>CM060127.1:20733813-21201313 GCA_030522415.1 Channallabes apus | reverse complement strand
CACTGGCATCTTTAAAAGGAAGATTATTAATTACTTAATAAGAGCATGGAGATTTGTGCATGTGTGGATAGCGTGAGGCAGATGTGATGTGAATTCAATAAGGGCATTATGCAAATACACACTGACAAACTTACACACCTAAGGGCAATTGAACACAGCCAGTCCACCTACAGGCATGCTTTTGGGAAGTAGGAAGAAAACAGAAAAAACACACAAGGACAGAGGGACAATGTGCACAATTTGCCCAAACTCAGGGACGAAGCTGTAGGCAGGAAGTCAACCAGCTTCGTGAGATCATCACGTGGAATGGTTTTCCAACAGTCTTGAGGGCGTTTTCAGATATGTTGGGCACATAGTACTGCAAATTGTGTGCAAAGCTGTGACTGAGGTAAACTTTATTTATTTATTTATTTATTTATTCATTCACGATTTTCTCCCTAATTTAGTCTTGTCCAATTCCTCCCCGTCACTAGGGGGCTCCCACATTAAGGCTATTACCACCACTCAGTCGGGAGGGCTGAAGACTATCACGTGCTTCCTCTGAACTATGTGACGCCAGCCGACCGCATCTTTCCGAACTGCTCGCTCAGGCACCGTTATGGGCGGCGTAACACACTCGGAGGACAGTGCTATCCGCACCTTCCGCTTGCGTGAGCTCAAAGACGCCCCTGATTGGCTGTAGAGCCGTGATTAATGTGGGAGCACGAAGTACCTCTCATCCCGCTCCCCTGAGAGAGTTCGGCCAATCAGTTCTCTCTGGACCTCCAGCTGAGAGAGGTTACACCATCACCAGGGAACCGAACCAGCGACCTCCGGATGATCCAGAGTCAATAGCTACAAATTTCGTGTGGCCTTCAGATTAGCTCAGAAACAGTACATAGGGAGCTTCATGAAATGGGTTTCCATGGCCAACCAGCTGCATCCAGTCCTGAAATCACCAAGTTCAATGCAAATCATCGGATGCAGTGGTGTAAAGCACGCGGCCACTGGACACAGTTGAGACGTGTTCTCCAGAATGTCGAATTACGCTTTTCTCTGTTTGGCAATCCAATGGATGAGTCAGGGTTTGGCGGAGGAGAACAGTACTTGTCTGACTGCATTGAAGAACTTGACTGGAGTCCTGACCGAAACTCGATAGAACACCTTTGAGATGAATTAGAGCCAGACTTTCCCCTCCAACATCAATGTCTGACCTTACAAATGCGCTTTTGGAAGAATGGACAAAAATTCCAGTAAACACACTCCTAAACCTTGTGGAAAGCCTTCCTAGAAGGGTTGAAGCTGTTATAGCTGCAAATGGTGGGCCAACATCATATTAAACCCTATGGATTAAGAATCGGATGTTACTCAAGTTCATGTGCATGTGAAGGCAGACAAGCGAATACTTTTGGCAATATAGTGTATATACAGTGGTGTGAAAAACTATTTGCCCCCCTCCTAATTTCTTATTCTTTTGCATGTTTGTCACACAAAATGTTTCTGATCATCAAACACATTTAACTATTAGTCAAAGATAACACAAGTAAACACAAAATGCAGTTTTTAAATGAGGGGTTTTATTATTTAGGGAGAAAAAAAATCCAAACCTACATGGCCCTGTGTGAAAAAGTAATTACCCCCTGAACCTAATAACTGGTTGGGCCACCCTTAGCAGCAATAACTGCAATCAAGCGTTTGCGATAACTTGCAACGAGTCTTTTACAGCGCTCTGGAGGAATTTTGTCCCACTCATCTTTGCAGAATTGTTGTAATTCAGCTTTATTTGAGGGTTTTCTTGCATGAACCACCTTTTTAAGGTCATGCCACAACATCTCAATAGGATTCAGGTCAGGACTTTGACTAGGCCACTCCAAAGTCTTCATTTTGTTTTTCTTCAGCCATTCAGAGGTGGATTTGCTGGTGTGTTTTGGGTCATTGTCCTGCTGCAGCACCCAAGATCGCTTCAGCTTGAGTTGATGAACAGATGGCCGACATTCTCCTTCAGGATTTTTTGGTAGACTGTAGAATTCATGGTTCCATCTATCACAGCAAGCCTTCCTGGTCCTGAAGCAGCAAAACAACCCCAGACCATCACACTACCACCACCATATTTTACTGTTGGTATGATGTTCTTTTTCTGAAATGCATTGTGTTACTTTTACGCCAGATGTAACGGGACACGCACCTTCCAAAAAGTTCAACTTTTGTCTCGTCGGTCCACAAGGTATTTTCCCAAAAGTCTTGGCAATCATTGAGATGTTTTTTAGCAAAATTGAGACGAGCCTTAATGTTCTTTTTGCTTAAAAGTGGTTTGCGCCTTGGAAATCTGTCATGCAGGCCGTTTTTGCCCAGTCTCTTTCTTATGGTGGAGTCGTGAACACTGACCTTAATTGAGGCAAGTGAGGCCTGCAGTTCTTTAGATGTTGTCCTGGGGTCTTTTGTGGCCTCTCGGATGAGTTGTCTCTGCGCTCTTGGGGTAATTTTGGTCGGCCGGCCACTCCTGGGAAGGTTCACCACTGTTCCATGTTTTTACCATTTGTGGATAATGGCGCTCACTGTGGTTCGCTGGAGTCCCAAAGCTTTAGAAATGGCTTTATAACCTTTACCAGACTGATAGATCTCAATTACTTTTGTTCTCATTTGTTCCTGAATTTCTTTGGATCTTGGCATGATGTCTAGCTTTTGAGGTGCTTTTGGTCTACTTCTCTGTGTCAGGTAGCTCCTATTTAAGTGATTTCTTGATTGAAACAGGTGTGGCAGTAATCAGGCCTGGGGGTGACTACAGAAATTGAACTCAGGTGTGATAAACCACAGTTAAGTTATTTTTTAACAAGGGGGGCAATCACTTTTTCACACAGGGCCATGTACTGTAGATTTGGAGTTTTTTTTCTCCCTTAATAACGTAAACCTTCATTTAAAAACTGCATTTTGTGTTCAATTATGTTATCTTTGACTAATAGTTAACGGTTTTTGATGAGCAGAAACATTTAAGTGTGACAAACATGCAAAAGAATAATAAATCAGGAAGGGGGCAAATAGTTTTTCAGACCACTGTATAAAGCATGAAATCTACCAATATGTTCCATAATTCCCTGAAAATAGACAGGCAAATAAACAAACCCAAGGTATAAATAGCAGCAGTGTCAGCATGGTCAGTGAATTCTGGCTCTGACATTTCCTCGACCTCAGCTACAGTGCTGTGAAAAATGTATTTGCCCTGGGCCAATTTTTTATCTTTTTCTTTTGCATATTTGTCACACTTAAATGATTTAGTTTTTCGATTAAAAATATATATATATAAAAAAAGAAAACTTGATGGGAAAAAAATGCTGTCCAAACCTGTCTTGCCCTATGTAAAAAAGCAATCGCCCCTGAACCTAGTAACTGGTTGTGCCACCCTTGGTGGCAACAACTACAATCAACCATGTGTCTTTTACATCGCTGTGGAGGAATTTTGGTCCGCTCGTCCTTGTTTTAATTCAACTCCATTGGACGGTTTTCGAGCATGAATGGCCTGTTTAAGATCATGCCACAGCATCTTAATCAGATTAAAGTCTGGACTTTGGCTAGGCCACACAATTGAAACACCATAATTGTGTTTTTTGTGCCATTCAGATGTGAACTTGCTGGTGAGTTTCAGCTCCTGCTGCATAACCCAAGAGCTTGAGATCTTTGGGGAGAGATTTATTTTCCCCTTAATAAGTAGAATCATCATTTAAAAACTGCATTTTGTATTTAAACAAATCACAGCACTGTACATATTTTGAGTTCATTATTGGAATAAACCAATGTCAATAAACCGTTTTTTTTTTTGTTTCTACATTTGCACTTACTGTACTGTTTTTTGTTTGTACATCATCACAATACTTTCTCACAAGCTTAGTTGCTTTATTTCCCAAATTTAAAAAAACTAATTAGTATCCTAATTTAATCCGCTGCAGCCCAGACCAAGATGTTATTAAGGATGAAGGAGAGAATGCTGCAGAATGATGAAGGAGAGAACGCTGCAGAGTGATGAAGGAGAGAACGCTGCAGAGTGATGAAGGAGAGAACGCTGCAGAGTGATGAAGGAGAGAACGCTGCAGATTGATGAAGGATAGAACGCTGCAGAGTGATGAAGGAGAGAATGCTGCAGAATGATGAAGGAGAGAACGCTGCAGAGTGATGAAGGAGAGAACGCTGCAGAGTGATGAAGGAGAGAACGCTGCAGAGTGATGAAGGAGAGAACGCTGCAGAGTGATGAAGGAGAGAACGCTGCAGAGTGATGAAGGAGAGAACGCTGCAGAATGATGAAGGATAGAACGCTGCAGAGTGATGAAGGATAGAACGCTGCAGAGTGATGAAGGAGAGAATGCTGCAGAATGATGAAGGAGAGAACGCTGCAGAGTGTGAAGGAGAGAACGCTGCAGAGTGATGAAGGAGAGAACGCTGCAGAGTGATGAAGGAGAGAACGCTGCAGAGTGATGAAGGAGAGAACGCTGCAGAGTGATGAAGGAGAGAACGCTGCAGAGTGATGAAGGAGAGAACGCTGCATAGTGATGAAGGAGAGAACGCTGCATGCAACATTGGCTTTTCTCTTGTGAGCTTCCTATAGATTCCTCATTCTCCTGAACAGCAGTTAAACAGTCATCCGTGGCACTGGATTTGTCGACCCATACAGCTCACTTAATGGATGGACGAGTTAATACAAAATGCAGTTTTTAAAAGATGACTTTATAAAGGGAAAAAAGACACCTGGCTTTATGTATAAAAGTAATTGCCCCCTAAACCTAATGATTGGTTGTGCCTTGGAAGCAACAACTGCAGTCAAGTGTTTGAGATAACTGACAATGAGTCTTTCAAATTACTGTGGAGGAATTTTGGCCCACTCTTCTTTTCAGAATTGTTTTAATTCAGCCACATCGGAGGGTCTTCAAGCATGAACTGCCTGTTTAAGGTTTTCGGTCCAGATCTTAATTATTATTATTATTATTATTTATTAAACCATTTAGAGCTGGACATGCTGTTGTATTTCAGATCATTGTCCTGCTGCATTACCCAAGTGCGCTTGAGCTTGAGTTCAAAAACTGATGGCTGGATGTTCTCCTTCAGGATTTTCTGGTAGAGCACAGAATTCATGGTTCCATCAATTGCTAAGCAGATCCAGACCATTATACTACCACCACCGTGTTTGATGGTTGGTATGATGTTCTTTATTGGTGAAACGCTATGTTAGTTTTATGTCATATGTAATGGGGCGCATACCTTCGAAAAAGTTTAACTTTTGCCTCCTGAGTAAACAGAATATTTGCCAATAAGTCTTCCATATGTGTGTGGTTTTTTTTTGGTCAGAATTTTCTTTCGCCTTGAAACTCTGCTATGGGTGCTATTTTCGCCTTGTCTCTCTCTTATTGCTGAACACTTTAACTGACTCAACTCATCTTTATTTGTATAGCACTTTAACAACAAGAATGCCCCAAAGTGCTTCATATAAATAATAAAATAATATAGTAATCTAATCAAATTAAATAAAATAAAAACAAAAGAATAATTAATTATAATTATTAAAATAAAACAAAAATAATTAAAATAAATAATTTTAAAAAATTATAATTTTATAAAATAATATTAAAAGGAACATAATAAAAATCACATCACACACATATCTAATCAATATGAATAATCAATATCACATATCAAATAAAACAATATGTAAAATCAACATCTCATGTTAGTTTAAACGCCAGAGAAAACATGTGAGTTTTAAGATGGGACTCAGTGATGTGGCCTCACGAATGGTCAATGGTAGGTCATTCCATAATTTTGGTGCCACTACAGAGAACGCCCGATCACCTCTGAGCTTGCATTTGGTCTTGGGTACCATCAGCAAAAGTTTATCTGATGATCTGAGAGACCGGGATGTAGCATATAGGGCTTAAGCAGATCCGAGAGGTAACTTTTGCGGGGCAAGGCCATGTAAATATTTAAACATGACCAAAAGAATTTTAAAACTAATTCGATACTGTACCGGGAGCCAATGAAGAAGCCAGAAATAGAGAGATATGTTCTCTGAGTTTTGGATCAGCTGTAGCTGATGTAATGCTTCCTGAGAAACACCCAAATACAAAGCATTACAGTAATCAATGCGAGTGGTATGCATTCTGGGGGGAAAAATCTAAGAATGTGCTTTCTAATCTATAGCAGGGAATATCTGAACATTTTGATTCATACACATTCACATTCCATACAAACTTAAATAATTCTTTTGATTGTGTAAAGCTGTTTTGAGACAATGTCAATTGTTAAAAGCGCTATACAAATAAAACTGAATTGAATTGAATTGAATTAATCATATATGTTGTCTTTTCATTTAGAACACACTATCTGTTCAGTTCAGGCGGCGCGGTGGTGTAGTGGTTAGCACTGTCGCATTGCACCTCCAGGGTCCAGGGTTCGATTCCCCGGCCAGGCTTGATTCCCGTCTCTGTGTGCATGGAGTTTGCATGTTCTCCCCGTGCTTGGTGGGTTTCCTCCGGGTACTCTGGTTTCCTCCCACAGTCCAAAGACCCGTAGGTTAATTGACATTCCAAATTGCCCGTAGTGTATGTGTGTGTGCCCTGCAATGGATTGTTACCCTGTCCAGGGTGTACCCCGCCTTGTGCCCTAAGTTTCCTGGGATAGGCTCCAGGCCCCCGTGACCCTGTATATAAGGATAAAGCGGTACAGAAAATGAATATCTGTTCAGTTCGAATTGTTTACTGTATTTATATTCTTTATATTATTCTTCCTCAAATTTGACTTTTTTAGTGTTATATAAGCAAAATTGTGTTTTGTTTGGTACACAGTTACAGCATTGTAAAAGTGATCCTCTTTTAAATATGACGCTAGACACGTGATAATCTGTCACGTCCATGTCTTCTATACTATCAACCTTTTTGAACGAATCTTTAACATGACTCAGATGAACGAGTCGTCTCGGAGAGTGATTTGTTCATTTTCTATTGGGCACGCATGCGCAAAGCATCGCAGAACCTCCGTATGTTATATACAGGAAACAGAAATTACTAATTCTCAGCAATGAGTCTTCAAGTCTCGAGTCCTTCGTTCCTTTGTCACGTGACTCCCATAGACGCTATGCAGTGCAATAGATACAAAAGAACAAACGACTCAGACTGGAAGGTATAAGATGTGAGCTGCTCATTCTGTTTATTATAATATGTTCTTAGTTGCATTGTAATATTTTACAATAGCCAAACTATAGAACTATAGCCAAAATTTGTATGTAGACTTATTGGGGGTATTTTATAATTGAAAACACAACATTTTAATTTATTTCTGATCAAAAGAACGAAATGAACGTAACGACAAAAAAAGATTCAAAGGACCGAGTCACTAAAATGATTCGAACTTCCCATCACTACTGTAGATGCGCGATGCTTTTGTTTAAGGGACTTTTATTTTGAAAATTACTTTAGAAAATATGAATGAACAGGAAGTGATATTTGCAGTGCAGTCCCTCTTGCAGCTTAATGCTGAGAAGCAAAAATAAAAGCTCCTGGTATCGTAGTTGTGTTTCTTTAAATATATATGTTTATTGTATTGTCTGTATAATTATACACTTGAGGCTTGTCGACACAACGATGGAAAAAATTGGCGGTAAAACCCGGGAGTTTTTAACGAAAGCCGCGCTGTTTTATAAGGATGTGTGTCCAGAGCAGGCGCGTTTCCTCATGTGAGTCTAATTTGATTCTTAAAGTGTTTTTAATGATTTTCAGTATTTAATGTCAGTGTTGTAATAGGATTAGATTGGCGTTAGATGGCAGAGACAGCCTTCACTTGTGTCCACGTGTTTACACAGTCATTGTCATTAGGTGCATCTGCCAGTAGGGGGCGACTGGGGACAAACTCCAGCTTTAAAGTTCCCACCAAATGGTTTCCTAAAATAACAAATGAAAGAGCATCAGCTGTAAGATGATGGTAACATATATATCAGGTCCAATAAATAATACCATAAATATGAGATAAACAATCATGTCTTACGCGTAAATTACATTATTACGTTTTTCTAGACAACACTGCTTATAGAAGTTTTTGACCCTGCAATATATTTGTGTATCCATGAAATTAAGACGAACGAATGCTGTTTGTGAGTGTGTGAGTGAAATGCAGATGTATAGAAGTGAGATGGTTTCCTCCTCCCCTAATTTCTCCCTAATTTAGTCGTGTCCAATTCCTCCCCGTCACTAGGGGGCTCCCACATTAACTACATTACTACCTACACACTACTACCACTCAGTCAGGAGGGCCGAAGACTATCACGTCCCTCCGAACCACGTGATGCCAGCCGACCGCATCTTTTCGAACTGCTCGCTCACGCACCCGTTGGGCGCGGCGTAACACACTCGGAGGACAGCGCTATCCGCTCCTTCTGCTTGCGTGAGCTCACAGACGCCCCTGATTGGCTGTAGAGCCGTGATTAATGTGGGAGCACGAAGTACCTCTAATCCCTCCCCTCTGAGAGAGCTCGGCCAATCAGCTCTCTCTAGACCTGATTTGATACTGTGCTGTATTACACCGGAGGAAAAAAACAGCATACGTTTCTGTCCATGTCGTATATCTGTAATACAGATTGTTCTCATCTCTTCCGACAGCTTAGTGGTGCAGTTTGTTCCCATGTGTTCCATATTAGACTTGGATTAAATGAGAGTTTTTCCTATAGTCAATGCTGTATTAAAGGCTTATGGCGCAATCATCACTCTTTAGGGAAAATGGATCTTGAACGCTTAATTTATTTATAGGTTTTGCAATTCAGAATCGTGCATGGCATGTCAATTTCTTTAGATTGTCATGGACGGTTCAGTGGCGTGCGTTGCTCATTAAAAAGTCAAAGCATTTCCTTTAATAAAAAGCCACTTAGCTGCTGGAAGTTTTGTGTTGATCAGCTTTTGTTTAGCTTTGTTCATCCGCTTCCTGTCTCATGTGAAATGTCACAGTGTGTCCTATGACGATGCCTCGCATGCTTCGAGTTTTTGTCTTGCTGTGCACATTACATGCGCTATGCGTTTATTTATTTTCCTGCTCATGGACCGAGTGGCTCTGGCTCGACTCACGCCACTTCATACACGTCTCAGCTGAAGCATTTCAGGGCCATGTGGGGAGGCCGCTTTGATGAAGGGCTTTACTCTCGACATTTAAGACCATTCATATTCTAATTTTAAACAGTTTGGGTCTGTTTGTACAGGATGAGGTAGCAACAGTGTCAGTATGATATGTGCTTGAAGGTATCGCCAGCTTGACGGTTATCTGTGAAGCCTGAGCGATCAGGACGTACTTTTTCCTTCTACGATTTTATCAGGCATCTGCTGAGGGCTAGAGAGAAAGTGAGAGAGAGCACTTGTTGTCCCAAGTGCTTTGTTGATAGCATCTCGTACAAGCTTGAATTTGCACTTATAAGGAGAAGTAGGAGAGGCATTTTAATTAGATGTGACTTTTATAATGCCTAAAATACTTGTCGAAATAAAGAAGCAGTAAACGGAGTAGATAGAAGCAGCTTGACGGTTTTAAAACTCTTGCTTTTAAAAGAAGTTCCACAGCTGTGGCTCAATGCAGCCAACATAACTATACATAGTCATGTTCAAAAGTTAGTACCTCCTCTTTTAATTCTGTGTTCTTATGTAAAACATAATAAAAATCATCTTTATATATTTTCATATAAAGATATTAATTAATGATCACCGGGTTTGCAGACCCCTATAAAAGTAGAAGTTTTGTCGGTTTGCTGGTCTGAAGGCATTCCAGGGTGAGTTAACACAACGACAAGAGGAAAAGACATAAGCAACGGTTTTAGAGAAGCAATTGTTCCTGCACATTAGTCTGAAAAGGTTTAAGAAAACATTTTCAAACTATTTGGAATTCATCATGGTAAGCATTCAAGACAGTTGATGATCTTCCCCATAGAGGACGTCCCAGCACATTCACTCCGAGGTCAGGCCGTGCAGTTTTCAGAAAATACAAAACACATACTGAGGCCTGAAAGCACAATTAGAAGAAGACTGAACAAGTACGGTTTGCTTGGAAGGTTTGCCAGAAGGAAGCTTCTTCTGTCTGAAAAGAACACGGAAGCACAAATGGCTACATTTAATAGATGTGTATCGCAAGTCACAATATGTGTGATAAGAATTGCAATACAATGTGTTTTGTTGTTGTTTTGATCAAATCCTGAAGCTCCAGTCGTTGATGTTCTTTAAGAACTTTGTGCTTATATATTTAGATTATATTTACCTGTCTGTATATAGATTGTTAGAGAGAATAAATTTTACCTATTTCATGGATTATATTTCTAGAAGAATTGGAACCAAGTACAAAATGTAAAATCATGCTGCTGCCGTGGACATTTTAAATTTAAACAAAAGTAAATTTCCTGTACATGTATAGGTGCATATTTCTTAATTTCTTTTTAGTATTCGGCTTATATCCAGTATTTACAGTAACCATTGTGGTGTTGATTATTACAGAGTTTTGAAAGTTCAGTTGAAGCGTGATGGTCCTACATCCCCACATTTCATAAATACACACCTATACACACGCACACAGACGTACAGAAACTAACGAGCTGACTGTTTTGTTGGGAAGGTCATTTATCAGAAGAAGGTCCTTATAATGTTGGAGTTATTTATTATACCTAGGGTCACTGCTTGCTGTTTAAAATGCCATTTCGTGCAATTCACCTAAATGTACTAAGCGACAGCTGTGGTGCCTTGAAATAACCACAACTTTTCCTGTCTTTGCTCTGTTCCAGGAGGAAGCAGCAGATTAAGGGTGAGTCTAGAAAGGAATTGTTTGAATTGTTTGATGTTAGGACTGGATCATCATTCATAGCTGATTAGACATGTTTCAGTCAACACTAGCTTAAATTAAATCTGACAACACACCAAGTCACGCTCCGTACGCACATCACAATATTACTTCAGTCAATAAAAATATTCTGGACCTAATAACGATAATGTTGTTGTTGTTGGTCTTTCGGCTGCTCCCGGCAAGGGGTCGCCACAGCGGAGTATCCAGTCCGCACTACAACTTGGCACAATTTTTACGCCGGATGCCCTTCCTGACGCAACCCTCCCATTTTATCCGGGCTTGGGACCGGCACTGCATCCAGTGGCTGGGGGTTTGGGCACTGGCTGGGAATCGAACCCGGGCCTTCCGCATGGCAGTCGAAACACCTACCACTGAGCCACCAGTGCCCCCCTAATAATGATAATTTTAATAAAATACATAGAGTAATATGACATAAGGCTGATGTCATAGTGCTTGGGCCCTAATAATAACAACAATATTATTATTATGATGATTTAATTTAAAAATCTATAGAGTAATATTTATTTATTTAATTAAAAAATACATAGTAAGTCAATAAAAGCAATGGATTAATTGGATTTTTAAAAATTTATTTATGTACCTAATGTCAAGCTTTCATTGTATTCTTGTGTAGTTTTCCCTCTTGTCTGTGGAACTATAAGATCATGGCCTGATTACATGATATATATTAACTGTTAATTTTTATTTTTTTTCCCAGGACTTCCCCTGTCAGCCACAGATCTGTGCCCGTCTTGTTATCAGTGGCGCCAGCCCGGAGAGTACCACGTGCGATTAAAGCCCAAGTGCAGACCCACGCTGCGGATCAGGAAGCTGCTCAGGAGAGAGCAGGCCCGCAAGAGGCTCAGCTCAAGGGAAATCAAGCTTCTCCAGAGGTTCAGAAGGGCTTCCAATGTTCTGGTAAGGATCCACATAGCTTAAATAATCATCTTATTTTTAATTTCCCAAATAATCACAATGATCAGATTTTTTTAAAACTAGTGTATCGAAACATGTGAGAAATCACCCTGCGTTTCCTGTTTATTGGCTCGTTCACAGTTTAGACTTGGTGGTGTTTATTATTATTTTTGGAGAAAGAGCTCACTTTGCAATATTTGACTCATTCCCTCTTTAATTCTGGAATATAAAATACCTGCTTAGTATAAAATCTCTGGTTTCTGTGGTGGCCCAAGGTTAGTAAGACAAGAAGGCATCTTCGGCTGCCTGTCAATCACGTTGCCAGTCATTTCAAAAGCTCCTCTTTTTGTGCCAGCTTTCAGCAGTTCGGTTATACTGTAGGTCATTGTGGACGTGTCTCAGTGCATCTCTTTACCCATAATCCTCCTGTTGTTTTGCTGCAAAGACTTAATGAATTAGTGACCTCCTGACATCCTGACCTTATTTTTATTTAATGTAAATCAATTTTTCACTGAATTCTTACAGACCATAATTCCTGACTGACGGGAGTCCTGACCTATTTGCTCATGAATCAGAAACTTCCTGACTTGCCTACCAACATCCTGACTTACTGACCGATACTGACTTGTGTGCATACAGTACGAATCCTAACAGAATATCATACTCACAGACGTGCAAAATTATTTACTTACTGACTCATGTATTTCATTTCTTAAATAACAATTTGTTTATTTTGTTAAATAACATTATAGGAATTTTTATGGACGTATTTCATGGATTACGTCTTATAACCATAATCATTTTAATGTGGATATAAATATTGCAGTGATTAACAAATGGTGTATTCTATTCAAAGACGAAATACTAATAATAACTGGTAGTGATGTGGTACAAGAGGTGCTGCATTGCTGTGTGATTAAACTGAGACACGAGGGGAAAGTTTAGCTGGAGTGTTTAGATGCTGCTCATTGTTGTGTGTGTATGTGTGTGTTAGTCTCAATAAGGTAACAATAAGGTGAAAAGCAAGACAATCCACAGGTTTATAATAATGCACTCATTTCGATATGATCTCGTTTTTATAATAATAATAATAAAACAAAAAAGCTTTAAAGTCACAGATATCGTTGCAACTTTAAAGTTTTTCATCACGGGAAAAGCTTTAGTACCGAATACTTTGTGATTTAATGCACTGCAAAAAAAATGCAAATTAAAAAAAAAAAGAAGAAGAAAAAGAGAAGCCATTCTCTATTGTGTTTTATTCCTTATAGTATATGGTCTAATTCTAATAAAGTGTCTTAAACTACGGCTCCACTAACATCACTTATAGCAACGAGTGAACTTTTTATATATTATTTTATGTACAGTATAAAGAAATTATCTTATTTATTTATCTCACCGTGAGTAAATCCCAAGTAAACACAAGAGTTTAAAATCTGAAACTCTTTAGAGTAACCTCAAGGTCACCCAGGTTATGCTCTATATTATTTCACTGTACAGGCATAATTCATACCAGGTTGTTGCTTTTTTATGAATATGCATGTTGTGTGGCATTAAACAGTGAAGTACGTGTCTAAACCGTGATTAGAAGTCTGTGTGACCTTGACGCAGGTGCGTCTGCATATATTTACAAGAATTGCTCCACATAAGACTTTTATTTAACCTTGTACAGTGCAGTATGTCAACAAAGCAATATATTGCTTATATAGTTCCTATATATATCTTATATAGTTGATCGTAACTATATCTTGGAGGATCGACTATAGTTCTGAGTAAAAGTCTTGATCCCCTGCCATTTCTTTCTGGTATTTATAATGTAGTCTTGAGGAATAGTTCTCCAGGCTCCAGGTCAGTCCAGACCTCGTACAGGGACGAGTGAGAAACGGGTGCAGATGATCAGGCCAGTGATCAGTACACTGGTGATGCTGAATGATGAGTGGATTGAACAGACGAGAGGGGAAATGAGTTGCTGCAGAAGTTCTTACATAAATACATATACATATATTTTTTTATTATATCTTTAGGCATTTTGTAAAACTTTTGTTCCATTTATCTTTAATATAATCAACTTCTTTTAATAAGTAGGAATGCGGGGTGGTGCAAGACTTTTACACAATACTGTATATTTGGGACAAACGTGTAAATGGGTGTTTTTTTCCCCCCTGTATTAAACTATTGTAGAATAGATCAATCAGGACAAAGAATACTTGCCCTTGAAAGATTAAACTTAACTGATAGCATGATAGCATGTTTTATTTTTAATTTAATGTTATTTATTTTCAGTGAATAGTGATCATGTTTGGACAAGCCTGATCGATCACCGTAGAGAGCAGTCAGGTTTCAGTAATGGCCTGGGCGTGAACACGAGTTTTCCTCTTTCCAGCTGACACCACAGCACCAAGGTCACATCACCCAGATTGTGGCGAATGAGGGCGGGTATTTTAGGACTCGGGTCTATTAATAGATTGATCCACTGGATTGATTTTTTTTTAGTGTGGGCTTGTGTGTGTGTGTGTGTGTGTGTGTGTGTGTGTGTGTGTGTGTGTGTGTGTGTGTGTGTGTGTGTGTAGAAAAGTGCTGGCTTGGGCTGGCGAGGAACTTCATTATTGCCTCTCATTATTAATTACCATGAAAAGCTCCTCTATGAAACTATCCGCATTCAATCCCATTCGGAGCTTTCCTCGCGATTTGCGGAGCTGCTGAGAGCTGTCATCATATTGGAAGTGGTCCGAAAACAATCCGTAAAAGCATCGCTCGTGTTTCAGGCCTGGACTTTGTAATCTGCCCAACGCTAAGCTAAATACAGCTGGTCTCGCTTGACTTCACTCTCTCAGCTCAAGCAGCTGCTGCTGATTGACTGCATGAGTCTCATTAGAGCTGTCAGGTTCTCACTGGTCTTTACATGAAGTGTTTGGGAGTGTTTCCGAATTCCTCCTGACGTATATATAAAGAGCAGTGGAATAAATTCCAGGCTTGTGCATGTTTAATATCACTGGAAAACAAACTGATTATTATTCAGTCTTTTGTATTCTGAGCAAAATCTTCAGCAGGTTTGTCCTTGAGACTTGTTTCCCTCACTTCCCCACTCCAGAGGTTCCTGTTACAATTACGCATCAGGTCTGCGAACCCAAGATGACTCGACCCGGCCGCACTTTTGTCACCTGACCTATTTTTTTTTCCTTTTGTTTTTTTTCTTGACATTTACTCATTCAGCAGAGGCTTTTATCCTAAGTAATGGGCTGCTAAGCTGAAAAGATGAAGGTGTTGTTCAAGGACCCACACGGGACAGCTTGGCAGTGCTGGAAGTTTGAGTAGGAAGTAGTTATTTGTAGATACAGTAAAACCTTGGATTGCGAGTTTGCGAGTGAGCAAAGATTTTTACAGCGCCTGCGTGCATAAACGGAAACACTTATCTGTCGGGATTTATTTAAACATTTTTTTTAAAGGTAAAGTGCAGGTTAATTTGTTTTATGTTTCTTATATTTTGTATTCATTATTTTTATGTATTTTTTTGGGGGGGGCTGTGAAACAAATAATTTGAGTTTCCATTATTTCTTATGGGAAAATTTGCTTTGATTTGCGAGTGTTTTGGAATACGAGCTCACTTCTGGAACGAATTATGCTCGTAATCCAAGGTTCCACTGTACAGGATTATAAAATAAGCTGCACCATTTCATTAACAAAGATGCTTTTCCATCCAAAGGCAGCAAATTTTCCTTAAATTATCATACATCAGCTTTAAGAGGTCCGTCTCCCACAGAAGTTCTGAATTCTCTAATATGATTTGAGGGAATGTGTCAATTAATTTTCCATAACAGCAGCTCTGAAAGGAGTCCCAGCTACCACAAGTTTTATTGTATTGATGTGTGTACACAGTGCTGTTCAAAAGACTTGAGTCAACTCTCACACCTTTCTTCATATTTTGCATCCAAAAACCAATCTTTCCTTTGCAACTTGTAATTTTTAGTCTAATCTTGAGGAATAGTTCTCCAAGCTTTCTTTCAGCCTGTTGCATTGGAAAATTAATTCCATATAATCTGCATCATTTTATTTCATTTAACTGGAGGAAATGAGGGATGGCTCAAGACTTTTGCGCAGTTCTTTCGGTTAATGTTTTTTTTTTCATCCCAAAGTAGTGGTTTATTATTATTTAAGAGCTCTCTCTCTCTTTTTCTCTCTCTCTCTCTCTCTCTCTCTCTCTCTCTTTCTCTCTCTTTGTGCTTTTGAGATGAATCATATCTTTTGAAATGATTCACAATTGCACTTAAAAAAAAAACAGGCAAGTCGTCTTCTTCCTCCCAACCACAGTGTCTGTTAAAGCCGCGCATCCCTTTTGACCTTTCTTTAAAGGAAAATGAGGGAGATTGCTGTAGTCGGTATTTCTGGGCTAGAAAATCTACCAGTGGAAGATGAAAAGGACCTTTCAATTCCCTGGTAATACTGCAAACCATTATTATGTTACATAATAATAATAATAGTATTGAGAAAAATAGAAAGTATCTTTCATATTGCGTCTGTAATCATGCTTATGTTATATAAGTTGTAATCTCTCCAGAGGCACTTTAACCTGAAAGCATATTTTTTTTTAAAATAGGATGATGTTAATTGCTTGTAGACACGTAGCTGTATCTACTTGACCTTTTTCTGTGTCGTCCTGCTTTTATGAGAGAGGACACGTCGTGTCTGTGGCTGGTTTATAGCTTGATTGTTATCGTGATGGGTAAAGTACTTTCTGTCTCTAAAGCTGACATTTGAGGAGCAGTTTGTTACTACATTTAGATTCAGACTCACCTTTTTATAACTAGTTTGCGCCCATAAATGCGCCGTTATTGGCTAATAACAAGACTGAGACCATTCTTTCCTACTGTAGCAACAAATTTTCTTCTTGCTTAAAAACTGTGTTTTGATCATTCTCCAGTAATGACATCTTGAATTCCCGTACCTTTGGGACCTAGACACAACCGTTTCTCATCCCTTAATAAAAAGCGTACAGAGGGTCGTAAAATAGAATTAGATAAACAAATAAATCTAGAAAAAGCACGACTGTCACTGTAGAACGGACTGTAGATCTTGGGCTTTGTTGTAAATAGTAATTAAACAATTTCCAAAAATAAAGAATAAAACAAAACAAAACTGTGTGGTAAATTTTTTTTTTTTTTTTTAATCAAATAAAAAAAAAAAATCAATAATATGAGGGGCGTTCAAGTCAAACCGGGACTCGCGATGAAAATTCTTGTGAATGAAGGCGCAAAGTTGATTGACATTTACCGAAGACTTCAAGCACAGTATGGTGATGTGACTCTTAGCTGCACTAAAACTTTTCAATGGTGCAAACGTTTTAAAGAAAGCCGTACGTTCATGAATGATGATCTTTGATGAGGTGATTCGAAGCCCACTGTTATGGTGAGCAAGTGAAATGAGTGACCCTTGAAAATCAAAGGAAAACTTGTCGCCAAATTGCAGAAGAGATGCATCTGTCTATGGGAACCGTACACACGATCATTCACCAGCACCATCACTGTATCCCCCCCGGTACAGTCCTGATCTTCCTCCAAGCCATTTTAACATGTTTGGACCATTAAAGAAAAGTTTCTGGAAGGCCAGTGTTGCAGATGTGAAGCAGGCAGTCAGATCATGGCTCTGGTGTAATGAGAGAATTTGAACTCTACCTTGATGATGTTCAAGCACTAGTGAAACACTGGGATAAGTGCATTAGTGTAGCAGCAGATTATATGGAGACACAATGGTACTGCTCTAATAACATAACATTTAGCTTTTTAATCAAAATTCCCGATTTGACTTGAACGTCACTCATATATTTATTTATCACATTCTTAAACTAGGCAACATTTCATGAATTCCTTTTTTAAAGTAACATTTACATGTTTTATGTTGTTTACAAACATCTCGTTAAGGGTGTTTATTTAATACAGGGTATATACAGTAAATTACTAAAACAAAGTCGTATTAAACACAAGTTCATATGACAGAGTGGGTGAAGAGTCGACCGGAGTTGAATGCCAAAGTTTGTACACCACTGTGACAAAGTAGAGGCAAAGATATTATATCAGTTAAATGTTTAGAGTTTTTGGTTTAACAAGCATTTCTTTCACCATCAAATGGCAAAATGGAGAAACAGTGGATGTTATAATAATGATAATTCAATATTTTCAATGTCAATATCATCAGGTTAAAGGTTTGTCCAATTTTGAAGTGTTTTATGTAAAGGATTAGATTAATAAGAAAACAAGTCGTCATATTAACCATTGTCAGTCAAACTGTCTCCGCCTCCGTCAGGCTGATTGGCTGGAGGTGTGTGTGCGTTTGTGTGTGTGTGTGTGCTCCACTCTGCTGTATAATAATGGTGTGTGCAGCATGTGGTAAACTCCCAGACAGCCTGTACCACCCTTCAGCTCCACCACCTGTTCCCATCAGCAGCCATGGCTAACTTTGTGTCGGTGAGTTGAAACTTCTGTTAGTGATGGAAACCGCTGATGGATTTGTAAATGGATGTTGCGTGAAATAGGTTTTATTTCTCTGTACAAGTGGGTGGATGACTAAGTGGCAGTCGATTATGTTCAGGCTTATGAGTTGGGTTTAGTTGGTTTATGAGTCTTCATGTTATTCAAAGTAGGATGACAATAGAAGAACAATTGCAGTACTTATATTAAACAAGTGAGCACTTTGGGTATTTGTTGTGTTTCTGAACCGTTCTGACAGATCTGTGGGTTTTATTCGTGGCTATTTGAATAAATTTGTCGTATTGGTGATGTCTAGAGAAAAAAAAAAAGACACAAAAACACATTGTGACACATTTGTTTATTTGAATGCATTTTAAGGTACGCTGTCATTGTACAGTATGTACGCTGTACAATGTATAAGCGATTTATTCTCTGTAGGTTTTTTTAAAATCCATATACAGCATTTATATCCCCCTTAATTTAGAAGTGTAATATTTAATTGATTAATTGTTTTATTATTATTATTATTTTATAATTTTTTTTTTTTCAATTGGTAGATTCGTTGAACTTGTGGACAAAGTTTTTTTTTTTAATAAGTCATACCAACCCTTAATTTACCCAAATCAATGTAAATCCTTATACTGTCTAAGCCGAATTTTTTCTAAAATTCACTAGTTTCACATCCTGCAGCCTGAAAGTGCATCTTCTATCGATATTCTGCATAAGCAATTCACTTTCTATATTGAAAATATAATATGATATAAATATATAGTATAAAATATAGATACTTTCTGAAATATTGTGGGTACCACGCTGTCTTATTCTAAATTATGTTAAAATTATTGTATGCAGTATTTTATGATGCATCTGCATCCTTTTTTTTTTTTATCTTTCAGTAAAATTTCCTAAACATCCTATTTGACAGCATATTGTGGTTTTATTTCCCTGCATTTCATCTCAAACACGTTTTACGGTTGTTTACGCAGGAGGCTTTTTGTGACGCACGTGTTGTACCCGACCGTAATGACTCACACAGCAATAGCAGCACGTAAATCACTCCACACGTATGATTCATTAGTGCTGATCCTCACAACCAGTGCGGTGTACACTCCCCTCCCACCCCTTTCTCTGGCTCTTCCCCCACTCCAGCCACTCAAATGTCATTTTTGACTTTTAGTTTCAGCAAAGAGTTAATCAGTGCTGATATCAATAGTTGCATGTACGTGTTTAATGTTAATGATTTGTGATGGATTGTTGGTCCTTGATGATTTATTGAGTTATAACTAAGTTTTTTTTTTTTTTTTTTTTTTCTTTTTGTCTTCTAGTTGGTTACCTGCCACACTTGTAATAAGATGTCCAGGCAAACTGGGATGAACCGGAATTTTCTGGGGACCTTACCAAAGAGCACCCCGGTGAGCGTGTCAAAATGTAGGACTCCTCAGTCTGCTAACAAAATGACACCGAAGCCCAACCTCCGTGACAAAACACCAAGCAGAACACCAGTGTAAGTTACTTCACATGTGGTATAAAAGGTTTGAATTTAACAACGTCACAGCAATCCATAGCCAGGAGCCAAGGGAGCGAATGCTGTCTGGTTGTGAGGGGCATACACTCTCTCTCCCCTGTCAATCACAGAAAGACTAGCCATTCATGGGCATCTTTGGGGTCATGTATGTGGACAATGGTAGATACAGACTTTCCTCCAAGTGTGCCACGTTGCCCTGTGACGCACAGTGAGCGAGAGGTTTTAGAGGAAGAAAGTGTTTCAGAAAGAAACTTTCACTCTCTCCATTTGGTGGATGGTGGGTTGGAAATGGCAGGTGACCAAAAAAACATGAAAATCACAGCAAAAAAAAATACGGTTCTCATTAAAAGAAGGTTTCATTTTAAGTCTATGATCCATATTTTTCCTTCAGGATCAAAAAAGTGTCTGTAGATAATAAACTATCTTATTAAACTATAAGTTTGTATTCGCTACATATTCTAGGTGGATAAATGTATATTTAAGTTTGACCTTTTTTAAATGTATTTACCAAAAAAAAAAAAAAAAAATTATACTTAACACCAGGTGTCAACATAAAAACTTAAATAGATCCAAAAGATGTCCAGCGGATATAAAAGTTATTAGAGAATATTCTTATAACACTCAAAAAATGAGATGCAAACATTGTATGTGACATTGTTTAGGTTTTTACTAATATTAATGATCGTGGAAAGGATTTTTCATTCTAAGGGTGCACAAACTTATGCACTCCAATATCCTGAAATCCAAATAAATATCAGTGCAACAGAACAATTCAATTCAATTTTATTTGTATAGCGCTTTTAACAATTGTCATTGTCGCAAAACAGCTTTACACAATCAAAAGAATTATTTAAGTTTGTATGGAATGTATATGAATCAAAATAGTCAGATAGTCCCTGGTGAGCAAGCCGAGGGCGACAGTGGCAAACTCGAACCATGTACAGTACCGTAACCATTATCATTTTAAAACCTCTTCCATAGGTCGAGATCATCTGAACGCACCGGCACCTCGACGTCAGGCGGCAAGAAAGAATCCGCCTTCTCGCGTCTTAAGAAGATTCTGATGATGGAAGGCGTCCAGAAGAGTAAGAAAGGGGGGCTGAAAGACTTCCTCACTTCTCTTTAAGGATCATGCGGACCACCGAGCTCAGAAACCCGACAGCTCACGACGGGGCCGAGATGATTTTAGTTTAGAGCGTCAGGCTTGAGGCGGAGGAGAGCAGACGACTCGCTTTAGTGTGCACCGCTGTGACACCTGGTGGATGACTTCAAGTCTAAAACCTGGTTTACAAATGTGAGGCCTGCTTACTTCAAGGGTCTTCGACTCCGGTCCAAGACTAGAGAAGATGATGAGAGAATTTTCCTTGTTTTTCTTACACATCACTTAACTCTCTTGTGGTTTAACATTTACAGTGGTGTGAAAAACTATTTGCCCCCTTCCTGATTTCTTATTCTTTTGCATGTTTGTCACACTTAAATGTTTCTGCTCATCAAAAACCGTTAACTATTAGTCAAAGATAACATAATTGAACACAAAATGCAGTTTTTAAATGAAGGTTTACGTTATTAAGGGAGAAAAAAAACTCCAAATCTACATGGCCCTGTGTGAAAAAGTGATTGCCCCCCTTGTTAAAAAATAACTTAAATGTGGTTTATCACACCTGAGTTCAATTTCTGTAGTCACCCCCAGGCCTGATTACTGTCACACCTGTTTCAATCAAGAAATCACTTAAATAGGAGCTACCTGACACAGAGAAGTAGACCAAAAGCACCTCAAAAGCTAGACATCATGCCAAGATCCAAAGAAATTCAGGAACAAATGAGAACAAAAGTAATTGAGATCTATCAGTCTGGTAAAGGTTATAAAGCCATTTCTAAAGCTTTGGGACTCCAGCGAACCACAGTGAGAGCCATTATCCACAAATGGCAAAAACATGGAACAGTGGTGAACCTTCCCAGGAGTGGCCGGCCGACCAAAATTACCCCAAGAGCGCAGAGACAACTCATCCGAGAGGCCACAAAAGACCCCAGGACAACATCTAAAGAACTGCAGGCATCACTTGCCTCAATTAAGGTCAGTGTTCAAGAAAGAGACTGGGCAAAAACGGCCTGCATGGCAGATTTCCAAGGCGCAAACCACTTTTAAGCAAAAAGAACATTAAGGCTCGTCTCAATTTTGCTAAAAAACATCTCAATGATTGCCAAGACTTTTGGGAAAATACCTTGTGGACCGACGAGACAAAAGTTGAACTTTTTGGAAGGTGCGTGTCCCGTTACATCTGGCGTAAAAGTAACACAGCATTTCAGAAAAAGAACATCATACCAACAGTAAAATATGGTGGTGGTAGTGTGATGGTCTGGGGTTGTTTTGCTGCTTCAGGACCTGGAAGGCTTGCTGTGATAGATGGAACCATGAATTCTACTGTCTACCAAAAAATCCTGAAGGAGAACGTCCGGCCATCTGTTCGTCAACTCAAGCTGAAGCGATCTTGGGTGCTGCAGCAGGACAATGACCCAAAACACACCAGCAAATCCACCTCTGAATGGCTGAAGAAAAACAAAATGAAGACTTTGGAGTGGCCTAGTCAAAGTCCTGACCTGAATCCTATTGAGATGTTGTGGCATGACCTTAAAAAGGCGGTTCATGCTAGAAAACCCTCAAATAAAGCTGAATTACAACAATTCTGCAAAGATGAGTGGGCCAAAATTCCTCCAGAGCGCTGTAAAAGACTCGTTGCAAGTTATCGCAAACGCTTGATTGCAGTTATTGCTGCTAAGGGTGGCCCAACCAGTTGTTAGGTTCAGGGGCAATTACTTTTTCACACAGGGCCATGTAGGTTTGGGTTTTTTTTCTCCCTAAATAATAAAACCCCTCATTTAAAAACTGCATTTTGTGTTTACTTGTGTTATCTTTGACTAATAGTTAAATGGGTTTGATGATCAGAAACATTTAAGTGTGACAAACATGCAAAAGAATAAGAAATCAGGAGGGGGGCAAATAGTTTTTCACACCACTGTATGTCAGCTTATTTCAGTAAGGACAGAATCCTAAAAATATTGCCTTCTAAAGGTGTCGGAGGTTTGAATAGTTTACCACAACAATGGAAAAAGAGCTGCTTATGTAATGTTTTTGAAGTGAGATAAATTCTCTATATATAGTTATATAGATATATATAGTTTTGCTGTGTGTATCTAGATTGACACACACTTTAGAAGTAGATCACTTCCACTTTATAAAGTGTATCTTATATTTTCTTTTGTAACACGACTGTTTTTGTGTATTTAATGTTCACGAAGTGATTAATATTGTTGTGATCAGTATTTAAGGGCTGTTAGTGACTTGCCTAATGTTTACACTTTGATGGACTGTTTTGCCATAAAACTGTATTGCAAAAGACCAAATATGTGTTACTGTAGCCAGATTAAGAAAGAACTTACAAATATGCAAACTTCATTTACTTCCAATAAATCAGTTGTGAAACAAAGGATCTGTGTTTTGTGACGTTCACAATATTAAGTCTTCCTTCTATACTTTTCTATACTGGCTTTGCCATCTCGAGCGTAATTTAAACGAATGCTTTATATTAGTGCACTCTTTATAATAAGTCATTGTTGCTACGGTAACAGCTCATTCACAAGGACTTATACAGCAGACTCTTCATAATTGAAGCAAAAATTAAAGCTCAAGCTAATATGGTCAAACTTTCTGAAAAGAGATTTGATTTCATTTTAATTGAAGGAGTCTCCACTGTCAGTACATTGTAATTAAGGTTGTTTTTTTCCTCTCTCTCGCTTTTCAGCATATGACGAGCTGCATTTCTGTTTATTTTAATAACCTCATAGAGGAAGAAAAGAGCAGCTGGTTATACAGATCATCAGAGAAGTGTGTGCCATTAGTGAGCCTATTTGCCTAACAACCAGTCACTGATCACAAGTGTTCCCAACAACCATTCATCATTCAGAAACCTGATCGCTGTTTTTTGTCCTACCTACAATGCATACATCTTTGCTATTCATACTCTCGTCTTTGCCTTATTTACAAGTGATAAAAGCGAGTGATTTCACCAGTAAGCGTATTCGCGAACACTGCTTCATTTTATCTGTGCTCTTAATAGAAATTATAGTACAGTATATTGTAAATGTGCTCCATGCTAGCTTATTCTATTCTATTATAGGGAAAATATTATTGTCTATTTCCATAAAACCTTTCTTTTCTACAGCAGCATGGTGGCATACCGGTTATTGCTGTGGCCTCACACATCAAGAGTTCTATTCCTGCCTCGGGTCTGTGTGCATGGAGTTTGTACAGGATAATAGAATAGAAGATGAATGAAAGAATGAATATTCTTTCCCATAATATTTTATACTATTTTAGGAAAGTGTATTCTGATAGAAGTCGTTTTGATTCTGTACTAGTTGAAGAGGATTTCCATAAAGTTCGGTCCTCATAATAAATTTTATTCTATTTTCTAGTTTCATAAAATATTTTTTATTTTAGCACCAGCGGCAGCTCAAACTGAATTTCTGTTTTATGTATATAGATTGGTGAAATGATGTGTTCTACTCTAGTCTGTTCTCATAAAAAAAATAAAAATAAATTCTGTTATAACCTGAATATATTCTATCCTATACTACTTATCATCTATACCGCTTTATCCTGTATACAGGGTCGCAAGGGGGCCTGGAGACTATTCCAGGAGGCTTAGGGCACGAGGCGGGTACAAACGGGACAGGGTACCAATACATTGCAGAGCACACAGACTATGGGAAAACGCCAGTAAGCCTAATCTGCATGTCTTTGAACTGTCTCCGGAGGAAACCCAGCAACCATGGGAAGAACATTCAACTCCATATACACAAAGGCAGGAATCTAACCTGTCCCTTGGAGGTGCAAGCGGACAGTACTAACCATTAACCTATACTAATGGTGAAAAAATATCAGTGGTTAGCACTGTGGTCTCGCACCTCCAGGGTCGAGGGTTCGAATCCCGCATTGGGTTTGTATGCATGGAGATTGTGTGCATGCTTGGTGGGTTTCCTCCCGGGTACTCTGGTTTGCTTCCAAAGTCCAAAGGCGAGATTCGAACCCTAGACTCTGGAGGATTCAAAAGTATTGGCACCCTGTCCAGGATTGGTGAAGTGTCCCGGGATATGCTCCAGGCTTCCTGCGACCCTGTACAAGATAAAGCAGTACAGAAAGCGAATAAATGAACGAAAGATTGCCACCACACTCCTATGCAGCTAAATTTTATTTATTTATTTATTTATTTATTTTTCCCCTGAAAGAAGCGACGCACCCCGGAGGGACTTTTAATTTGACATGCGGTTCTCCCGGAAGTTGATAGGAAGCTGTTCCACTACTGTTGCTATGCTATGCTTTACCTGACTAATGTGAATATTACATGAAATATTTTGTAAAAAAAAAAAAAAAAAATACAACAAAAATAAAATAAAACCCTGTACTATTATTCCATGGTGTGTAGTTGTGCAGTAACTTAACGGCCATGTCAGACAGAAAGCGACGGAGAGAAGAGCGAGACGAAAGACGAGACAAAAAGAGACCGAAAGACTCAGGAGAGGAGGAGAAATACCACAAACACACAGTGAAGCTCAGTCAGGAGGTGCAGAAACTCAAACATGTGGAGACCTTGTAAGTCCTGGAGCATTTAGACAAGTACTTTAAACTCTATCAGGCTTTTGTTGTTGTTGTTGTGATTTTCTAAAACATTCTTAATATTTATTATTAGACCAGAAGTGAGCACAAGTAATGTAACTGTTTCTCTTTCTTCCTTTCCAGCTATGAGAAACCTCCTCCTGGACTGATAAAGGTTTGTTAAAATCCGAATTCTATCTGTCTTTCGGCCCATATACTGTCCATTGACTCACCTCCAGGGTATGGGTTCGATTCCCGCCTTGGGGTCTGTGTGCATGGAGTTTGCATGTTCCCGTCTGTGATTGGTGATGGGTTTCCTCCCTCAGTCCAAAGACATGCAGGGTAGGATAAATCATCTTCTTTGTCTTTCGGCTGTTCCCTTTCAGGGGTCGCCACAGCGAATCATCTGCCTCCATCTAACCCTATCCTCTGCATCCTTTTCTCTCACACCAACTTCATGTCCTCTCTCCAAAGTTCCTACTTTCATTCCTAAACTCTTGCCTTTCCTTTTCTCTCTGTGATTTCGTACACGCCTTCCTCCTCTCCTTTTTCGACCACCAGTAGCCCAATTTCCTACTGGCGGTCGTTGTTAACCCGGGCCACGACCGATCCGGTATGGAAATTATATTTCTGATTCGCATCATTGATTTGGCAAATGTTTTTACGTCGGATGCCCTTCCTGACACAACCCTCTGCATTTATCCAGACTTGGGACTGGCACAAGAAGACACTGGATTGCGCCCCCCCCCCATGGTTGCATTGCAGGGTAGGATAATTGGCATTCCCAAATTGCCTGTAGTGTGTGAATGATGCAAGCCCGGATAAAAATGGGAAGGTAGAGTGCCTCCGAGTGGCGCAGTGGTAAAGTGCTCGCCCTATCATCCGGAGATCGCTGGTTTGAACCCTGGGTGATGCTGTTTTCCTCTCACAGATGGAGGCTCTCTCGGGGGGAGGGATTAGAGGTACTTGCGCTCCCACATTAATCACGGCTCTACAGCCAATCAGGGGCGTCTGTGAGCTCGCGCACGCGGAAGGAGCGGCTAGTGCTTTCCTCCGAGTGTGTTAATCCGCCCCTAATGGTGCATAAGCAAGCAGTTCGAAAAGATGTGGTCGGCTGACGTCGTCATGCGGTTCGGAGGAAACACATGATAGTCTTTGGCCCTCCCGGCTGAGTGGTAGTGGTAGCCTTAATGTGGGAGCCCCCTAGTGACTGGGAGGAATTGGCCACGTCTAAATTGGGGAGAAAATTGGAAAAACCCAAAAAATAAATAAAATAAAAAAAACGGGAAGGTAGTGTCAGGAAGAGCATCCGGCATTAAACCTGTGCCGATTAGATGGTGCGAGATGCGACCCCTCGACGGGAGCAGCTGAAAGACTTAACAACAGCATGTGAATGACAACCAGGCATCTAGCTACTGTAGCAACCCAACCACTTAAGCAACTACCAAAGAGATGACAGATATACACTATATGGACAAAAGTATAGTATTTGGCCAAACCTGCTAATTATTGAATTCAGGTGTTTCTATCAGGCCTCTTGTTCCCAGTGAAGGACAATCTTAATGCTTCAGCATACCATCCACATGTCCTAAATGTAATATATTCATACAATCATACAAATAAATGATCCAGATCTAACCATGCATTTTCTACTTACTGTATATTAAGCTAAAATTGTTTAAAAACTAAAAACAAACTGACTATCAACATCTCAATACTCATGCGGCTGCCATTAGGAGCGCCACCTAGTGTCACCTACTCAATATGGCCCTTTACCAAGACATCTTGGACAATGTTATGCGTCCAACAGTTTTGGGAAGGCCCTTTTCTATCCCCCATGACTGTGCCCCGGTGCACAAAGCAAGGACTATTAAAAAAAAGTAGTTTCATGTGTTCGGTGTGGAATAACTTGACTTGACTACGCAGAGCCATGATTTCAATCCCATCGAGCACGTTGGTGATTAACTGGAATTGTTATTGAGCATCAATACTGGAACTGGAATTGTTATTGAGCATCAGTGCTTGAGCTCATTCATGCTCTACTGAATGAATGGACATGAATCACTCCAAGAAACACTCCAAAATCTAGTGGACAGCCTTCCAAGAAGAGTGGAAACTGTTGTAGCTGTAAAAGGGGGACTAACTCCATAATGAAGAGTATGTACTGTATTTGGATATTTCTTCAGGGTTGAGCGTATCCATTGCCTGATGGACGAACCAAAATACCCCCCACCAAAAAAGTGAAAATGATTCCTAATGCTCTTTCAGACTTTGAGATATGGAATATGCCTGTGTCATTAGAGAAGAAAAACTCCATAGATGTGATATCCTGGTCACTTAGGACATTCAGGTCATCGTCTGATTTTATTACCGTATAATGTTGCTGAACCTAGACCTGACCAACCGAAGCAACCCTAGATTGTAACCCATTGTTAGCTTAGTGATTAAGGTATTGGACTATGGTTCAGAAGGTGCCAGGTTCAAACCCGAGCACTGTTGGGCCCTTAACCCTCAACTGCTCAGATGTGTAATGAGATAAAAATGTACAGTAAGTCACAAAGGGAGTCTGCCAACACTGCCCCCAGAGGCTTGTACAGTGGCCACTATGAGTGCATCACTTCATGCGGTTCCCTTCTTACCCTGAATGTTTCCCTTTTATTTGAACCTGAATATTTTAAGTTGAAAGTTTTGTATCATTTGTATCATTCAGGAAGATGAAGTGAAACCGGAGGACTGTATCCCTGATGCCCCCGGAAATGAGCACGCCAGGGACTTCCTGGCTCACGCCCCAACCAGAGGCCTGTGGATGCCTCTGGGCAAGGAGGTGAAAGTCATGCAGTGTGAGTGATCTCTCTTCCTGTGAACAGTCCCGTGTGCTAAGCCCTGCTCCCTATACACAGAGAAGTGCACAGGGGTATTGTGTACCCTCAGGGCTACATCATTTGAATACTGCCCAGCTGCAGAACATTATGAGGGTGTTGTTCATTAACACCCTGTGAGGAGAGAGAGTTCAGGGAGTGTGTAAAAACAAAATACAGCAGAACTAAATGTTCCAGTTTAAGTACATTATATCTCTGGTGAGGTTTGTGTTGTTTTTGTTAGAGAAGAGGAATGCGAAGGGGAATGCACGAGGGGAGAAAAAGTCCGCTGTTTATTTACCAAAAAAAAATTGCAAATTCTTATTAAAATATAAAATGTATATATTTACGTAGACAAGTGGAGAAAATATACACCGATCAGCCATAACATTAACGCCACATAATATTAGCATATTAACATTGACTAACTGGTGTTAGGATCATGGACATCCACGGCCTGCAGGGAACAAAGCCCAGCCTGTTCCATCTGATCCCACAAAAACAAAGCCAATATTGCGAAAATCGCTGAAAAAAGTAAATACTGCACAAGATAAAAAGACACCAGACACACGGAGGCCTCACCACTCCGCAGCCCACAGCACCCAAAGGATCTGCGAGTAACACGCCCGGGGGGTTTGTGGAGTCATGCCCAGAGCTGCCCAAGGGGGACTTGCACAATATTGGGCTTAATGGTTCGTGTTTTAATCGGTGTATAATCTGCAATCATCATCATACCAGCTGCTTGTAGTTAACATGTAATTATAATATTCTAAAAACAATGAAAGGATATAACAAAAATAATGACATAACTCTTAGTTTTTTTTTTATCGCTGGTTGTCAACAGATCTAATAGTTAGGTTATATTAATTACCACTTAAATTAATTTCCACTCCCTCATGGTTTATTTTGTTATATTTTTTTGGCTTTGCTTTTTTTTTCTTTCTTTTTTTTACTGACTCCTTTGCACCAGCTGGTGTCACTTTTGTCCTGCATCCAGGAGCAGTCTGTTTATTCCTGAACTCCCCTCTTAATTACAACATTGTCATTGCGAACTTTAATGGTTGTAAATGAGAGCCAGCATTGCAGCACACAAGTGAGTGTTATGAAAATGCAATATGTATAAGACAGGAACTTTCATTAGTGGTTGATTTAAAATCCACTGAAGATGCCCTGTGTGTATATCAGGCTGGAGATGCAAGCGTTACGGCCACAGGACCGGAGACCGAGAATGTCCCTTCTTCATCAAAGGCAATCAGAAACTGGAGCATTTCAGAGTGGTGAGTTCATTAGAAGTCATGTCTGATCCCCCAGATGGTCTTACAATAACATCACATACTAATCATCAGCCAATGTACAAGAATGTGTTATGTAACAGGGGTCTGGGTTATGTTAATGTTTCTGTCATAAGAAAAACCCAGATCTCCGATAGATCATTTAAACTTGCTAAATCTCAAATGATCTAAACCCGGTTTGGTTTGTAGGTATATAACTAAAAAAAAGAGGATGTCAGCAGATTATTTTAATCATAAACATGACACTTGTATTACTTGGCGTTTCCTGAACTGTGCGCATATTAATCAGTAATTCGCTTACAGGCACATGAAGACCCGATGTATGACATCATTAGGGAAAACAAGCGCAATGAGAAGGAGACGAGGTACTTTTTTTTTTTTTTTTTTGCCTAAAATGTCCACAAAGCTGAGTACTTGCTCCAACGACGCAGTGTTGTCTCATAACCACAGCTATAACGTGACCTTTCAGATTTATCATTTAACAGACATTTTATTATCCCGGTGGAATTTCATCCTGTATTAAAGTTCAAGGACAGGAAGCGCAATTAGACACCAGTTAACCTTAAATAATATATCGATTAAATGGATCATCGCCGAGCAATTATTTGTAAATTTGCATCCCTGAATGTCTTGATGAAACTGACCATGTTGGTCATCAGAGAATGTGCAAGACGAGCACAGTGTCTGATTAATGGCTTGAGTCGTATTATTATTTTGCTATAACTTTTTGTGATCACAAGCATTTCTTTGAATTGTGTGCGCATCACAGTGTGACAGGATAAATGGAGAGAGGGTTAATCTGATTGAGGTCAGGGCTTTGGGCCATTCTAACATATTTTGCTTCTTGGAGTTGAACCCCTCCACTGTAACTTTGGCAGCATGCCTAGGGCTGTCGAAGGTCAATTTCCATGCCAGTCTCACATCCCTTGCAGACTGGCACAGATTTTGTTCTAGGATTGCTCTATATTTAACCAATCTTTCCATCAGACCTGGCCAGTTTCCCGGTCCCCGCTGCAGCTTGATGCTACCAGCACCATGCTTCACTGTGGGAACGGCGTTCTCATGAAATAAGCCGCGAAACATAGAGCTTTGTGCCAAGGTCAAGTAGTTCATTTATTTATTTATTTATTACTTTTTTACAGAGAATAATTTTTCACATTTTTGCTCAGCGTCCAGACATTATTCACGTGACCTTTTTTTCCCCCTTCCTCCCTCCCCAAATAATACCTTTTTTTTCCCTAACAACTCTTTGTGGAGTGTCTTGGCTGTTCCTGTTCTGTGAAGTTCTTCTTTAATAAACTCTGGAGCCCTCTGGGGGCAGGTTTATTTATAATACGATCACATGGTACTTTAATTCCAGTAGAGAACTAGGTTGTCACTGATGGAGTGGGGAAAAAAAAAAAAAATCACAGCTGATTAAAGCAGCACTAAGTGAACAGTGGCATTAGAGACTTGCATGTCCTTATTTCTTTAGTGTGACAAAAGGCACACAGACTGCTTGTTAGTATTTTGTATTTTGTCAGACTGAGATGATCAGTGGCATCATTGACATTTAACTTCGGAAGGTCACGCAGCGAAATTGCGGTCCTGATGTGATTTTTAGTGCCGTATCGAGATAAATAAATCATGTAAATCATGCCGTGTGAAGTCTAATGTAGCTTAAGAGACGTAGAACTCATTTGAATATAAAAGGATCTAGTGAATAAAGTAGACTACAGCAGCCCCTGTTAAGAAATGTGTCTTGGACTCTGTATGTAGCGGCGTAGAAAACAGTGAGAGAAAATAATTATCTCCTGTTTTATTTCCTGTGCTCTGTTAATTGAAATGGGAGTTTTATCCTCCTTCATTGTTCAATCCTCAGTGTTCTAATGTGCAGGGATTACTGATCTTTCATTTTAATTAATGAAAAATAGATATCACAAGATACCAAGGCAAAAAAAATACACGAGAGTATACACACATACACAAAAGAAAGACACACCAGTAAAAGTCATTAAAGAAACGAGTATGTTATCATTTAGTGGATCTGAACTGCAGTGAGAAGAGAACTTGCACCGATTAGCCATAACATTATGAACACCCGCCTAATATTGAGTAGGCCCTCCCTTTTACGACCAATGTACTGTGTGTCCTGACACTTTTCAGACAGAACCAGCATTAACCTCTACTTCAATTCGAGCTACACTAGCTTGTCTATTGGACCGGACTACATACACTAATAGTCTTCGCTCCCTATATGTATCAGTAAGCCTTGGCCACCCATGACCCTGATGCTGGAGCACTGGTTTTCCTTCCTTGGACCACTTTTGGTAGGTACTGCTCCCTGCAGACCAGGAACATCCCACAAGATCTGCAGTTTTGGAGTTGCTCTAACACAGACCTCTATCCATCACAGTTCAGCCCTCGTCAAAGTCATTCAAATCCTTCATTCAAAAACTTATCAAATTCATGGACAAAATTTTCTCTTGGTTCCTAATATATTCCACCCACTTCCAGGTGCCAGTATAATGAGATATTAAAACTGTAGTGACTGTGACAGGAGCCCGATTGTGATGGCTAGAGGACCGGGTCAGAGCAACTCCAAAACAGCTGCTCTTAAGGGATGTTCCCGGGTCTGCAGCGGGCAGGACGAAGTGCCATCCAATAGAAGAGCTACTGTAGCTCGCATAGATGCAAAGGTTAATGCTGGTTCCCATAGATAGAAGTCGGAACACAAATTAAAAAGTGCATCCTTGTTTTGGTGGCATAAACGGACCTACTCAATATTGGAAGGGCGGTCATAATGTTATTGCTAATCTGTGTATATTAAAGAGATTAATAATAAAATATTCCCATTATTTTTTAGTTCAAGCGCAGTATGAATACGACAACCTATCAGATGCTTGACAGAGTTTTAGGATGTTTTAGTCCTGCATGGTTTAGATCCTAGTAATTATCATGATGTACAGTTTGTAAAAATTTTTACAGTACTGTACATTATGACATCACTACAAGCCCTGTTTTTTTCCCAGCAACTCTGTAATGTATTTCCCAGTGTAAACAGCACAATTACATGACAAAGCTCTTTTTAAAAAAATAAATAAAAATCTTATTCTTCTATTCTTATCACTTATGTAATTGTACAGCTCACTGTAATTATCATTACGTATGCAATGGTTCCTGCAACCAAAGGAGTAATTAAACGCTTCTTAAAAGAATACTGATAAATTGTGAATAGAAATACCGCGACTGGTTGGAAAGATTCTTGTGATGCTTTGGTGTAGGATTGCAGTGTAGGATTGGCATTGTATGCTTATCAAATCAATCAATAGGCATTAGATAAAAAAAAAATAATAATACAAAAGATTGAGGCCTGGGTTGATATAAAGAACATGACAGTGTGTGTGCGTGCGTGAGCGCATTTTTTTTTAAATTTAATAATCCTATTCACAGTGATTATGTAACTCAATGGTTCACTGTAATTATCATGTTGTGTGCGATGACATTGTTTCTGTTACAAAGCCAGTCATTAAACTCTGCTGGGGGAGGAATTAAGTGTACACCATGGAGTCAGTTTAGCATCCAAATACTGTTAGTGGCAGAAACATTCTGAAAAGTAAAGAAGGATTACTGCGCTGTCTTTTAGGAAAGCCAGTTGGTTTTAGTAACTTATTTTGACGGTTGTGGTCAGAGCAATGCGAAACATTATTCTCTCTTCCGTCTCGAAAGGTTTCAGTTCAGCATTAAAGTGTTGACTCTTTTTATTTTTTTATTTTTATTGACGGTTTGCAGCCGCGTGTCAGAAAACAAAGCATGGATTATTAAAAGCCGGAGTCAAGAAACAGATTCGGCGTTGGGACTGATGCAACCGTCTGAGCAGCAGGAGGAAAAAATCAATAGAGAAAAGAGACAGGGGGTCGCTGTTGTGCGGTTCCTAGGGATACAGGCGTCTAGGAGACGTTGAAGATTCTCAGAAAAAAAGACTGCTATGTTGTGTGAATTGACATTCGAGAGTGGCTGAATAAGTTATTTTGCACTGCAGTGTAGGCCAGCTACTATATAAGAATCAGATCAATGCAGTTTTAGTTAATTTAAAGAAATGTTACGCTTAAGCCTGGTTAAAGTGCATTAAAGATCGGTTTTTAATCTTTTTTTTTTTGTTTTGTTTTAAAGATAAACCAGGCTTAAGTGTTCTTGCTATCAAATATGAATCCTAATGGCATCTTCACTTCCAATTCACAAACTGATTATATTGATCCTGTGCCATTTGCTCACCACAGGATCGAGCAGCTGAAGCAGCTCCTACAGGATACAACATCCGACTCAGACTCCAACTCCTCGTCCTCTTCTCACCACGCCCACCAGAAGAAGAAGAAGAAGAAAAAGGAAAAGAAGAAGAAAAAGAAGAAGCAGCAAAAGAAGAATAAGAAGCACAAGTCCTCAAAGAGTAGTGAAAGCTCAGACTGAGATGAGGGGAGTGTTGTTATTGTTGGTCCGTTGGGAGATGACAGGGGCTGCTTTCTGCCCCCCCCCCCCACCCCCCCTCTGCTCTTCCTCCTACCCTGCTGGCTCTGCTTAATAATACATGCAGGCATTTAATTCCCCCTGTCATCAGAAACTATTTGCTTATGTGATGTCTCTCTAAGCTCTGTCTCGTATCAGAAAGCTGTCATGTTTGTGTCGCAGGCTTCAGACGGTCCGGGACTGAAGATGATGTAATGTCAGCTCTGAATGGGTGTGGTGGAAGAGGAATACTCGCTGCTGTACTGTATTTATGTATGTAAGTTTTGTTAGGAAATGATTCTGAAAATGTTTAAGCTTTGCAATGATACTGAATACTTCCCCAAAATGTTATGAGATAAATGTAAATGTATTTCTGCAAATACATGGATGAAGTAAAAATTGTGCCATTAAATACCTTTTTGTTTCATGTGTATTCATATAATCGGCTCCAGGCCCCCACGACCTTGAATACAGGATAAAGCGGTCTAGAAGATAAGATGAGATGAGTGTATTCATGTACTTATATACTATTATACAAAGATACTGACACTAAGCTCAATGGCACATGATCATGGTGGAATGCGTTTATAAGAAAATAATTTATGATCGTTTTTATTGTGACCTATACAAGTAAACCGACCAGTCAGTGGAATTCTTTGCCTAAATTCCAGCTTCTCAGTACCATTTTAGAAGGGTCAAATCATTGAGTTGCGTCAAGCAAAGAAAACAATGAAGGCACTGGGTTAAAAACACTTCAATATGTTATAAAAACCTGGAAGGATAGTTATGAATCGTCAACTTCGTCAACGTCAATCGTCAACGAAAAAATATAAATGCAGCCGTATACACTTAACGTTTGATATTCAAATTGCCATGAGAATAAAGATTAGACTTTGGAGTATTGGAAGAAGTCATGTTGTATGATGAGTCCAGATTGATCCTATTCCAGAGCAATGTGTACGTCACGGGAGGTCAGTCAGTTCTAGGCTCGGCTACGTTACGTGGCACTAAAATGACGTCAGCTGATGACCTCTATGTACTGATTGACCAGGTTATCACATCTATGGATTTCTTCCCTGATGGCACGGACATGTTTCAGGACTCAAATTGTGAAAGAGAGATCCTGTGAGCATGAACATAAAACATTGTGTGCTGAATTAAAGATAAAACGAGAAATCTTTGCGTGATCCAGTCAGTGTAACCTTACCGTTGTTTAAACATTAAACCATTACAATATTATGATATTATATTTATTGTATATTTTACTGTATTTTTTGAGTAAAATTCCATTAGATAAGATGAATACATCCTTAAAATGTGTGATATTATTATATTATATATTATAATATATATTATATCTGGTTATTTAACTTGAATTAATAACCTGTGCGCTCTTACCAAATTGGTTCTTGTGTCACATTTCAAGATATCCAAGCACTATCGAACCGAGGGCTAAGGCACTTTAAGCTACATTGTCTATCCTGTTAAAACGGAGCCATCTAAATGAGCCTCTAGCCTATGAAATGATTAATTATACAGATGTGTTGTCTGCAGTGATATCACATACGCTGTCGATGCAGTGCATGGATTTTTGGTTGATACTGTGGGTGATGAGTGGTTCTGCAGTTAGAAGGAGAAAAATAGTGAAAGAAAGCTTTGCCTCCTTAATCCTATGAATAATAAAAGATTTATATTTTTTGTATTGTGTGGTGCGCACTATATTTTGCACAATACTTTACATGAAAACACAGCATAATTAAGAACCATTTTAATATGCATGAGCTGGACAGCTGGAACAGAAAGCCAGAAGTCAGTAAATCTGATGAAACGGCTATTAACTGTAGCCTTGGGACAGATTTTATGTGCATTTTGAATAATTTGTTGGTTTGGTAAAAATCGCTGACCTTAGGCAATTGTGTGTGTATACGCCATGGGCCTCCCTTGCCACCCCGCTTTTCCATGGTAACTCTATCTGACAATGTGGCTTAAGGTATTAGATGGAAAATAGTATTAAGACTGTGTGTGTGTGTGTGTGTGTGTGTGCATCGCTTTTATCTCAGTGGAGACATCGGTATCACAGAATAGCTTTAATAATGTTCCTCAGGCTCAGTGAAACCACATTCTCTTCACTAAAGCACAGTAAAGCTGAATATACTGTATAAAGGGATCTGTTAGCTAAACCATGTACAGTATGTCACCACCCGTTAAAGCGAAAAAAGTGTCTGGGCATGCAGAACATCAGCGGCGATTATGCACTGCAGTTTAGAAAGTAACCTCACAAAGCTCAATTCAGGGCAAAATGTGTTTTACAGTGATACATAAATTGGATTAAAAAAAAAAAAAAGGTTTAGGTAAGGATTAAAATTTCTCCCAAGGGTGTTTCAAATGGATATTACCAAATCACTGAATGACTGTACGGATCAATAAATAAAATATAAATTTCTAACTAGGATTAAATAGCGACTTTTGCAGGTCCCAAAATTTTCCATATAGTACATATCGGAATTGAACACTTTTTTTTTTTATCAAAATCCATATACCAAGAAGAATGTATTGAAGTGATTCTAATGGCAGGATAGTTTTGACTGTGATCAGTCAATCCAGATTCACAGATATAAGTCTGATTGAAATATTTTGCTAGATGCCAAATATGTTAAATTTTGATTTTACTAAAAGTTCATCAGTTGTGCTAATTAGAATTTTTAAAAACGTTTTAAGCTAAATTATATTTTAAAGCCATACAAATTAAATGATATGATTCTATTTATTATTATTAATATTATTATTATTATTATTATTATTGTTGTTGTTGTTGTTGTTGTTTTAAAAAGCATAAAGTATGGAGTGATACCCTGGCACAGTAGGCAACTTTGCCATATTTTCAGTTTAACTCTGATCTCATGTTACTGTGCATGTGGGGTTTTCCCTGGGTTTTCCCCAAAATTGTCAGTAGGTGAATTGTCTGCACCAAGTATGTACAGTATATGCATAGTGTATGCATAGTATATGCATAGTGTATGCATGCAGTATATGCATAGTGTCCATGCATAGTGCCCCATCCCTGATATATTCTTGCCTCATGCCCAGTGTTCCCAATAGATACTCCAGAATGACGATGATTGCAAACAAGTTCAAGCAGCTACAAACAGAGGAATGAATAAATAAATCCATTTAAATCATCTTCAGAATTGAAATGCACATGCAAAATTTAATAAAATTCGAAAGTACAACACATGAATTTAAATTGCAGGGATGCACATATTCCAGATATTATTATTGTTATATAATTAGAATTGTTATAATAATACTTCAGTTGTACTGCAATCTTCAAATAAATTATTAAAATTCAACTTTACACAATGGAATCATTTACATGCATATAAGCTTTTCCTGCAACATATTTTTTAAAACCTGGAATTACACTAATCAGTCATGGCATAAAAACCCTCAACCAATATTGCATAACTGCCACCAAAAAGAAGCTTTGTGGCGGCATTGATTCTGAAGGTATGCTGTTGTATTTGGCACCAAGACTTAACTGGAGTTCCAGTAAGTCCTGTAGGTTGAGAGACCTAGCCTGCATAGATCATACTTGTTTGTCCGTCACATCCCACAGATGCTCGATCAGATTGACATTTGAGAAATTTGAAGGCCAAGTCAACACCTTGTCATGTTCGTCCATAGTTTGGAAGTGTGACAGGGTGCATTATCCTGCTGAAAGTGACCACTGGCATTAAGGGATACTATTGCCATGAAGAGTTGGTCCGCAAACCAACTCTTGGTCTACAAAACAGTTTAAGCATGTGTGTGTGTAGTGTGTCAAAGTGACATCCAAATAAATGACCAAATTTCCTAGCTGAGCACTGCACACTGCCTCTGTCAGCTTGCCTTCTTCCCATAGTGCATCCTGGTGCTGTGTCTTCCTCTGGTAAGCATATGAACACACAACTGCCTGTCCAAATGATGTAAAAGAAAACGATTAATCAAACCAGGCCAATTCTGATGCTCATGGAGCCATTTTTCTGAAGATGCTTTCACCCAGGTGTCTAGCCACGACAATTTGTCACTCGTTTCCCCCCCCATTTTTCCTGCTTATGCAATTAGCATAATTTGCATGTTTTTGTACTGTGGGAGGAAACCAGAGGATCAGGAGAAAACCTACCATGAACAGGAAAAACATGCAAACTCCATGCACACTGACCCGAGGCGGGAATCGAACCTGGAACCTGGAGGTGCAAAGCCACAGTGCTAACCACTAACAACACAATCAATTTCAATAACTGACTCTCTTAATGCTAAATACATATTCCCCCTTGACAGGTAACAATGTAATCAACACTATTCATGTGATCTGTTAATAATTTCAATGCCATGGCTAATCTATGAATCATATCACAGATCACTGAATCCATTGTCTGTTTTCTGTTGTCTAATATTAAGTATAAAGTCATAGTTTAATGTCCATGTTTAATACAATTGTCTTGTGTTTGATAAACAGCTGAAAAGATACTTCAAAACAAGCTACGTAATACTGTCACGTTTAGCTTTCACGATGAATGAAAGCGCTGGATTATGTCCAAAGCCGCATACTTGCGTACTAAGCAGTGTGCTCGGCTGTAGACTGTGCACTGCCGTAGCGTACTCGTCTCTGCAGGACTGTAGTAGGCACTACGCAGTGGGAGCGGCTTCTTATCCCCGCCCCTTTTCAGTGCCCGGGATTTGCAGTGCTCTGATTGGTCGCTGCGGCACGCGGCCCTGAACCAACCAGCACGCGGAGGAGGAAGGAGGAAGTGAAAGCATCAAGCGCTGTCTGTGTGGAGGAGAGAAAGACGAGCGGAGCGCAGAGACCTTACAGCGGCTACAAAATAAAGTCTCCTCGCAGCAGTTTTCGGGAGGAGCAGCGCTCCACTCGCCGCTTCAGGTGAGTCAGATTTGTGGACGCGGGTTTGCGGGGGTTGCGGGGTTTTGAAGAGAAACGCTCGTGCGGGTTTTTTTTTTATTTTTTTACTTCAGCGCTCAGCGCAGAGTGAAGCGCGCGCGCGGAGTGAATCTCCTTCTCGTGACCCGCGGCTCGCGGTGTCGCTCGCGCTGATGTGTCGCTGTATCAGGGTCTGAATCAGGTAGGACTAAACCTGAGCTTTACCTTGTATACTTACAGCTTATTTTACATTTAAAAAAGTTTATTTAATAAACATCTCCCGAGTCTCAAAGGTTAGAATTGGTGTTGCAGTATTTGTTTTAGATGTTTTGCTCCACCAGTAAAAATAAATACATTAATGTACACAGTTTACAGTTAGGATTTGTTTATTGGATTTTGTTTATTGTTTGTCTATTTCATTTGAATTCTACCAAAGTTGATAAAGAATATAAGTTTGATTTTAAAGTTCTGAAGCACATGCTTTAAAGCTGATCACATGATTTGATGTAAATATTATTTACATTTTCTTGTGATTTGTTCTTCATCATTATTAACATCATCATCATCATCTGTAATGCTTTGTCCTGTGTACATGGTTGTGGGGGGCCTGTAGCCTATCACAGGAGGCTTTGGTCATGAGGCGGGGTACACCCTGGACCAGGTGCCAGTCCATCACAGGGCACACACACATACATGCACACGCTCATCTTGTCATATGTTGAAGTTTTATTTTAAGTCGAGGCTTGTTTAAGACATAACTTTAAACCTGGGTTAACAAATCAGTGATTAAAGTCTTAATCTGGCATTAGTCCTGATTGCCTGTCATGCTTAATTTTCCTTGTGCAAATTAAGAACAAATAGCTACAATATGACTCTTGAGGTTTTTTAACAATATGTGTTTTTCTTTCAATAGTTTTCTTTCTCTTGTTTTTTTTTTTTACCAAAATATTATAAAACCCCTCCAAAACTTTTCATTGGTGAAAACTTCCTGTTTCTGAACTACAGCACACTCCTTCACACAATGATCTGCATAATATAAACAGATTAAACCTGTGCAGTTATTTAGCAGAGAGAGAAAAAAAACTGTCATCTGTGCGATGCGGTGTGGTTTTCTGGGAAGAGCTGTTTGTTTAAGGTTTGTGTAAAGAATCTGTTTTGTCAGCAAGTTTTTTTTTGTCACAAAGTCTTCTGGACAGAGATCTTCCAGTTTCTGGAAAAGGATTGCCAGTTTATATTTGCTAGCATAAGTGTTCAACATTGTACATAAGTGTAAATGTATAAGAAGTATGACTTGCTCTTCAGGAGTTAATATGGAATGTAATTGTTGGTAAACTTGCTGTGCTGTGAGAAGAATACACACGGCTTCTTTACATCCACCTGCATCACAGCAGCTCGTTATTGTCCTTTTTAAACAGCAGTCTTTTATTCCGTACTTATGTGTGTGTTGGCACTTTCTGTCTGCATCACGTCTTTTTCTTTGTCTGTGAAAATTGATAATTTCTCATTTATCATCTGCCAAAAAAATGCCACATTGTTGACATGCTTGTTTTTGAGGGTTTTGTCAGAAGACGGTCTTTTCACAGTGACAGTGGATTCCAGTCATCTCGAATTAGTTGAGTCACTCGTGTGGCTGACAGTCGTGCAGGCGCCACCGCCTTTGCCGCGTGTACTAGCTCTTCTGATTTTCTGTTGACTATCGCAGAGAGAGAGAGAGGGATCATGCTCGTGTGTGTGTGTGTGTGTGTGTGTGTGTATTCAGCAACCCCAAAACACACACCATAGAGTTTTTGGTGGTGGTTAAACCAACTGCAATGTTGCACTGTGCATAGTCATCAGGTTAATAACAGTGGATGCTAACGTTCACGTGTGGTTAGTTTGAAGGACCGAAGTGCTTATCCGGTGCCTGCTCACTATATGTTATTATAGAAACAGTTGATTATATCACAGTGAGCTGAGACGGACAGCAGGTATAATGTTGACTGTATGTCCAGTTGATGTTGTGACCAGGATATTACCTGGCATCGCATCGCGGCTTGGATAGAAGCAGTTACTGAAGATGAATGAATAACGGCCATATTAAAGTGCAGAGTATCGTATAGCTGATTTTCCAGCACATGGTTATTTTATGCATCGTGAACACCCGGTTCACATTCTGACCTTGCTGTCCACGATTTTATTTTTCATTAGATTTGAGCTTTTTAAGCTCAGAGCTGCACAATTGAATTTATTGCTCATGCCACATGGATATAAATTCCCTCGCACACTTCCTTCCTTAGTCTCTCACTCACTTCGCGCTGTTAATTTACAGCAGTGTCTGGGATTTTAGTTTTCACTTCTCCCTTTCTAGCACCCTATCACATGCCCCCCCACCCCCTCCTCGCTCCTCTTCTTCTAAAACATCCCCGACTCACTTCAGCAGAGTTGTTACTTCGTAAATTGTTCCCCTGCTGATAGATTCTTCACTGACTTTGTCTGTAACAGATTTGTTTTATTATTTTTTGAAGTTGAAGCAGTGCTTTGCCCACCAGGCTTTCAGGGACCAGCAGGTACTCTCAGACAGCAGGTACATCAACACCTCCTCCTCCTCCTCCTCCTCCCTCTCATCCTTGTCCTCCTTCTCCATCTATAGTTTGTAGGCTCAGATTAATTTGCTTTTTCAGTTGAGATGAGAGTTGCCATGCATGTAATTACTGCCTCTAGATTAATTACAGAAGAAGACAGGTGCAAATGGAGGTGTCAGTGTCACAGACTTGCAAACGAAGTAAAATCAGGAGGGGCTTTGTCAGGAACTTGGGTACGCTTACTTTTAGCATTCATGTATCAGTTGATGACAAATATGTTAATGAACTGCTCAGTCACAGCAGAGAAACAATAAAAAGTAGTCGCTATGTGTAAGAATTTTCCCATAACTAGGGAAATGGGAACGTTGCTTAGTTCCCCTCGCATGTCTTGTTCCTCTTCATGCTCTTTTCAAGTCAGTGAGGAAAAAAAAAAGAGCCAGTGAAAGTTAACCCAGCAAAACAGGTTCACATTTGAAACACCCTGAAAAAAAAAAAATATATATACACGTATACTGTAAAGCTGAATCGAGCAATGAAGCATCATCACGTGCTGCTCAGCACCCGCTCCGAGTGCCGAGAGTGAGCGAAGATTATTGTCTGAGCAACGAGTTAGAATGGATGTGTCTGGAGGAATTTATAACTAAGAGCTCTTTAAAAGGATTAGAGGTTGGTGATGTGCCAAAAAGATTATATCACAGTACTTGAAAACATCTTCATAATGCAAAGTGTACACTATCCGGGCCAAAAAAAAAAAAGGGTCAAATTGTTGGCCAGCATCAAGCTCAATAAAACAAAACAAAACAAACATAAGATTTAAAACTGCTGCAACTTGGCAACTTGGTGAAGTGCTGTCCTGGGTAGGATAACGCTGAACCATCGGTTTCATGGAAGAAAATCATGCTCAGTTGTATGCTTGGTGAAGTTGCACTGTTAAAAAAAAAAAAAACTACAGTCAAAACCATAGCTGTGTTTTTAATAATGATTTTCATACACACACACACACATATGGTGAGATGAGAACTCACTGTTTAGGATTGGGAGTAAACCACTGTGTATCCATAGAAACACCACTTACTCAGAGATAAAAGGCTTTAATTTGCTAGTGAGCATAAAGATTTGGACTTTGGAGCAACAGGGAAAAAAAGTTGTGAGGTCTGATGAGTCTAGATTGAACATTACATTATTTGTCACATGTACAGGGGTTGGACAATGCCAGACAATGGTCAGGTCTGCTCAAGGGTAGCTTGGTTAAGCAGGGGTTTGAACCTGTGACCTTTCAATCAGTAGTCCAATGTCCTTAAGCTCTACCCCTAAGCTAAAGTTGGTAAAATCACTCATTGTTGTGCGTGACTGATTTTTTTATTTTTTTTTCAGCATGCATATTGTTAATTATTTTTGCTAAAATTATTCCGGCAAATTGCCAACAAGGGCGACCTCGTGATACCGAAGGACAAACTGTCTGTTCTAACAAACAGATTATTTTGTTGCGATTTAAAAAAGAAAGAAAAGAGGCCTTATTGTTTTTGTGTCTGAATGTGATGAAAATGTTTGAACATTCCTGATTGTTCCAGCGTGTGTCATTCGTGTGTTTAGTTTTTTTCTTTTCTGCGCAGTGTACAGTGTTTGTATGCGTCGCAGAAACGACAGAGGTGTCAATCACGCACTCCTTAAAACTGCTCGATCATGTCTTGGAAACTTATGGACCTGTCTGGGGAATTCAGCTGGTATTTATGTGGCGTTAATAAGTTTTCATTAAAAAGTTTGTGGATGTCAAACACTCTTCGTCAATAAAATTCCTCGGAACAATAAGCTCATCAGGTCTGGCAGGTTGCTTTATGGTGCGCTGCATAGCTTCGATTCTCAAGACGATCTGGCCTTGCTCTTACTGGCACTTGCTTCTCAGATTGAGAGGAGAGGAAACGTCGTGCAGATGTTCACTTGCTACAGCTGCATGCTCCAGACTCCATCCAGCTGTGCTCGTCCCCGGATTGGCTGTGAGGGTTTCTGTAAAAGTTTCGTTCTCTGATACGCGGCGTATGTGCTGGCCCGTGGCCTGGTGCGCGTGCTAGAAATAATCAGGCCGTGCCCCTGCGGTGATCCGCTCTCTTGTGCCTCCTTCTCCTCTTCCTCCTCCTCCTCCTCCACTGTGCCACCTTCTCCAGCGCTGGCACCGTCATTACCCCAGCACGCGAGTGTCTGTTATGACACTAATGAACTGCTCTAACACCGATTCACATGAATCCCGCTGCGATCCTGAAAGCACTCCTTGGATCATGCGGATTTACAACGTGGCGCACTTTCTTGCACTTGTTTTTCCAGAGACTTTTCCCTAAAGTCGAGATTTACTGGGTTTGTGCCAGGACCCGTGGCAGGTGCTTTTGGATTTATCGTGCAATGTGCCACTAATTCACAAGCTTTTCATCTAAGGAGGAGGAGTGTGACGAACAGCGTGGGACCTTGTCTTGAATGAGCCGGTGCTGATACAGAGTCAGAGAGTAAGAGTGTCCCAGAGAGAGACTTTTTTTTTTTTTTTTCCTTCTTGTAATGCAGGTCATGTCAAAGCAAAACTTATCAAGGTGAAGAGAAGATCCGGCTGAGTGCAGCAGTGAAGTGGACGAAAAAGGTTTCAGCCAGGTTAGGAAAGAAGTGCAGCACCTTGGAAAAGTCTTGGCTTGGCCCGCCCCGCCCCGCCCGCTTTGACTTCAGCTTTAGGCGTATCACACACACTCACTGCTGACCTCAGCTTGTTTGTTTTTTCTGTCGAGAAACTCGGCGCTATCAGACTCCGTTCTGTTTCGTGAATTTTTTTTTGGGGCGTGCCTGCTTCTGCGTCGCTCTCCGTGGACAGACTGTCATGAAAAAAAAAAATTGTTCTCGGTTTTGTTTTCACACGAGACCCCACCAAGCGTTCGTGTGCGCTTCAGTGAGGTATCTGTTACAGTACGAAGAGTGCCGACGCTGTTACACTGTATCCGAGCTCCTGTTTTACACCCTGACCTTGACTTTCTCTGCAGAACGAAGATAAACCCGAAAGTCAGATGCTGTAATGCTGCATCCTGACACGGACACTCGATTGACTCCGAGGTTAAAAATGACCCGTTTATGATGAGAAGTAAAAGCGGATCTCTGTGCAGACAGCATATTTTTTCTTTCTTTCTTTTAATCCTCTTGATGCACAAGCATATTTCTCAGCGCAGAATTAAAGTAGACAAGCTGTCGATGTGGTTGTGTAATTTTAGATATCCTTTTTTTTTTTTTGTGTGTGTCCCAAATCCTTTAAGATGGTCTATTTTTAACCCCATTTGTGACCTGATTACGAGTCTTTTTTTTTCCTCCTAATTTGATGTTAATTGATATGAGCATCCTGGCCCCGCAGAAATAATGTTCTGTCCTCTATAATAAATTTGATCGTGGTAGTCCGCAAATCTTTTGCACTCAAGTTAAAAACAAAAGAAAAAAAAAACTATACATAAATGACTTGCGACAAAAAAGAAACTTATTCTATTTTTAGAGCCTTTAATAAGGTAATTAACTTTAAGTGTTTGCACATAAATGTTAACCATAATTACAAATAGGCAAAAAATAACACCTGTACATTTTGAACACTACATTACATCATTGCATGTTTGTTTATATCATTATTGGTTTTAAGTAAATGTCACACAGTTTGTTAGAGCTTGACAATAAATACAAATTCTACAAATACAATACAAATTCCCAATTTTTATTCGTCACACACACACACACACACAACCATGAACAGTATGATGAACAGTGAAATGCTTACATGACTGTTTGTGATCTAAAAAAGAAAATGAAAATCTATTGTAAATCTACAATATATACTAATTTGTTACAATAAAATAAAGTAGAAAGTAGAAATATAAAACAACTAAAGGAATTTATTGCTATTTTAGGTATATTTTGTTATACCGCTATTTATTTCTTAACATACTTCTAGTATAATTCTGTGTAACGACTTATGTTAAGACAAATAAATAGAAATATAGCATAAAAAACGTCATGTTTAGTTCTAGTTAGAACTTTACAAACCTGTATCTGTTTGAAGAGTAGTATTTTTGTTTAATTTTTAGTGTGTGTGTTTGTGTGTGAGAAACATTTACCGTATTCTGATAAAAAAAAAAATATATATATATATATATATAAACGAATGCATGCAATGACGAAGTATATACTATGGTTATTGATTAAGAACAGAAGATACATTGAGGGACACAGAGGAACAAAAGGAGCCAATCAGAAAACGGGTCGCCAAAATGTAAACCCCTCCCCCCCATTTCCGATTAGCTGGTATTGTCTCTGATTGGGTGGAATTGAACGAGCGAGCGTCGTGATGGCGAGCGTGAGCTAATATTGGAACACTGCAAATGAGGAAGTGGGATGAGAGAAGTGATGGAGTCATTGAGTCGTTCGCTCGATTGGTGAATTAATAAGTGTTTTGTTTACACTGTGTGATTGTTGTGAAGTAACCAAGTGAACGCCGCTTGATCAGGATGCAGAACTGTTATATCTTTCAAAAGTCTTTGCCTTGTCTCTCTTACAACTGTCATAATTTTTAATCCCACTTTTTTTTTTTTTTCTTCCTTTTGTCGTCCTGTCTCAGGGAGTCCTCTGCTGCTTCTGGTTTCCTGGAAGCAGGCCAAATGGTCTCCGTTTTTCGGTGTGTGATTGGTGTGTTCACACCTTCCCAAACGGCGAGGTTTCAGCTCGCTCAAATGGGTTAAATAAAACACATGTCACACACGTCAAGCGGTTTTCACACCTGCTCCTTGTCCTCACCAGAGGATTTGTGTCACACTGTATCTTCTTCTTTGCTCTGCACTGCTTTCCCATCGTCAAATGGTGCTGGTTGGTGTTCTTTGATTGGTTCGAAATGTTGCCGAGACATTATGGGATGCTCGGCATAGGCGCCAGTACCGGTTAAGATCGATAAAGCGATTCTACACGGACCTGCAAAGCTATTACCGTCTTTTATAGGCACGCTTGTATTTTTGGATGATGATGATGATCAATGCTTTAAAGGGTAAGTTTTAGACATTCAGATGGCTCTCTAGTGTTCATATACAAACATGAGGAAAAACAGTTATTGTCTTATTTCTAATTTATTGCCCACGGCTTAAATGAGTCAATTAGATTTTCCCCCTATTGTGACATCATTTGCTTGATGTAGGAGAAACACATTACCTGAGGGGTATTAACACACAGCTCTGAGATCTGCATTAACGTGGCAAGGAAATAGTAGAATTGTGAGACCTTTAAACATGTTTGAAAAAAAAGTAAAAATTAAAAATGCACAGATCTCTGTAAGAAGTAATGCATTTGTTGATGTGGTTTAGTTTTTTCTGATTTGGAGCTGGAACTAAAATGTTTACACGAACAAGTGTGAGGTGAGGTGTAGGACCATAAAGGTGATATTGAGGTAATAAAAATTTCAAATTGTGGTGTGAGGCTTCTTATGGCAACATTTTATTTTTATTTATTTTTGGGATGTTTTGTTTTATACGGAAGCGCATTGCATTCACACACACAAAAAAAAAATCACGGGACATGTCATAATTATGACTTAGTATCTCATAATTATGACATCCTGATCTCATAATTATGACTTACTATCTCATAATTATGACTTACTATCTCATAATTATGACTTACTATCTCATAATTATGACTTAATATCTCATAATTATGACTTAATATCTCATAATTATGACTTAATATCTCATAATTATGACTTACTATCTCATAATTATGACTTACTATCTCATAATTATGAGATAAGGGGAGGCAGTTTGTGGCAGGGGGGAATTTTAGCGCGTGACACCGGAAACGGAAGTTACTGCATCCTTTTGCTCGGAAGCGAGGAACCAGAATTTTAAGCAGGTGCCAGATAGTTATCTGAGATACCACAAAGCCAGCTTGGATGCATTTCATATGCATGATTTTGTATTTATGAAGCGCTCCATATTGGTTTTGTTACGTGGGGCGGTTATGGAGAGCTGCATCACGATGTGTTATGATGTGTATAAGAGTCCTAACGCAGGGCTTTAGAGGGGGTCAGTGAAATAGGAGTTGTTATGAGAGTGATTATGATACGCACGGGAAGACCTTTCTGTTCTGGAAATAGCGGGGGGGGGGGGGGGGGGTTATTAATTAGGAACTTAAAAGGAAACAAAATTAAAACTGAAAACGCAAAATGACCGGAGCTCCGCCGGCTACGCGAGAACGGACAGTGCTCGGGAAACTAAAAATAAACTGTAGATCCTCTCGGAGTGTTCGCCCTTACCGAGGATTTATAAGAGAGAGAGAGAGGGGTTTGTGTCTTTTTGTACTTTCATACTGTATTTAACGTGAGTGCGCACGCTGGACTGATGCGGGCCGCGCGCTCCCTCTTTCTCTCTCGCTCTCGCCGGCGTCAAAGGCTGGAGCTTTGCCTCTGTCTCTGAACAGCACACTTTGTCTGTCTGCCTTTCTTTTCTACAGATCTGCCCATTCAGACTATTGCAGAGTATTTATGCGTGGTTCTGCCCCTCGTAAGAGCCGCATCGTTACAGGTTTAGCTGCTCCTGAAGGAAGAGCCACTTCGAGAAGGATAGAATGTGCTTTCCTCCTGAACAGTCCTAAGCACTTTAGATACCTGCGCAGTGTTGACATACTAATGATAATAGCATCCAAATTACACAATGACATTAATATCTCCCAGTTTCTCAATCCAAGAAATAAATAAAAGCTAATTAAATTTGGCAATATTTGCTCCATTGTCCCTGTCTTCTCAGAACCCTAATAATTATATGTGATAAGTCATAATTATGAGATATTAAGTCATAATTATGAGATATTAAGTCATAATTATGAGATATTAAGTCATAATTATGAGATAGTAAGTCATAATTATGAGATACGGATGTCATAATTATGAGATACGGATGTCATAATTATGAGAAGTCGTGTGTTTTTTTTTTTTTTTTTTTAATTGTGTGAATGCAATGCGCTTCCGTAGTTTTAAAACAAAATAATTAACGTTTGTGTTTTTTTTTTTTCCTCCGTTACTCATGACCACTCTTGAGTTGTAGCTCTTTATTGTCTCCGTGTGGTCACACGGATGCGGACGTGTAATCCTGTAATGGAAACCACTTTCCGTCAGAAAGTACCAGATGAACATTAAGCGCCTGATTGCGGCCAGGAATGCAGGAATCGCAAAACCGGTTTCTTGGGGTTTGAGGAGTGGCGCACACGCTGTCCTCTGCCAATCTAGACAAATGTGGGCATTTGAGCTCATGGATGAGGCGAGAGGTTAGAGGGTTGCGCTGGACCCTGTGTTGCAGGAAACGCCGAGTCATCTTCATGTGCACTGTCGGGAATCTGAGTTTCTGCCAGTAAGAAACCGATTCATTGGCTGAAGATGGATGGATTTATTTATTTATTTACTTACTTACTTACTTACTTATTATTTGCTGTGTTTGATTATGAACAAATTACTGCTTATGCCTTTTCTTTGCCCCACATAAAAATAAGTAAATAAATAAATAATCTCCATAGTGTTGCATTGGTTCTCCTTCTGTCTTGTCTGTTCAAACTCACTCATCGTCTATACCACGTTATCCTATATTCAGGGTCGCAGGGGGCGGAGTCTGTCGAACAGTGTGCCAATCCATCGCAGGGCACACACTCGCACATCATTCACACACTACGGGCAATTTGTGAACGTCAATTAGTCTAACCTGCATGTCTTTGTGTGACGGTGGGAGAAAACCGGAGTACCCGGAGGAAACCCACCAAGCACAGGGGAGAACATGCAAACTCCATGCACACAGAGTCTGGAATCGAACCCGGACCCTGGAGGTGCAAGGCGACAGTGCTAACCGCCTTTCCCAAATGGCTCTTAGTACATAAGTTTGTGTGTGAGTTTGTCCCCTGCGACAGTCTCCGGTGACTCCGTGACCCAGTCCATTCAGGATAAGCGATATACAGAATGAACGAGTAGTCTGTACCACAACACGGAGAATATCCACGCAGTTAGTCTTACACTCAGCTTGACAGCTTTTGACTTTCCAGCTCGACTGATTAAAGCGTCCCTGACAGGGTTTGGGAATCCGCGTGGTGCAGCTGGTCTCGCGTCATCACAGCATTTTGTTTTCCCCACTTGTTTTCTTCCCTGTCGTCTTTAAAGCGACAAGGTGACTGTGCCTATGCTGTCGTGTTAAAAGAAAACCGCTGTGCCATGAATCTTTCCTCGTTTCGACAGAAACTCTCCCGAGCCTCCTAACGCTCGTGCCGATGTGCCGCTGCTTTCTAACAAGCGCTGCGAGATCTGCACCGCGCCTCTGACAGCAACCAAACCCGTGAGCAGCGCGTGCACGTCAGCGGGCGGTCCCGTTCCCCCTGTGAGGCCTGAAATAACCGAGACTGCATGGTATAACAGACGGTGAATCTGTTTGTCTTTTGTACATATCTGAGCTGCTGGAATGCTCCCATACCAGTCTTCTGTTTAAGACATGCTTGATGTGGCGTACTGTATACCGCGTTAGTGGAGATGAACGTCAAGTGACTTTCTTCTCCACTCCTGTGCTTTAGTTGTGCTCTGTTTGATCTGATTATGTGTCCATCTGTCTCTCTCTCTCTCTCTCTCTCTCTCTCTCTCTCTCTCTCTCTCTCTCTCTCTCTCTCTCTGTCTCTCTCTGTCTCTCTCACGTTCTCTTTATCTCTCATTCTCTTGTAAGACGAGTCGTCTGTCTACAGTGCGCACCTTCACCCAGCGTACCCTCTCTCACTGCACCGTGTGCAAAAACAAACCGTATCGGCGTCACGCAGTGATCTAACCGAAATTAAATCACAGCACTGAGTGGGGGAAAAAAGTTTGCGCTGTCTCAGAACAAACATCGGATTTTCTTACACCGATCAAAGAGTTAAGCTAGTTAGTTAGCTCTTGTGTACCGTGTTTGATCATTACAGTGACTCGTGATTAAACAAAGTGTTTAAGACACTGATAAAAGAAAAATAAGTTCAGCATTAAATTTAATAAATTAAAGATTTGGTAATTGCTGGGTCCGGCTGGATAAACCGAGACGGCTACGAATGAGGCGTATCAATTTTGAAGATGATGTTGTTTTTTTTTCTTGTTTTTTTTCCTGCAGAACATCACATTGTAAAACAGCAGCATGCATTCTGAGCAGATGAGACATGTGTTTTGAAGTACACATGGGGAAATAAACACATACTTTGCTGTCCAGTCATCTTTAAACATTTGGCTTTTGTGCCTTTTTTTTCGTGTCATTTCTTCTAATCAGACCAGAAAGAGGAAAATAAATAAATGAACTAAAAAAAAGTCTGTAACTCTCCTTTTATTCCTTGATACTTTTTAAAAAATAAATACAGTACTTGATATAAAATTCCTGATGGTCACAGGACAAGCTCTTGTCTCGCGGTCACGGATCCACTGAGTCACTAAACTATGACCGTGTTTTGTTTGTTTTTTGTTTAGTTTTTTCCCTGCAGACATTCACTCGTTTGTGCTGTCGTGTTTAAGTGTGTGTTGCAGAAATACGTTGCTGGATCTGTATCTGGAGAACTGGTCTGCTATTGTTGAGCCCTTTAGACCCCCAACCCACCCTTTCAGCTTGTTGAAATCAGATTAAGAGACCGAGAGGGCATGAAGACTTGTTAACCGTTTTTAGACTTTTTAAACTTTTTTTTTTCCTCTTCATGTCATGCGTTTTCTACAGCTACTTGTGTTCTCACCCACTCCCTTGGTTAAGTAAGTGTGTGCGTGCGTGTGTACAGTTCTAACTTTGTGGCCAGTTTAGGGCTAACTTTAGGGTGGTTTACCATCATGGCCACAATCACCAACCAGGGAATCCAAAGACTAACACTTCTACCCAGACACGCGACGCCAGCCGACCGCAGCGCTGGTGACGACGTAACACTCTCGGAGAAAAGCGTGATCCTCTCCTTCCTCTCGACTCCCATGATTATCGTTTACGTGAGAAAGCCCCACCCCCAACCCCACCACCCGAGAGAGCATGGCCAATCTGTTATCTACCAATCACCCGCCTACGGATGGGTGGAACATCTCCCGGGAAACTTAACTTGTGATCTCCCGTCGATAGGGCCAACACATTTCTGTTGTGTCTGTGCTTTTATTCTATCTACATGTTTTTTGGTTCCTTAGATAAACTCCAGCAACCCTGATCTAGAAAAATATCTTAATGAAGATGAATGAATGAATAAATGGTGTATTTATTATTTAAAATATCATAATGTATGTACGGTACCAATCAAAAGTTTGGACACACCTTCTAATTCCATTAGGTTTGCTCCAATCTGGGTTTTTGGGGTCGAACAACGATCCCCGATCAAGGAATTCAGAATTGAATTGACCGATAACTGATCACAGTGTGTGTGTGTGTGTGTGTGTGTGTGTGTGTGTGTGTGTGTGTGTGTGTGTGTGTATTATGTGGCTCTTCCATTTAAAGTGTTCTACTTATTGTGTTGTATTGTTTATTTTTTCACTATGTATAGCAGTAAAAATAACTACCCTAAACGTATTAAATATTATTTAGATCTGAGAAAGTATCAAACATTAAAAAAACGTATTTATTTAATTACCGTTTACAATGTTGAAGACAACATGTGCAGCATTATTCTCTTATTGTTTCATGTAGATTATCGTATATAAACTAAAACCAATCGAACAGACTACGCTTGACTAAAGAGCAAAACAAGTTTCCGTTCCTCAACCATGCATGAAGCGGCTCTCGCAAACCCACAGAAGGCTCATCTGAAATGCAGCAGTCTTACTATTCTCACTCGTTATAACCTGCAGCATGTGGAACAAAGCTTTGTCGCAAAGTAAACCCCCGGCCTGCTACGCCCATTTTTTTTAGATAATAGTTTTAGCCTTTGTATTAAAGCTCGAGGGTAACCTTTCATACTGAAATTATTCACATTGTGTTGTTCTCAACCAGCGAATAAGGTTTGTTGTGTTAAAGCTTTTGGCAGACGTTTCCCAACAGATCTGGAACAATTAAGCGATTATTGCCGATCAGCGACACGTCTAAATTTCACTGATTTTTATTTCTTTACACATTGTAAAAAAATCCCGAAGGCGTCCAAAGTATACAATGATGTCCTTGTTGATATTGAGATGCATCTGATACTTTATGCTCTGTAAAGCCTTCACAACAGCTCTAATCCCAGGTGCTGTTAATTAATAGTTTTGATCTTGCTTTCCAAAGATGGTCTTCACAAGAGCCAGCTGCATTATGATGCCTGACGATACTGCTCTCGCAAGAACTGTTCCAGAACAGCTGACCTTCTGGTCTTCAAATAACGACGAGAGTCGTCATTGTTGTTGTTGTTGTTGTTGTTACTTATTTGCCTAAAGCCAGATGTGTTACTTGTTTTATATAATTGTGAAAATCTACAGTATTGTTCTAGAATGTGGAAAAATTTGATCCAAACCTTTGACTGATGTTATTAGATCTGACCAGCTGTGGTTAATCACAAGGTTTTGTAGCTTAGTGCAGTGGAAATGAAAGTGTTGTATAAAGTAAAACTATATATATATATATATTAACATTTTATTACGAACACAAATGTGAAAGAGTAAAACTAACAAACAAAAATAAATGAAATAAAATAAACAAGCAATTTAAAAACGTCAAGAAGAAGCATAATATTTTTCCCCCAAATATTATTACTTTTGTGTTTAAATGTTTTGTAATTGTAAATATCATAATGACCCTAATAAATGTTTTTAAATTAATTAATTAATTTTTTTAGTTTTATTTTTTTGGAATAAAATTGGGCGGCACTGTGGTGTAGTGGTTAGCACTGTCGCCTTGCACCTCCAGGGTCTGGGTTCGATTCCCCGGCCAGGCTCGATTCCTGTCTCTGTGTGCATGGAGTTTGCATGTTCTCCCCGTGCTTGGTGGGTTTCCTCCGGGTACTCCGGTTTCCTCCCACAGTCCAAAGATATGCAGGTTAGGCTAATTGGCGTTCCCAAATTGACCGTAGTGTGTGAGTGTGTGTGTATATGTGTGTGTGCCCTGCGATGGATTGGCACCCTGTCCAGGGTGTACCCCGCCTAGTGCCCGAAGTCTCCTGGGATAGGCTCCAGGCCCCCCGCGACCCTGAACACAGGATTAAGCGGTATAGAGAATGAATGAATGAATGGAATAAAATTTTTTTACTTTTTCTGTACAATAGACATGGCGTTCCAACCCATCAGACAGCTTTTCTTTACCACATGATCGCTCCTAACCATGGAGGGTCGAAAGCTATAACGTTCTCTCGGAGAAACATGAGGACAAAACTTTCCACAAATCACTGCTACTGTACTGCGGAGCGTAACGCACTCGCAGGAAAGCGGCAACCACTCCGTTCTGCATGCATGAGCTCACAGTGATCTTAGTTATGGAGATGCATGAGGAATTTTAGTAGGTTTGTTGGTTTGTTTTCGTTAAAAGTTTGTGCCTCTGACATGGATGAGCAGCTTCGTTCAAAAAGAAGCATTGTCTTTTCTTTTTTAAGGTCTATGGTCATTCATAATTCATTAATCATTTTATCGTGGAGTTAGCACTAGCCATGCTGCCATTGTAAGCCAATACACACATGTGCCTACACACACACACACACACACACACACACACACACACACACATCCGTCCTCTGTTTATAAAGGAAATGTCTGAGTCAGGTGAGCGACTTCCTGTTATAGCCTGCACTGTGCACGTGTTCATTTCCTGCTTTTAACACACACTTGAAGCACTTTGCTTATGCCTTTGTCCTGCGTTCTATCGGAGTTAAGATGATTCGAGTGTTCTCTGTCGGTTGTGAGCAATCTGTGGTTTTATTATTAGCTGTTATTTTTATAATCAGGTAATCACAGCTTGCAGGCTTTTTAAAGATGAAGAGTGCGTTTTCCTGATGTGTTTATGGATTGTTTTTCCTGAAAAAAAAAAAAAAAATGAAAAAAAGCCACAATTAGAGCATAAAAAGGCAGAAAATAATACAGTGGCGGGTCAGTATGTCCCTGTTCCTCGCTGAAAATAGACGTACAGTGCACACTTCAAAAGCTTCTGCTCCAAAATTAGGCTGTGGCTACGAGTTGTAAGATTTAACCACCGTGAATAAATATATAGGAGAAAAGTAAATGTGTGTGTGTGTGTGTGTGTGTGTATACACGTGCACTCGTACTAACCGCAGCCTGGCCTTGTGTGTGAGGTTTAAGGGCGTTCCCACTGGCAGCCCTCTCGCTGGTGGCGGTGACACGTCCGTCCGTCTGTCCGGTCAGTGTGTTAAGCCCCGGACCTCTGGGACGTGTGTGTGGGTGTGTATTAGGGACTGTGAGAGTGAAGGAGGGGGGAAAGGACAGCTGGGTGGCTTTTGTGTGTCTGTGAGAGAGTGTGTGGTGGGGGTGATTAAATCACAGTGTCGTCTTTGTTTCCCTCTCTGTGCCAGTCACAAAGTGAATCATTTGAAGACTGAGACAGAGAGAGACAGAGCGAGTCAAGCCTCAGTGTCCGAGTGCCGCTTCACTCCTCCTGGGGGCTTAAAGGGAACACCAGGGGCGGAGCCGGGGGAGGGCCTTAAACAGGTCGTGGTCATTCAGTCGTAGTGCTGATTATACCGGGTGAGTGGAAAGTTAACAGGCATCAAAAAGTCCATATTTCTAATACGATTAATTCCTGAATCGAATTGTTCGTGTACTTTATTACGCAGGAACAAATAAAAGCAAATCTTTAAATTTCAACGGCCGTCTTCTTGCATTGTTCTCCGACAAATTTTTTTTGTCTCCGGACCTAGTGTTCGTTTCTTTCCTTTCACTGTCCGCCTCCATCTCTGCACAAGAACAACGAAATTCTACACTTTAATAACGTGCTGCGATCTTGGTGGTCGGCCATCTTTTGTTCACGTAGCAAATGTGCTGCCTCTGGTGTCCCAAGTGTGCGCGGCCCAAGTGTGCGCGGCCCAAGTGTGCGCGGCCCAAGTGTGCGCGGCCCAAGTGTGCGCGGCCCAAGTGTGCGCGGCCCAAGTGTGCGCGGCCCAAGTGTGCGCGGCCCAAGTGTGCGCGGCCCAAGTGTGCGCGGCCCAAGTGTGCGCGGCCCAAGTGTGCGCGGCCCAAGTGTGCGCGGCCCAAGTGTGCGCGGCCCAAGTGTGCGCGTCCGTCCCTCCTGTGATCAGTGCGCGTCCGTCCGTCCTGTGATCAGTGCGCGTCAGTCCGTCCTGTGATCAGTGCGCGTCAGTCCGTCCTGTGATCAGTGCGCGTCAGTCCGTCCTGTGATCAGTGCGCGTCAGTCCGTCCTGTGATCAGTCTGTCCTGTGATCAGTGCGCGTCCGTCCCTGTGTGTCTCAGTCTGTCCTGTGATCAGTGCGTGTCCATGTGTGTGTGTTTCTGTGTAGGAGAGAGAATGGCTGTGTGTGTGTGTGTGTGTGTGTGTGTGTGTGTGTGTGTGTGTGTGTGTGTGTGTGTGTTCGTCAGGGTGAACACTGGCTGGTTAATTTAGTCTTGGGAAATGATGAACTTCCCTTTTAATAAAAACGTTCTGTACCTCGCTGTCCCCGTCTCTGCTGAACCGATTTTTTTTTCCCCTTCAAGTAGGACGTATAAAAATAGCAATAAAATCAATCGTGGAACTTTCCAGGTCTCAATCTAGGCTAGTAAAACCCGTGGGGGGGGGGGGTGACGTGATGCTCTGATTAGCACAAACGCTAACCTCGGCGTTCAAATAGGGTCAAACTGGAAGAATCTTTCCGGGGGGGTGAACGGCTGTAATTTAACTTTTTAAACACAAGTTTATGTGGACGCGCTTCATTTGATTATGGCAAGTAAAGTACAAGATTTTTATAAATAAAATACAAACATTAACATTACAATCATTCCAACATTAACCAAAAAAAAAAAAAAAACATTAGGAAATGTTATAAATTATATAGATATAGATAAACTATAGATACTGTAGATTCCCAAAGATAGAAACTTTATTGATCTTCCACGTCGTGTAGAACACTCGTTTAATACCTACATTTTGGCAGTCTGAATTTCTGAGGTTGAAAAATATTGAAGTATTATTGTATTTTTAACAACTGAATATATTTTCAAAAAAAGCAGGTTTATATAGTCACTGAATTTTAAATGCTCAAATTACATTTTCATTTAAACTATACAACCACAGTACATTTGTGGTACCGATAACTTCAAGCGTTAAAGATGCTGTAAGGACTCTCCCCCCCCCCCCCCTGTTTTTACCTATTTAATTGTATATTTTTTTTTTATTGCTTCCATTATTGGTCTTCGTGACAAAGGAAGAAACCTTGAGAGGATCCGGACTCAACAGGAAACTCATCCTCGTTTGGGTGATAACAGACAGCAGGCTTTGATCTGCAGCCGTACTGTGTGAGGCTGTAAGTTCAGTATAACAGGAGATTTTATACGACTTCGCCACCTCGATGTTAACTCCCTCCCTTATTTCATCATGAAAGCATTATTTCTTAATTTCTTTATTATAACAGCTCACTTATTTTTCTTTGAGATTCTTAATCCCAGAATGGTTTTGCTCAGAAAAGACGCCTCGTTGCTGTATGTTATTTATTTATTTATTTTTTAATTGATTTAGGCGGAAGTCCATATTAATTCTCTTCCCTTCCCTTCTCTTTTTTTTATTTATTTATTTTTTGCGGTAGTATTTGTGTTGATAAAAGGTAATGGAAATGCATTAGGCTTAGTATTTTTCATGATGAATGAAAATATGTTTTGAAAGCACAAGAGGTCAGGGGTGAAAAATATCATCATGTAGGCTGTGAAAAAAAAAAAAAATCAATCAATATGAGTAAGGTTAGAGAGCCTGATATCCATTTTTTTTGTTTATTTTTTGCAAATACTCATACAGAAAGCGTGACGATCGGTCCGTGATGATGATGATGATGATGATACCGAGCTAATATTTTAACAGCTAAGCTTTTAAATGAACTGCAGTCGTGTACAGGAGATACACATCCGTCAACAGCTGCGTTCCCGGTTGCGTGTCTCTGTTTAAGTGCGAATAGAATCATGACAAAATAACATTGCGCAATAGTTCCTTATGCATATGAAAAGCAGAAAGTTTCCACATTGATCCGTTCCCCTCTCGGCGCACGTTACGTGCTGTGACGTTACGAACACGCGACTTTGTGTGTGCACAAATTTTGCCACGGTGCCAAAACACTAAAATGCATTGAGCATCGCTGTGTGTGCGCATGCTGCCGTGCTGCATTTGACTTCTCGTGTGCTCTCTGCTACTGCGTTAGCTTCTAATCCATACCGTTTTATTTTTATTTATTTATTTTTTTTATCCTTTGCTCTCTTTATCACTGCAGTCTTGCAAGGTCGCACATTCTCTCTCTTTTCTCGCTCATTCACTCACTCTCTCTCTTGCATGTATAAATAAAAAGTAACCATCCTCACCTAAATAGCAGCGTATAGACGCACGACCAAGATACTTCCTCGATAATACAGCACCAGGAACAAAAGGGACTAGACTTGATGGAGGTGGAGGCGTTCCTAATGACCGCAGCGACACAAGGTTCAACTCATTCACAGATAACGATACACATCATTTCATTCATTGATTCATCTTCTATACTGTTTATCCTGAATAGGGTTGTATCGTATCTCGGGGGACTTTGTGCACGAGGCGGGGTACACCCACCCTGGAGAGGGTGCCAGTCCATCACAGGGCACGGTGCACAGGATATTTAGGAATGTCAGTTAGCCAAATCTGCTAATGTTTGTAGTCTGCGGGGAGGAAACCGTCGTACTTGGAGGAAACCCACCAAGCGCAGGGAGAAACATGAACATGCAAACGCCACGCACATACTGTATACGGACTTGACGTGGGAATCGAACCCTCGACCCTGGATGCCCTTGTTTTGCATATCTCTAAAATCAGTTCATCTGCTGTTTGCAGTGATGTTATACTTCCATACGGTTTAAATCCTCTAAAAACATTTGCACTCACTGTTGATGTTTTCGTCCTAATGAGAATCTCGGGAGTCTGATCACTGAACAGCGAGCCGCTCATGGTTAAAGTTAAAGTCGACGTGTGTTCGTGGTCATGTGACCTGCTTAATGGAACTTTTACAAGAAGTCCTGTAATATTTCACGCCAGGTTCGATTACACAATCGAATGAAATCAATCCTTTATTCTAAAAGAAGTGAAGTTAATTAATTATAACAACACGCGGAATGATTCATACTTCATGTGACGTAATGGCTTATAAATGTTGGAATTTCTCTCTCGTCCTTTACAGGAACATTTTAATAACTTCATCTGAGCAGCAGCTGCTCAGGCATATGGTACAAGCTCACCTCACACCTTATGTACACAAGCGCACAACCTGTCTGAGAATCTTCCGGACATATTTTCGAACAGATCTTTCAGCTCAGAGACTCTGCGAAAGAGCTCGGGCCTGGGAACTCGCTAGCTAAGTGACAGTCGTCGTTAATCTTTTAACCGTGTGATGTATTGCGAGCAGCATGTTGGGCCGCCTAACACTGGCGTGTTTGTTTTCCAGATTGCCCGTGAATAGATCGGTCTGTCTGTAAGTCTGACCACAGCGACGAGGCAGATCGGCCTCGAGTACCCCTCGTGTAACACGGACTCGCTTAACTTTGCGCAAGCGTCATAAAAGTGGGTAGTTTTACACATGCGTTTAGGTTTGCTGCAGTGGGGGGGGGAAATCAGTTCGTCTCCGCTTAAAGAGTTCAGCCGTAGGGCAGATGAGTGTAATGGAAAGTAACGCCTTGTAGTTCGGTTAATGTTTTTGTTTGCTTGTTCCCTTTCTGTGATTGGGTGGGGGGGGGGGGGAAGGATTATCCTTGTGGTTTTATCACTAATGAGCGAGGCAGAGTGTTTAGCTTAAGCACTATGTTTATGTAATCCTGCTGCTCATTGCAAGCGTTTCCCAGAACCCTCTACACGCTCCACTAATTTTATGAATGAAGGTCAAACTTGAGCTTGGCTGGAGTGTTTCGCTTCCCCATAACTTGTATACTGTATATATTAATATACATTTCTTCAGCGCAATGTGGCATTTCATTTCATAGGATTAAAAGATAATGATTTAAAGTCACTTTAGCAGATGGATTGGATTGTTATTAACACTAAAGGCACAATATTTACTGGTACTAGAGTTCGGAAAACCGCACTGTACCAGCATTATGAAATAATCAGCGTTGGTTGTAACGCGTTTCTTTTTTTGATGTAATGAGTTATCTAACACGTTACGTCCGCCATTTAAGTACTCAGTTACTTAGTTAGTTAAAAAAAAATATAATCCGTTATTCAGACAATTAATGCAATCCGTGAGCCAGACAGCAGTCATCCCCAATCCGCATGTGTGTGAAAGTCGTCCTACAAGCCCCGCCCCCGGTAACTCGCCCTCCTCTGTTACTCCTGCTGTTATACCCCTATCTCATCACCTATGCAGTTTGACTATGCGAGGACCGACGCGCGGAAAAGATGGAAACCTAATCACAGCACCAAAACTTGCGGTGAATCATGATGAACCGTACTTACGGCCACCGCGCGAAACCGCGTAGGGGTATTAGTAGTTAACAGATTATTGACCAAACTTGGCTGAGTGATGATGGTAGAATAATTATAACGGTCTTGACTAAAACAACATGCATGAGGAATCACAAAGGAGTTTTAATTTTCTGCAATGGAAAAGTACTCGAAAAATTCTACATGGAAGGAACTATGAAGAAGTTTGAATGCACTTTTTCACTGTTGTAGCGCTTGTTTAGTGTCTCTACATTTACTGCACATTCAAGATTCTCTCTTCTATTTCTTAAGATCTAAAAAGACAAAAAGTATTTAATTATTATTTAATTTAATTTACTTTGCCATAGAAACATGTATAACTCAATATATTTTTTACATTTTCTTCTGTTAAATCCCACCAAATCTAATCTCCCCAACTCACCAACTGGTCACCAGCGATGTACAGTTAGGGAGCGTCTAAAAAGTGCACGACCCGTACGACTGTGTAAAAGTGTTAAAGGTTAAAGTCGCCGGATAATAGCTCAGGATATTGTATAATGTACAATAATGTACAGCAGTGTTAGGAAACGGTATGGAGGCAGGATTTATTTATTTACTTATTTAATTTATATAAAATATAGGAAAACAACAGATATTATGATTTGCATTATGTCATGCTCCATTCTTCCTATCGACGATACAACTTCATTTTGAAAACACTTGACAAGATGATTTAATCTAGTCCTAGATTATGATTTTTGTTTTTTAATAGTAATTTTAAGGTATTTTATCTCACAAACTAATCAGGCCCTCTTGTGTAACATATTGGTCACCAATCTAGTGCAAAAGTGTATTATTTCCGTAAATTATTACACTCTGACATGGAGGTCTATGGCAAGACTTGGAACACATTACACACCTTTTTATGAACTTCTGCAGTGTGATGGAGGACAGTCTTGGGCTACAGTTTTTGCATACACCTCTCGAGTGGCCTAGCATCACTATCGGAGAACGTTTTAGATGTTTTTTCAATTATTGATCTGCAACGCAAGAGACACAAGTCCAGTTTCTCTGATACTTTGGGTCAAATTGAGATTACGCTCATGGGTTTTTCACCATTTATGTTTATTATTTTTCTTCAAATCAAGTTTTTAGAGACTCTTCTCTTCTCTTTGGTGTTCCATTTGTTATGAAATCTAAATCAAGACATCGTGATCAAGTCAAACAAAAGTTATTTCTTGGGTTTCTGATGCACCAGATCGTGAAGCCGATATAGTGAAAGCAAATGAGGCGGGTTTTTTAGCCAAGCTTTTAAATATTAACACTCAACATTGATTGTATATGTTATGTTTGGTAACATGACTAGATGTAAACCAGAAAGCTTCAAAGTAAAAAAAAAAAAATGCATCCCCTTAGGGCTTCTGAAAACACGAGGTGAAGCGAGAGCACATGCACAGCAGGCGTGTATAACGATTAATAACAACGTTATCAACTACAATCGATAGTCAAATCAGTCGACAACACATTTAATTGAAGATGCGTTCGTGACGTGATCGCGCTTCATTTTCGCGCGCTCTGAGTTGTTGGTGCGACGCTTGCCGGAGTGATGAAGTGAGTAATATCGCAATGGAAAACACCTTCACGAGTGAAAATCTAAATGTGTGAACGTTTCACTTTTAATGTGAAAAAAAGCTGCTAGAATCAGAGGGACCGACTTTGTGCTGGTGGGGGCGTGGTCAAGGACACAAGGGGCGGGTTAGTGGGAAAAGATTCACAGCTGAAGAGGATGTGTATAATAAGTGTGTGTGTGTGTGTGAGAGTCGGGTTTTTATTTCCATTTCTCCTTAATGAATCTTTTTAAGTTTTGCATTCTTTCCGTCTTGCTCGCTCACATCCACACACTCATCAGGTGTGTGTCCTTTATCACTTACCTCACTCTTCAGTCCTTTACACTTCACTTTGCCAGATATATTTTTCTTATATTGTTTTATATTAATCGTTTTTGTTTATTGCCAATACTTTGCTTTTCCTTGGTTTTAGATTTAAGTTCATCAGGAAAGTTAAAGACTTTTTGTATTTTTATTATCTTGATTATTGGTTACCAAATGCCCAAAACAATATCAAGCTATTTAAAACCTGATCGCTACGGAGGAGCTTATTGAGTAGTAATCCGACAGTTTCAATCATAATCAATAGGTGAATGGATTATCAAAATAATCGTTAGTTGCAGCCCTAATAACCAGATTGATGTTTGGCCAGAAAGTAACGTGTACATCCTAGAAAATAGTCTTTTCTTCTTTCCAGCCCTTTTGTTGCATACTGGACGGGCTTAAAAAAAATAAAAATGTGTTTGGCTCCACTAATCGCTGTTTGCATCTATATTTAAACTTTCTTTGGTAGACGATCATCAGCCTGCACTGTTCACTAGAGCGTCCAGATGCTGTTTATGTTCTGATAGTAAAGATCACGTGCTGGAGCGTCAGTCTAGAGACCTTTTCCAAAGAAAAAGAAATGTGTAATCTGTTGATGTTTTATGTATAGTTAATGAGAGTAATAAAATGTAAGTGTCCTACATAATAGGATCGGTCTTGGCCCACTGCAGCATTATTAAACTTAAATATGTTACATAAAATGTCTTCTTAAAAAGCTGTATAGAGGTACGGACAAGTAGCTTCGACGACTGGACGTTCTTTTTTTTTAATGCTTCACCGTTATTTCATGGCTATAAATTCTGTAAGATCCATCAAGTCAAAGTACGTAGTTATTTCATTAGTCGTTTGTTTCGTACTTTTACTGTATGTCGCATTATCGCTTTTAATTAGTGCCTTGAACATTTAGCTGATGAGAGACGGAGCAATTTGAAACTTGTAAAGACAACTAATGCCTTTCTTTTCTTTTCTGTCTTCAAGCATTTATTTATTTATGTATATACTTTACATTTTTTTTTCTAGTGCAAGTCAAACCAAAGAGGGTCTAAAAATTGTCATTTTCTGACCGAAGGTCTCTTACATAAATGCATATGACTCAGATTCTCTGCTTCAAAAGCTGTGCTGCTGCATGACTAGCAAATAACTGATGTTTTTTTTTCCCCCCTTCTTTCCATGTGGTGCTTGGTTCTTAGCCCCTTTATTTCATTCATACAGTAACTCCCAGTTGTAACTACCTGATCAACAATATTCAGTCGCCTTAAAACGTATTAAGACTTATAACCTCTTTTATGGCTGCAGGGAAAGCTTAGCTTTTCAAGTTCACTTCAGGGCGTATTAGCAATTAATATGACCGATGTTAATTAACTGCATGCAAATGAACGTTAGCGGAAAATCTCCAAATGGCTTTTCTCTTGAATATGTCCTTGTAATATGATGCGTATAATGTCTGTAATAAATTTCATATTCCTAGCTGCAGAGTGACTTACTGTACTTACTTTGTCATTTCTGATGACTCAATGTGTTTTTGTTTAATTTCACGTGTATTCTTCTTGTCAATCATTGTATTTTAAAGGACTGTTTGTATAAAAGCCTAGACATGCCTCGTTTTTACATTTTTGGGGAAATGTGCTCTTCCACTTCCTCCTTCTTCCCCGCGTCATTACACAAACTAAGGCAAAACCGGAGGTTTTCTATGTTTCACTATTGCTTTTCAGCTGGAACAAAAAAACAAAACAAAACGTGTTCACGAAAGTCTCACCCCTGAGTTTAGTTCAGTCCTGCTTTAGTTTGGTAGGAAGCCAAAAAGAAAGAGGTGGCATCGCGTCTGTGATACCAGACGTACAGAACGTTTCAGTCGGCTCTTTGTGTTCACAATACAGAAGATTCTACCTTTTATTTTGAAGACGAGGTTCTGCCATAAAGTAGTGTGGGGCTTTATTTATTATTATTTTTTTTTAAGGAACTGGTTCTCTGTGGTTAAACTGAGATTTCTGATATTCTGGTTACCTAATAATCAGTTTATTTTCAGCATAAGGTATGTTTCATAACTCGCGTATCCAGGCCACTTAGTGCTTTTTATAACACTGAATATTTCTGAAAGAGCTGTTTAGAGGTTTTTTTTTTTTTGTAATCATACCCAAAAAAACCCTGTGCACTTCACATTGTGCATTTGTAGCTGTTTCGATATTATTTCCTGTTTTTTTTTTTTTTTTTTTTTTTTGTGCTTTCCAAGCTGCTGAATAAAGTTTTTTTTTTTACCCTTCTCTGGAGATCTTTACGTCACCCTCCTCCACCACTACGAGTCTGTTTTTATAGCAGGGCAGTGAAGATCAAGGGGAGGTTCCTCTTTGTCTCCCTGGATGAAGAACATCAGCTCATTCACGTCATTTGTCCACTTTGATTTTGTCCTTATTTCACAGCCGTGATCAGAAACACTGACGTAACTTAACCTTATCGATCTCCGACATGTTCTTGACTTGTGCCGTTTAATCCAAAGTTGATGTTAGGCATCAAAGAAATCGCCGATGTCGTCATGTGACTTCATCCTAGGAGAATGCTGAACCCTACGATACTTGAGACAAACAATAGTTTAGCTTCGGCTGGCCTTGGAGGGCTCCGCTGATGGAGAGAGAGAGAGAGAGAGTGTGTGTGTTATTAAAAAAAAAAAAAAACATCCAGACTGTGCCGGATGAACCATAAGCATCCCAGCTCACATTCCTGACACAGAGCTGTTGTTCAGCTGTGAACGATTCCAGCCTCGGGCTCAGCGAGGCCTCAGCTATGTCAATTATCCATTTCAGCGAGCCAAGAGTCATGCTGGTCTTATGGGGATGTACAGGAAATCTCAACAATTTCTGTCTTCCCATCTCATCCCATTTTGGATAGACATCAAGAAGTGGAAAAGCCCAGTGTGAGACATCAGACAGGGACAGGGACTGGTGTAAGAGCCTTTCATGTTCATGATAATTCACTCACCTTCTTCTTACTCTCTTGTACATGAGGACCTTTTAATACACTTACTGAAACCTTCCACTTCCTACAAATGTCCACTATAGACAATTTTGTTGGTATTTTGGTCCATCATACAGTATATCTCTAGAGCGGATCACCTGATGTATGTTGTTTCCATGGCAGTTACTTAAGAGTTTGGGTTGCCAGATTGACGTTTGATTCCCCTTCACACAGTACACTGTAATTTGGCAAAGTCAATTAGCCTAACGTGTTTTTGGAGTCAGGGAGGGAACCGGGATAAACCCTGAGGAAACCCATCAAGCTCTGGGGGAGAATGCTAACCGCATAAATGCTAACCGCTAAACGACCAGCACCGCTAAGCACCACTAGCTTTCTGTTGGTGACCCCATTCACAAGCTTGAGTCTTCTGATCTCTCTCTTCTGTCTGTAATGTGTGTGTGTGTGTGTGTGTGTGTGTGTGTGTGTGTGTGTTGGGCTCAGCTACCGTAGGAGCGACATGATTAGCCTGTTGCCTACTGTGCGCCTGAGCCTGCTAGCAGAAGGTTGCACATTGACGGGTCATATTCACAGTGGGAGGAACCTTTAGCACGCCTGACCCTTTGTGTTGCTTAGCCTTTGATTTTAAATAGATCAAACATTTGAGAATAATGGGGCCAGATATGGCTGACTGATCATCGCCGCACATCTTGTTTGAGAATTTGCATTTAGCGAGAATTAAATGTATTTTTTTTTTTTTAATAATACCAAATTAACAACAGATGATGCAACCTGTGGTATAAGGAAAAAATAAATTACATACTGTGATAAATAGATTATTTAAAGTAGTACAACAAACATGTCAATACACCAGTTCAATTGCTTGTTAATAATCCTCTATACATATAATAAAACTGTAAAGTTGGTGTGTCTGTACATTGAAGATATTTGCGAAAAAAATCATTGGGAGGATGTAATATGAGTAACCGAACACATCATGATGATTTTGGCAATCTGTTTGTTTGTGCACGCATCACGTGAGCTCACAGACGCCCCTGATTGGCTGTAGAGCCGTGATTAATGTGGGAGCACAAAGTACCTCTCATCCCTCCCCCCTGAGAGAGCTCGACCAATCGGCTCTCTCTAGACCTCCGGCTGCGAGAGGTTACATCATGACTCACGATCTCCGGATGATAGAGCAAGCACTTTACCACTGTGCCAATCGGAGGCCCTGCTGAACGGATTTTAATGTAGTTTTCACAGGTATATTTGGCCGGGCTTGAGGTAACATACAGGCATTGTTTCATCGCAATCGGCCTACGGGAAGAGAGATGCTATTTTTGACATTTAAATGGAAAACGCCCCTATATCATGAAAAAAATAAACGCGTTTATGCTTAAAATTTTTAAATACGCACTTATGAGTGTTCAATTGAAATCTACTCAATAAACGCGATCTCGCACCTTCATTCTGTGCGCTTCATGGTAACATGTAAAAAATTTAGTTAATTCCAAAATCCAACAGATGGCGCTGTACATTTTAAAAAACGCACTAATGAGTGCGCAATTAAATTCCACTCGAACACAGTCGCGGACACATCAGGTATCTAATATGCCAATGAAAGTGACATAATCAGTGTTGGGGGACTTTACTTTCTAAAGACAGTAATTTTATAATGTAATTAGTTACTTTAAAAAGTAATCAGTCGCATTACTTTTCTGATAAACATAACGAGTTTCCATTCAGAAAATGAAAACTCCTTTGTGATTCCTTATGCATGTTGTTTTAGTCAAGACCTTTATAATTATTCTACCATCATCACTCAGCGATGTTGATCATCTGGGGTTTTCACGCACAACCATCTCCATGGATTAGAGAGAAAGGTCTAAAAATGTCCAGTGAGCGATTTGTTTCTGGATGATGATGCTTTGTTGGTTTGAGCTGATTGAAGGGCAGCAGTAAACTCAAATAACATCTCGTTACAACTGAGGTAAGCTGAAGAGAATCTCTGAACGCACAGTCAGACCTTAAATGAGCTCACCAAAGTTGGACAACAGAAGATTGGATAAATGTTGCCTGGTCTGATTGGTCTTGATTTCTGCTGACGTTTGGTTGATGGAGTCAGAATTTGGCCTTGAAAGCATGGATCCATCCTACATTGTGTCAGCACTTCAGGCTGCTGCTGGTGATATAAAGTTGTGCGGGAGATTTTCTTGACCCGCGAGCATCATTTAATCATCTCAATCTGGTTTCTTGAACATGACGATGAGTTCAGTGTACTCAAATGGCCTCCACAGCCACCAGGTCACGTTACAGTAGATCACCTTTGGGATGTCGTGTAACTTGAGATTCGCATCATGGATGTGCAGCCGACAGATCTGCAGCAGCACTGTGGTGTTATCATGTGAGCATGTCATACTGTTTGTTGTAGACCCGTGAAAGAGGTGTCAAATCGTGCAGCTTAAACTGCTCCGCCCATAGACTTAACATTGAGACCAACTTTGACGGATTCTAGTGCAGAGCACAAATTTTATAGAAATAAAAAAAAAAAAAAAACCTTACAATAGGTTGCAAGATGTGTCAGAATATACCCCGCAAGAGGGTATAAGTTTTACCCCTTGGGCAAGAGGTGGATAAATTCGCCTCATTGAAATACAATGGTGAAGGTACTCCCTATTGAAATTTTAAAATTGAACATAACTGTGGATCCCATTGTCACAGAGAGATGAGAGTGGGATCATTTACTCAGGCAACCAATCAGTCCCTCAGGATCTTTGTGAATCTGTCAAGCCACGCCCAAGCAATCACTTTAGATCACCTTAGCAACTGATCCCGTAGATGGTCGTTATAAAAGGCCACAGTAAGCATTCGTCATAGTATCATAGGCAAGACTTCTAGCAGTTTCTTCTCGAGAGTCTATGTTTTGTCAGAAACGTGATAAAGACCTAGCTTTTTTCCCCCCACAGAAACAGGCTGATTTGAATTTTTTCCTCTCAGCCCACTAGCAGATCTCTTTTACTCACCACTAACTGCTTTCAACAAAACCTCTAAAGACGGTATTTTGTCAGTTCAGTCCACCGACTGTATCTTGACCCGAAAGAAGCTTATTGTGTCATGGAAGTGTGACTGTAGCCGTCATTATTTTTTGAAGCTTGTGGCCAGGAAGCTTGTGGCTGAGAAGCTCCACGGGCCAGAAGTGCCTGAGGCTGAGACTAATTGGCTCACTGCTTAGTTCCGTAGCATGCGGCTTAATTACGGGACACAGTCGAGCAAACGAGGCTACTGTTACTCATGCCACTGTTGTTTAGATCTTTAGATGATGTCTTGGCCATTGGAATGGCTTGTTGTTGACAAATATCTAAAACAGAAGGTAAACAGAAAATCTTAAGCCGTATGCGTGTATGAAGGTTTCTATGGTTGTCTTGTGGACGATGGATATCGATTCAGAAACTAATTCGGACAAATCAGCACTGATGAGGGTCCAGCGGTGCCAGATGCTCGATCAGATAAGAGCTGATAAAGCACGACCAGATAAGTGTGTACTGCAGCAACATTACATAAGACTGCTGTTTTAGAGGATTTAGTATAGATTAAAGGGGATAAACGGATCGCAGCAGTCAGATGTTTAGACTCTGCCATCCCTGTTTGGAAGTTTTACTTATTAAATGTTAAGGCTTAAAAGAAGGAAGGCCAGAATTCAAAACTTGACCAGAATTCAACCAATGAATAAATAAATGATGCGGGTTATTTGGTACTTTAGGTTAATGTGGAGAGAAAAAATAATCTACCAAAGCCTGTTTTCTTCCGTCTCTGACTTGCAGCAGTAATGGTTCAGAAATGCCCCATGCTGTGTGTGAATCATTCACACCTTCAACTGCAGACTTGTTTAATACAGAGCTGCTGGGGAGTTTTTAGAAAGGCATTGATGCGAAGGTCACATTTTTAAATTTAGCCGCATTCGTTTTTTCTTCTTCTAGAAGATAAAAAAAAAAGAAAAACACTGTTGGTTACAGCATCGCACACATCTGTCTGACCTCTGATTCACCACATTGCTCACTCGAGGCACGTTTCTACCAAGTTTCCAGCTCATTGTGACATACAAAAGTCTTCCACGCCCGTTCTGAATGAGATGCCTTTTGTTTTTTGTTTTTACCCAGGAGTAAATTAATCATTAATGTTTTTTCGAGCGCAACGGTAAACATCTCGATGACGAAGAATACTGACAATACAAATGCACTTGACAATACTGTTCTTGCAAGAACTATTCCTGGATTATTCTGGAATGTAGAAAATAAACCCAAACTTTTTTCTTTTTTTTTTTTTAGGGGGGGGGGGGGGTGATTTTTTCCCTCCAGATTTTCTCCCTAATTTAGTCGTGTCCAATTCCTCCTCGTCACTAGGGGGCTCCCACATTAAGGCTACTACTACCACCACTCAGTCGGGCGGGCTGAAGACAATCGCATGCTTCCTCCGACCGCATCTTTTCCAACTGCTCGCTCATGCACTGTTGGGGGGCGGCGTAACACACTCGGAGGACAGCGCTATCCGCTCCCACCGCTTGCTCACAGACGCCCCTGATTGGCTGTAGAGCCGCGATTAATGTGGGAGCACAAAGTACCTCTAATCCCTCCCCTCTTGGAGAGCTCGGCCAATCAGCTCCCTCTAGACCTCCGGCTGCGAGAGGTTACAGCATCACCCGGGAACCGAACCAGCGATCTCCGGATGATAGGGCGAGCACTTTACCACTGCACCACTCGGAGCCCATCAACCCAAACTTTTGACCGGTACTGTACATCATTGCATATTGGCCTACAACGGATATGGAAAAAATGTGCAGACTGTTCGCAATGCTGTACGTCTCCCTGGCAATTTTTCTGCACAAGTAGGTGATTGTTGATTATAATTAATCATTAAAAAGTACAAAACTTCTCATGAGACGGGCTGTACTGCAGTCATTTCTTATTGTTGGGATTAAACAAGTCTAAAATGTAGATAGAGATGAGTATCATCACCATACCATCATGTTATATTTCCGGATGTTATCACTCAGTGGAATAATATAAAGTGAAATTTTACCCAGAATGATTTTGATCCTTGGTTACACCAAATTAAAGGACTGCAACCAATTAAAGAACCTCATGATCCTGATGTCAACTGTGGAAGTCCTGTGTTAAGACTAAGAAGTCCAGTACTACCCCCTGAAAGCATCCAATAAAGATGTTGTTGTCTAATCATCCACCAAGATTAGAATAGTGCAGTCACTGGAATCAAGAGATCATTTGTTATTTTTAACAGGACGTTCTCTGTACCATTATAATGTTTACATTCAGTTGATGTTGTGCAAGTTTTATGCCTTTGCCACTAGGAGGTAATTTCTTTGTTGGGTTTATATGGAACTAGATGTGCAGCGACTTTCTTCACGTAGAATTTAATTGCACTCTCATAAGGACTTTTTAATTTAAAAATAATGTCAGTGTTTTCCATTTAAATTTCAAAGTAGCACATCATCTTTTCCTGTGGGCAGATTGCGATGAAACTAAGTTTATATGTTACTTCAAGCTCAGCCAAATACACCAGAGAAAACCCCATTAAAATCCAGTCTTTTTTACATGCAGACAAAAATCTTGATTTTTCAGACATCTTGATGTTCTATTACTCATCTTTATTTTTCGCAAATATCTTCAGTGTACAGACACACCTACTTTACAGTTTTATTAGATGTATAGATTATCATTATAACTAGCAGATGACCTGACTCTGAGATGTACTGTAGGAATGAAACAGCTTCAAGATCACACTGCAAGGTCAAATGCCTGGGGGACAAAAAAAAAAGTCTATTCTTCAATACCTTACTTCCTGTTTGTTTTGCATAGATGTTACTGATGCATCACACTCAGGAACTCGAGTCAAACGAACTGGTTTCATTTTGACTTTAATCCAAACACGTTTAAATGAGCAATATTTTACTTTGATTATTATTATAATTATTATTGAGGCATATTTTTCTCTAATGAAAGATCATAGACTGGTCGGGACAGAGTAATCTGACGAGATATAGATAGATAGATCTATCTATCTATCTATCTATCTATCTATCTATCTATCTATCACTGTAGAGTTGGCGTGTCTGTACATTTGAAAAAATAAACATAAAAAATGGGGAGACGTAAGATGAGTAATATAATACTGTCTGTTTGTTTGTGCACGCATCACGTAAAAACTACTAAACAAATTTTAATGGAGTTTTCACATGTCTATTTAGCCGAGCTTGAGGTAACATATACTAGGCTTTGTTCCATCGCAATCGGTCCACAGGAAGAGGAGATATGCTACTTTGAAATTTAAATGGAAAACGTCCTTATATCCTTAAAAAAAAAAAAAAATCATTAGTTCGTCACAAAATTCAACAGATGGCGCTGTATGTTCTTTCAATACGCGCTTATGACAAAGTTTGAAATCTACTTAATAAACGTGATGTCACTCTTTCATTCAGCGCACTTCATGGTAACACGTAAAAATTATATTAAATTCCAAATTTCAACAGATGGCGCTGTACGTTTTTTTAAAGCGCTTATGAGTGTGCAATTAAATTCCACGCGAGGCACATCTGGTTAATAAATATGAATAAAGTAAAGAAAGAAAAAACCTATTAGAGGTTCTGAATGTCAGTTCTCAATGTTTAATTAGTTGTCCAGCCCTATATTAAATGATATTTTAAGGGTATTGCAGTTCGTCTGGTATATGAGGCAGACGAATTATAATGAAAGGGACAATCAGGGTCAAGTGTTCTGTTTGTCCAAAGTGTTCATTTGTTCATTCCGGGTCTTTCGGATGAAGTCGATATGTCTCGATGATCTTTATCGATAGCCCTGAAATTGGAGAAGCTGGCTCCACTTGCCTGGCATCCACTGGACAACAAACTCCACCACCAGGAGACCAGTGTCTGTTCCAGTCCCTCAGGCATCGTCATCTCCCTCCACTTTAACCATGGCTGTAGCTCATGTGCTTAACACCTACCTCTTGAGCGCGGAAGAGAGCAGAGAGCCGCTCCTGCTGTTTGCTGAGTAATAAAGAGAGTATTCAGTCTTTTAAAGGTCGTGAATAAGGCAGAGGATGTGGGAAATTAAAGAAGCTAGCTTAGCATGCTGTAATCAGCAGCTCTTGTTCACAGGCTTTTTTTTTTCTCTCTCTCTCTCTCGATCTCTCTTTGCGCTGTTCCTATTAGCACACTGTAACCGATGTTTGTGATATTCTGGGGTGTAATGCTTTTAGTTCTCCTATTCAGCCGAGCCATTCTGAGCCGTCATAAAGCCTTCTAGATTACTTCAGTTAAAGAAGCTCATCAGATTATTATCGTTTTATCAAAATCATGTTTTTAAACATTATTAAATGCATCAGGTTCGTACTTGTCATGTACTGTAGAAACCAGACTTGATTCCTAGAAATTATAACTGGGTTTTTTTTTTCCAGTTACATGTGCACCGAAGCGAGTGGATTGCGACCGAGTCAATTTCCTCTCGATTGCTTCAGTCGTGTCTTAACTTTGAATTTTGGCGCTTTGTTGTTTCACGGGTGCCACCAGGCCGCTTCCTCTTCCTCCGAAGAACGCCTACTTCCTCCTTCTGTTCACCGCTCCTTCTCTTTCTTTCTGTGCAGCATAGACGAGCGAGGAAAGTAAAGTTTCATGCTTGGAAGCTGTCTGCTATGGGACTGCAGGAGCTCGCCTCGGTGTTGATGTATTTCTGAGCAGAAGCTGCATTCTGTGCTTCCTGGCACTAATCGGCTTAAAGAAGAAGAAGGGAGCGAGCAGCCTGGCGTGAAGGTTTCCGGGTAAGTGTTGGTTTTTTTTTTTTCTTTCCGTCTTCTTCTTTCTTTCTTTCTTTCTTTCTTTAGCTCACAGGGTGTTGCCTCAGCCAAATCAGACACTTCTGATGTCCCTCGTATCCGTGTGTAGTCCACCTGTTCTGCGCTGCATCATGTTGGACGACTTCTTGCTGCTGTCGTTTCTTTTTAAATCAAGTTTAAAACCTTCAAATTTACTCTTATGCTTTATTTCTAGTAACAAGCACCTGTTTTTTTTTTGTTGTTGTTGTTTTTTTTCTTAGTACAATTTGTTTAACGTGTGTGTGTGCACCTGCTCTTCATTCGAAGTAGCTACGTCCACACTTTAATTTGAGAGTTTTCACCAGAAGATTACGGCTGCCTGTAAATCCCGTATTTTTTGTATTTATTTATTTATTTTTCAACACTCGAGCGCATCTCACAATTCTGCACACGCATCAGTGCATCTGAATCAGTCCGACATGGTTTCTTTTTAAAATTTATGCCAACATAAGCATCGGTACTTCTCCTGGATAGATTAAATGGAGATTAATGCAGCAGCTCCAGTAGGAGATAAGAGTTATAGCAGTCTGAAGTGTAAAGTGCTGTTCTGGTGTGAGACGGAGAGTCTTGGCGGAGTCATCTGACAGGATATCCTGGTTGCTACATGACAGAGCTAGAGCATGTCTATGAAACAGAGACGCCTGTCGAGGCCAAGCACTAAAACCTTTCATCCTTCTGCTCTCCTGCTTTAATAGAGAATTTTTCTTTCTATGAACAGATTAAATATTTACATCCCATTTTTTTCCCCTAGATTTAAAGGACTCCTTTCAAAAATCAATGAAAGAGGTCTCGGTTTCAGTGTTGTTTTTTTCTTTTCCCTTAACACACATGCAACCTTCTTCTTAGTTTTATTTTCTTTGTAAATGGAAATGAAATGAAACGGATCCTTTTACCCATCCAGAATGCCATTATAAACTTACTAAAGCCTCCTCCGCCTCCTTTTCCTTTGATCTGTAAATAAAAGTGGCTAGAACTATCACACGACTAACACAATAAAAACTCCATAAAGAAGTGGGCGAGTCTAATAATGTCTCTCTAGTAATTCCGGATTAAACATGACCCGGTGCGCTGTTAAATGAAAACAATCAACAACAGACGTGAAACTGGGTTCGTGTCAACACCCTGAAGTTACTAAAAAAAAAAAAAGCATGTGAAGTGTTTCATTCAGTTTATTGACGAATACCATGTCAAACTTTTTACTGTTTTATTTTTATATTCGATTGTGTAATGTGTTTGAGAACAATTCCAGTTACTCAAAGCATTATAGCGGGTCTGAAAAGTCGTTCCGTCACCACGTCATCATTTCTCCCTCTAGAAGTAAAAAGCCAATAAATGCTGGTCAGGTTACTGAGAAGCTGAGCAGCTGGAAGTCAACACCACTGCGCTGTAATGCTGCATCTATTTATATTTAATGAATTCGTTTAAGAGATGAGGTCTTATCAAGGAGAGTATTTCTAGAGAGATTGTATTATTTGAGTGTTGCAAGACAGACACTGAGAAGCCACTAATAGGACATGAAAGAAAAAATACATAGGAGAGAAAGAAAAGATTATGGATTAAGGGGAAAACATGAAGTCCTTTTATTGCGACATCTCGCAAAACCCCTGAGTGACTCATATATATACTTTTAGGTCATCTAAAAACAGTAAAACAGTTTAAGCCCTGCCTTCTCTGTCTAAGTTTCTAATTAATAATAGACTATACCAAATTCTTGTAATCTATCTTGTAAGCAGCATGCTTATAGTTTCCAGTTGTTCTCTTAATTATTGTTTCAATGATCATGATTGTTTATGAATCACTTAATTATATTTAAATGTTCTTTAGACTGACACAGAGATTTTTAAATTAACAAATATTGTTCAAAACACAGATTTTTGTCATGCCTTTGCACTCTAGGATTCTAACAGAGATGATCGAATTCTTCTAACGAAACATAACACAGAAAGTGGGATTTCCTAACCGCATGCAAGCTTTTTAACAGAAACTGACTAGCAATTTTACATTTATTTATTAGTAGTAGTAGTATTAGTAATATATCATATTATATCACAATTATCTGTAAATAACACAAATATAGTATTGTATCTTTACTAGGGTTGTTCCGATTCCGATACTGGTATCGGAAATGCTACAGATACCACAAAAAATCTGGCATCGGAATCGGCGAGTATTTGAGTCCACGTACCGATCCGATACCATTTTCCTAAACATAACCTATTTATGCCCGCTAGCTTTGCTAGCTTAGCTTACTTACAGAGTGTCACGGCGTGCGCCTCGCTCACTAGTTAGGCGGCCTCCCCCCCCTTTAGGTATGTGAAGGAGCAGGGCCGCAGAATCAGGCAACGGCCCATGAGCTATCGGCGCTATAAAACACAGCGGGGAGTGTAGCTCGGGGTCTGACTGTTGGGAAGCTGGACTTTGCGACGCAGTGGATTTTATGAGAGACAGTGGCACAAGAGCGGGGCGATGTGATGCGCCCCAGAGACTTTAAAAAGGGTGCCTTTGATCTCTGCGAGAGGAGCGCGTGAACGAGCTGTGCGAGCTCCCGCGGCACCTTCACTTCCGCGTAGAGCCCGCCTCTGCATCCCTGCCGCCGAAGTGGAAAAGGCTGCAGAGAGCCTTTAACCCTTTCCTTACCCATTTTTCTAAATAAATTACCCTTTTTCCTGTAAGACCTCGCCTCGTGTCCGTGTTTCATGGTGTCGCCCGTGCACTTAGGGTCGAACCCGTTACACAGGGCTAGTAGGATTTTACTTAAAAAAAAGAAATGCTATACACACACACACACACACACACACACACACACTGTGTGTGTACCGGCCGATACCCTGAGCCCAAGTATCGGAATCGGTATCGGGAGGGGAAAAACATCTCTAATAATTACCAGTAGTCCCCTACTTACGAACAAGTTCTGTCCCGGGAGCACGTTTGTAAGTCGGATTTGTTCTTAAGTCCAACAAACTAAGTCTTGTACGCTCCCCCCCTGCAATCTCGCCTAATGAAATGTAAAATGTAACATTGTTCTCTCTATGAGGGGAATCCTGAACGCCATTTTGTCTCTGAGCAGTTTTCCACTGTTTTGGACTGTGAACTCTGTTTTGTTGAGAATTTCAGAAGGTAAAATTATTCACCATCGTGACGGCTTTACAGTAAAACCATTTTCTATCATTGTGCTAAACCAGGCTAAAAATGCAAAGATTTAATTCCCGCCTTCGTGCTCTAGGTCTCTTACCGATCAAAGACGAGGCTAAATCCTTCTAACCAACATAATGCAGAAAGTGAGATTTATTAACCTAACACAGAGGCTTCTACCACTTTTGCAATAGGGTTTTTTTTTTTTCTTTCATTATTTTGTAATTTACTTTACAACAGCATTCTTCAACTCCAGTCCTGGAGGGCCAGTTAAAGATTCTTACTTTGCAATAAAATAAATAAAGACAAGGAGTACTTGTCTAGCAATGACTCTTCTTACATCAACTGGTTATATCACGCACATATCATCAAACAAATGCATATTTTATTTTCTCTAAAGTCTCTGTAGTTAAGAAGTTTTCTAACACCAAACAAGTAAGATGTACAACACTGAAACTTTCTACACATATAAAGTGTTCTAGTGTTTTCCTGCAGTCCAGAGACACAGGGTTTGGAGTCTATCTATCACTCTTATTTAATTCCTTTGTTTAATCGGGCGCAATAGTTTATTTTTTATTTTTGTTTTTTTTTAATTCACTGACAGAAATGTTATCTGAGTAGAAGGATTAATTAATATTATTTTGCTTGCTTCCTCTTAAGAGTCTTCCTCTTTCTTCCTATAAGAAAACTTCCTATTTTCATCTTGGTTTAATCTTTTTTTTTTTTTTTTTTTTAAGTAATAAGGCACGATTACGAGTTAAACATTGTCTGCACTCTGGCTGTAGAATTTATTTTAAATAACTTTTCTAAAAGTTTTCGAGATAATTTGCTATTAAATACACATTGGCAACAAGCTTTGATATTTCCTCAATGAAAAATGTTTTTCGGCTGAGCCGCGAGTCATGAATGCACCGCTGTCTTCACTTCTTCATCAGAACTGAATCTGTATAAAGCCCAAGATCAGGGCTATAAGGAGGATGCTTTAACATCTCAAGTTTTGGCGCCTTCGGGTCTTTAATAAGCATCTCACTGTAACGAGCGATGTTAATTGTTGGACCTTTTTTTGTGATAATGTTCCAATACTGGGCCTTTGAGAATCTCCGAAAACTGTAAGCATTGATGATGGATTTTCCAGCTGATGGTCAACTTTTGAACTTTTTCCCGTTCGGTCGATTGAGGATGTTTTTCCGTTCCATACTCTGTTGTTTACTCTCATGCATCCATGTCTCGTCACCAGCAATTGATTCTCTTTCACCTTCCTTAGAGTATCGGTCCAGATTTGATTCACAGATATCCAAAATCATCTGTTTGTGCTCCTCCGTGAGTTGTTTCTGGCACAAATCACGAGTCGCACAAATCCCGCTGCTCTTCTTTTGTGCAAATCACAAGCAGGACGTCCATTTTTGCTTTTACAAATGAACTGATGTAACACGTTTACACTGGGACAGCAGTGACTGGGGAGGCAGTGGCCTTGAACGCAAAGCGCTGATAAGATATACTGTAATATGAGTGCAGATAATCTTTGACTCGCCCTCATACGTTTGCTGATTACGTCTTTATATTTAGTACTTTACTTTTCTTTCTTTTTTTCAATTTTCTTCAGTCGCTTTAGGTCAGTCGTACTCGGATTTGATTTCCCAGTGACTAATTTAAAAATTGGGAACTCTCCCCTCACCTCAGAGCTTAAACCATGTTAATCAAGACAAAAGCGTATCACAATCTTGGATCCGTGTTGCAGGTGTATGTGAGTGAAATGAGAGCAGGATTGAGTAGTAATCAGCTGGAGGCTATATCCTGAGCTTTTGTTGTCCTAAGCAGAGATAAAGGCCCCTGGTCTTTTGTAGCAGCGCTCGCTCTGTTCTCGCTGCACACCCCGGCCCTTTGTGGAGGTGTCAAATGCATCGCCTAAAGGGTCTTTTCGAAATCCATATAAGATCTGAGTGATGGTTAACCATCAACCCCCCACTTTCTCATCTTTAAACAGAGATGGAGATAAACACTCCTCATTTAGCCTCACTCTGATCATGTTCAGCTTCTGAAACAACTTTTCATGAATATCTTTTTTTTTTGTTTTGTTTTCCGGTGTGTGTGTTATCTTTACATAATACCGCGGATTTGTTCCTCCAATGCACTGATCATTTCTTCAGATCTCTATGGATGTGCGAGCTCTGTCGAAGGTGCTTTACTGTATCTAAACTGCCAGCGTAGTGGGTCTGCACATCTCCCCAGGGAGAGAGGGATCGCATGTACTGCCGGCCTGAGTTACTGAGCTGAAACTTCCTCATAAAATCCTTTTCTGCCCCCTGAAGGAATCAAATCCCTTCGCTATCGCTTTGCTATCAAGCAGCCTTCCTTCCATCCTTTTCCGGTGAAAAGAGCAGAGTCTCAGAGTCATTTTAACACTCCATGAGGCGAGAAAGCCGAACGAGGAATTTAATACGCCGGTCTCATTTTCCGGGCCGCTCTTACCTCGGCACATCTGTAACAGCGGCTCTTGTTTGGTTTTTAAGGTGTGTCACCGCAGGGGGAAATACAAAACCAGAAAGTGAAATGGATCACAAGCAGGCCAGATGTACTTGTGTTACAAAAGGTACACTGTGTGCTGGATGAGATTTAGATCAGTCATGGCCACTTAGTCGCTTGTATGGACTGTCTATAAAAAAAATAAATACAATTGCATATACTATATATTGGATTCATTTTTATCGATTCATTGTTTGGTTAAAAATTTGCCCGATGTCGTTTGTTTTGCGTGCAGTGGAAACCGTGACAACACGGCTGTAATCAGTGTTAGCTTAGCTATCGTTACTAGCCAGGCTCCTGATAATCCTTTGCTAATAACTTATCAGAAGAGCTGGGTCTTTATGATTCCTTTCGTTTATTAAGTCATCCTTTCTACACACACACACACACACACACACACACACACACTACAGGCAATTTAGGAATGGCAATTAGCCTAATCTGCATGCCTTCGGACGTTGGAAGGAAACAAACCAAGCACACACACACACAGATCGGATGCGGGAATGGAACACACAACCATGAAGGTGCAAGACCACAGTGCGAATCCCTACGTAAGCCACCGTGTGAACACTGGGATTGCGTCTTCCTCTTCAGCCATCTTTTGTTTTCACGTAGTTCTTTGTCTCAGCTTCTCAAAAGTGATCGCTGTTGTTCGAAAACATTTTCAGTAAACCAGCCATTTAACAGCATGAACTGTTGTTCGCTTCAGCTTCAGCGCACAGCTGTTTGTGTGCATGGGCGCGTGTGAGTGTGAGAAAGAGTGTGAGAAAGAGAACGAGTGAGAGAGAGAGACACTGAGCAAATCAATGCTCTGTGAGCAATTAAATCAGACTTTACCCAATTAAAAATTTTTTTTTTTTTTTATTAAATAAATAAATATGTGGAGGTTCACTGTTAATACTGTGGAGGGCTGCCGGAAATAACCCAGTGTATAGGACACGTTGCTGCTAGAACTTTAACTGAGGTAGTTATCATTAACTAGTAACTCGCCTCGTTAAACAATGGTTCGACTAAAGGGTTAAGAAAAATGTGCAGCATAACATCCTATTATCAGTAGTACTTAACTTTGAAACACTTGCAGTACTACAGACCATCTGTTGGTCTACAAGTCAAGTAAGCTCTTTTTTATTTATTTTTTTTTTTTTTGAGTGATGCTGTGGCTTCTTTGAGGACTATTTCTGTTACCGGAGCAAAAATAAATAAAAAATTGTGACCATATTGTGTGTGAACTGTCTGGTACTTGATATTCGTTTCTTATTAATAGAACTGTTGTATAAAAGCAATATCACACTTGCTGCAGGCGTGCTCTTGTGATGAATATCAGCACAGGTGTGAATATACCTGCAACCAAATCGCAGCTGTGCTGATATTCATTATAACGGCACTCTTGCTTGTGGCTTACTCATTAGGAATGTTACTGAATATTATATGAACAGATGAACAGACATCTAAATGGAAAAGAACAAGAGGCACACTATTTAATTATTATTATTTAAATTTTTTTCTTTTTGGTAAAGTTTGCCAAAATGGTTTGCAAGGCATCTGTTTGAGACTAGCAGAAGGTTTTTACTTGCATGTGCCAGTTTTTCACATGCAGGCAGTCCAAAGTAAAGCTCACAGGACACTCGGTACGTACAGAATGTACAGTGCTGTGCGAAAAAAAAAAAAAAAAAAGTCTTGAACCACCCCTCACTTCTTCATATTAAATGAAATTCAGTTCTGTGGATTAAATGAAAGAAATGGGGAACAAAATGCAGAACGATTTAAAGAATTTAAAAACGACAATTAGCAGCAGCGACCTCTTTTCCCCTCTCGTCAGTTCCAACCTCAGCATTTTTATTTTTTAAATGTTTGAATGATTCATAAGTCACTATGTGGTTCAACAAACAAGAAACATTCCTCAGGTTACAGAGACTGGACTGAAAATGAGAAAAACTTGCCAAAAATGTGAGCCAAGGATGTCCTTCAGGAAGCCTGCAGAACTGTTCCTCAAAACTGCTTTAAAAATAGAAGAAACTCTGTGAAGTAATGAGAGGGGGAGTTAAGACTTACAGTCTTTATTCATTCATGCTTGGGGTATTTTAACACTTTCAGTTTTCTGGACTCGTAAGCTCCGAGTTCATTCGAAGTAATGTGATTCAACTTGCTGTTTCTATTTTTGTCTTATTTTGGGAAAAATGGTTATTATGAAAACCAGGCGTTGATCCCTCTGGAGCTTTTTGGAATTAGCTCTTGCTCTGAGTGCGCTGGTGTTGAAGGTACCTCTTGCGCCGGACTGCATATCGGAGCAGCTCAGGTTTTTCTGCATGATGACATGCCCGGCATCCAAAACACATTTTTATTTAACGTATGGAGAAACCACTCTAGGCTTGTATCCTTTCAGCAGCTTTTCTGCAAACTTGTGCAAAAGAGCCCAGAGTCTGTCCTAAGACTATGTTTACCGTAGTAATGGTTTAATACTGGGCATGATGGTTTTAATTAGGGTACTAGTTTTTAAAAAAAACTCGATCTTGATCAGTGAGAACGTAATCGTTCCATGCTCGGGAACCACATGGTCGACACAGCATACTCAGGTACGGATCGAAACCGATATGGAGCCCAATCGTTCCTGTGAACGGAAAATAGATCGCTGTTTAGATGTGACGTTATCCGTGCCGTCTGTCTCCACCAAAAATCTCAGTAAGTCTCATCCTCTGAGCTACGTAGCCACAGATGATAAAGTTGGAAGGCATGTGAGGGTGTCGCTCTTTCCTTTTTTCAGAAATGGCAATAATATTAAGCATCGCACGAAGATTAACTTCCTTGTACTGTTGTTCTCTTGTGCTTAATGGGGGGCTAACAAACCACGTAGTCATTAGCATTCTGCTAACTCCTCTACGGGTGAGTGTAAATACGCAAGTGTACCCCGAGAACTTTATGAGCAGTGGAGTGTGGAGGGGGCAGGGAGTCCTCAGAGTCTGGAGAGACTGTCCGAACTCTGGAGAGAGCGACCACGCCCACTTTGGGTGTAAATCGAAATACAGATTTAGAATTAATTTGAACACTAAAGAGATGGAAGATTTTTATTTTTATTTTTTGTATTCAAAAATACAGGACGGCGGAATTATGGATTTTTTTTTTTTCTTCCCTTTTCCTAATTTTTTAAAAATAAAACTTCACTGACGGTTGTCTGTTGAGGCTGAAACACCGCTTCATTCACTTGTCCTTTTAAAGGTTTGCTGAAAAATCTGTTACCTCAGTGCCATGTGGTCTCTGACCACATCCTTGTGTTTGCCTTAGCCATATTAGCAGTCCATGTGGTAGATACAATTTTTCCTAGAATGGAGAAATGACCTCAGGCTTGTTTGGTTTCTTGGAATAAAAGGATAAAGTTACACTGTATGAGAAAGAATGTGATTAAATGCTGAAAAAAAAGTAATTTAGAACCAGCGTCCTGTGCTGTCCATCATTGTCATCAGGATTTGTGGATTTTAGCATTTAGCCATGAGAAATGTAAAATTGAGAAATGCGCCTGCATTAGCACAGTCTCTCAATTTTTTTGTTTTATTTTTCCATCATCACTATACAGTCAGCCCCGGAAAAAAGAAAAAAAAAATTTTTTTTTTCTTTCCCAGGTTGTTCTCCTAAACCTTTTGCAACTAACAGGACACAGAGATGATCAAATAAAGCTTTGTTAGCTTGCAGCTTGGAAGCATCTATACGCTCCAAACACCAGCTTAAAAGCTTTGCTCGTCGTCTGTTCGGCGAGACTCAGACATTCTAGTTCATGGGATCAGCACCCAGAGAGGACAATCTTCAATACTTCAGGGTTTTGGATCTTTCTCTCTGATGATGGACCACAAACAAAAAGCATCTCTGCTTTCCTTAAGTGTTGAATCCTGAGCTTCCATCCTGAACCTGTCTTTCAGTTCGTTTAATTCCAACACTGTCCCAAATATCACCTGAATGCATCTTTTTTTTTTTTTTACTTTTGGAGAGAACTTTCAAACTTAACTTTCCAAAGTAAGAACATCGAAGAATGATTGCGTCTACTGTAGCATCCTAATTGGTTCTTCGGTGAGTCTCTGTGGGGAAAGGCCTGTGTAATGAGATCTTGGAGAAAAACTCTGAATAGATCATCTTTTAAAAAAACCTCCCAAAGGCTCCCTGTCTGGAGGAAACCCCCTTAAAGGTTCTATGTAGAACATTACGGTTTCTTTACAGCTTTTGGGAAACGTTCGTCCTCTATTGTAAACAGTCAAGCCATTAAAAAGTTCTTTTTATAGAGCCCCCTTTTATGCACTCTTGGAATAAAAGATTCTGTCTAGGATACTAAAGTGTTCATTAGTTTGTTCCCGTGAGGGTGTCTCTAAATGGTTTGAAGTCGAAACCTACAACAGATTTAGTCCTGCGCACAGAGCGGAGCATTCATACTCCACACGGCCAGTATGAAAATACCACGAGTGACCGACCATGAAAGGGACACGGAATCTGGTTTTTGTTTTCATGCAGCTCTCACAGATGTCGTTTCTCTTAAAGTGTTAAGCTTTTATTCTGTTTTAGTGGCAATTTGGATTACACTCTGGACACATTTGATGGGGGGGGTGGAATGATGGGATGCCTCTTACAAAAGCGTGTCTGTTGTTGAGCCTCATAAAAAGCTCCTCTAATTGTTCTCTACAATAGAAAACTTCAAACAGTTGGACTGAAAAATGGAGTTCAGCAATAACAGCAGATAATCGCGACTAGCACCAAGCTAGCCGGTAGACGATGATGTCGTGTGGTGTTAACAAGACGTTAGCTAGCTCTCTTCTCTAATGTTGATGAGTGAGACCGTCTGTAAACAGCAGTTCAACCAAGCCAAGTGATTTACATTATAATATATATAAAATATACATAAATATATGTACACTGTCCACATTGGTCATAGCCATGTTGATTGCAGAATGACATCAAATGAAAGAAAGAACAGGTAGACGAGGACCGTACAAGATGATATTTTAATGGATATTACGAGTTGCAGTTTTGCAATAAATACAGTTTAAAATTTTCTTCCTTTATAGGAGACAAAATTTCTTTTGTCCTGATCGATTTGCTAGTATTGCATGTATTTGAAATTGTTTTGGATTTAATGAGAGGCAGTTAGTTGTGTTTTATATTCACTGTTTTCTATAGAAAATCAAATGTGGAATGTTTTTACGTAGAAAACATTGTTTTTCCACACACATACAGTACACGCAAAAGTACTTTAGCTGGTAGAGATGGGGGGCGGGAACAATTCAGTTATGTCCTTTGGTAATTTATGTATCGCCACATTGATTCTGCATTTTTTTTTTTTACTTAATTTTTCAAATTATTATTATTTATTTATTTTTTTTCAAATGAACAGTTGATCTATATTCCTACAGGTTGTGCACTGTGAACTATTCACACATTGGCAGGCAGCACAGCATCCTGTGTGATAGAAGCTTCTTTCATTTGTAATAAAATGTGACAAATTTATTTTGAATAAGAATATTTCTAAATATTCACCCAGGTATCGTGATAACCTCATATCAGGTGATTCTTATCCCTATTATTTCCCTGACAGGGTCACATAATATTATACGCCAAATATATGACTTACATTGTTTTATACATTTCAGTCAGACCAGATTGAATTTTCAGATTGTTAATTACCTTAATAATCCATTCAGTATGTAAATATTAGCCGTGTGGACATTTGTTGTGGTTGTTGGAGTAAATACATTCTTGCTGTGCATGTTTGCCCCACATGGGGGTATCATTAGGTGACATGACAAGTTTCCAGGAGGGAAATGTAGCTTTTAGATCGTGAGAGCAACTCTCTCCCGTCTGTGTTAACTCGCATCAGGAAGGTTATCACGCTGATCGATTGTCTCAACATTTCATCCGTAGTAAAGTATCTAACCAATGACGAATCATGAGACTGAATTCTTGTAACCAATCATAAAGCAGAAAGCAGGATTTACCAGAAGAAATAAAAAAAGGAAGCCTGACCTGACCTCAACATTGGAGAAAAATGCTTCTTCTTCTTTTTTTGTTATTTCTTGTAGATAAAATTTTTCACATGGCGCAGAACCACATTGCGCATGTTTAAATAAAGTTATATCCCAATTAAATGGTTTGTGCATGTAAACAACGTCCACGTAAACAGTTATGATCTAAAATATCCAGCTTGGTAATATTTGCAGAGTAACTAAAGTTTTACTACATACGATTCGTGGTGTTGGTGTTGAAATCAAGGATTACCCCAACATCATACTGTGGTGTCAGTGACTACACTGACTACATAATTCCTCATAGTAACTCATCTAATACCATGACACAAACACACACACACACACACACACTACTGAAAGGTACTGCCTCATTTATTCCAGACTGTGTCCAAGAGCTTTGTCTGTCTGCATGAAGAAGGTCAAAGCCCTCCACGAAGGCTAATGTTATTCTGGACCTGATCACACACGGGGGTGAGGTGTTGGAGAGAAACGCTCCACTCTGAGTCTCTGAGTCTGTCCAGGGGGGAAAACCGGAGCGGTCGGAAGCAAGAAGAGATGATGCCTGTCTTGCCGTTGGCTGCGTGTTTTAAATCACAGCGAGCACTAGATCTGCTCTTCTGGTCACTGAAAAAGAAAACACGCCAACCGGACCGTTTTTTTTTTAAATTTATTTATTTTTTTAATCTGCCCACTTTCAGTGCGCATGAAAGCAGTTTGCACATTACCCAGAAATCCTCCCTGGAATGATGGAAGCAACTAATGATGCAACAGCAACCCTGGCAACTGGCCCTCTGAAATGTCTGTGGAGATTATTATGGGATGAGTCACGGTTAGCGTATTCGAATAGGCTGCACTGATGCTCACTACACCAACGAGAAGTCTTCTTGTTTTGTCACAACAATAATACAGCACAGAATGTGTGATTTATTTATTTATTTTTTAAATGTCAGCACACATCGGAAGAGACATCGCTATACTGTACTGTATGCCACCTGTAGGTTTGGGTTGATGCTTAGGAATAAAAGGTGTGTATTATACGATGTATAATAATGTGCTATAATAATTTTGTGCTATAAAGGGCTTTAATCAGCCAGGTTTTGATTAGTGATGGGTCAGTCATGAACGATTTGTTCTTTTTGAACGAGTCATTAACGTGAATCAGAAGAACGAGTAGTCTCGGAGAGTGATCCGTTCATCTTCTACTGGCCGCGCATGCGCAAATCATCGCAAAACCTCCGTGGGTTATATACAGGAAACAGAAATGAGTAGTTACCTTTAAGTCTTTTCGGTCCGAGTCGTTTGTTCTTTTGTCACGTGACTCTCATAGACGCTATGTAGTGCAATAGATTCAAAAGAACGAACGACTCTGACCAGAAGATATGAGAGGTGAGCTGCTCATTCTCTTTATTATAATATGTCCTTAGCTGCACTGCAATATTTTTATTAGTGGAACTATAGCCATTTGTGTACGTAGACGGATTGGGAGTCTGTTCATTTTATTTCTGATCAAAAGAACGAAATTACCTAAATGACAAAAAAAGATTTGTTTATTTTGATGAATGAGATTCAAAGAACTGAGTCACTAAAATGATTCAAACTTCCCATCACTAGTTTTGACCCTTGGGTGTTTCTCTCTCTCTCTCTCTCTCTCTCTCTCTCTCTCTCTCTCTCTCTCTCTCTCTCTCTCTCTCTCTCTACAGGTGTGAATGAGAGCTTTGCATCTGTACGAGGCTTCTAGCACTCAACACAGCAGCCATGCCGCCCCCTGCGGACATCCTGAAGGTGGCCATCGAGTGCCCAGGGGCCTTCCCCAAACTTATGGAAATAGACCAGGTCAGTGTGTGAGCAAAAAAAAAAAAAAACAATACATAAAAAAATAAAAATGAGCATATTGTGTGTGTTATCTGTAGTTTCATAATGAAAAACCACTGCGGTGATTTCATGGCCGCTGTGTAAACCCTGAAAACATACAGTACACAGTAATGTGCAGAAGTTTTGAGCCACGCTTCATTTCCTCACATTTTGCTTCCATAAAGTCAGACGTTTTTTTTTCTTTTCTTTTTAATGTAGTCTTGAGGGAAGAGTCCTCCAGACTTCCTGAAGGACATGTTTGACGTTAAGCCCCACAGTGACCTATGAATCATTCAATGCATAAAAACAAACAAACAAAAAAAAAACCATCTAGCTTAAGGCATGAACCAGACCAGTGAGAAACGGGTGCAGATGATGACAGATGATCAGGACGGCGATTAGTGTACTGATGAGTGGTTGGAAAAGACGAGAGGGGAAACGAGGTTGCTGCTGAGCTGAGGTTGTTTTAAATCGTATATTTTAGATCAAAATATTTGATCTAATTTAATCGACATCTTTTAATTCAATATGAAGAAACGAGAGACGGCTCAAAACTTTTGCACAGCACCGTATACCGAGCTAAATAAAGTTCTTCCTTAGTTATTAATTGTGTAGCTGATTTAATAGTAATTAGTGTACTCATTATCATTTCATTATCAGTACTGGTACGTATACTTTGCCTGGGGGGAAAAAACAAGCTGCATAACGGGCTAAAATCAGCTTCTACTCATTAGCTTATTATACTTTTATATGTGTAGGTTTGATGTGCATCTCTCTCTCTCTCTCTCTCTCTCGCTATATATATATATATATATATATATATATATATATATATATATATATATATATATATATATATATATATATAAAACGCACATGTAAGGTTCAGTATTTCCATTTTCTACTTCTATATTTCCACAGAAAAAGCCTCTCTCTGTAATCATTAAAGAAGTCTGTGATGGGTAAGGGATAACCGTTATTACCTTCTGCTTTTTTTTTATTTTTTTACTTGACCTAATTACATTAGTTTTATTATACAAATCAATGTGCAAATCAGTCAGACGTTTGTGTTTTCCACGTCTAGGTGGCAAATGCAGAACCATGAGAACTACGCCCTTCAGAACGCCGACTCCACTAACTTCTACATCACAGAAAAGGTGTCATGATAAATACTATAATAAATATAAACTATAAATATACTAAACCGAATACGTTCGGAAGACGTGTGTAACAAAGGCTCTCAAATATTCATCTTCTCTGCTCCACAGAACCGCAACAACATAAAAAATGGCTCCATCCTGCGCCTGACCACGTGTCCTGTGAGTAGCAGATAAGCAGGATTTTTAGATGTATATAAATATATTTTTGGTTCAGGTAGGGGTTCATCAGGACACTCTCAGCCTGAAAGACCTATTTCCCGGCTCCTGCTTTGCCGTGTTAATCCCCAGCGTGTGGTGGCTGATGGGTTAGGCCACTCAAGCTTCCTGAAGCGTCAGCAACTGGGGAGCCTCTTGCGTGACGGGTTGAGCTTGAAACAGGGGCGGGCTGCAGCTGTTGTCCCTCAGTTGCTTGACTGATGAAAGCTCTGAAGAGTGTGTACTCGCCTTCCTATTCTAGAGACGGCGACTGCTTCATATACTGTAGGTGCTGATGTGAAGAAATAAAAGAAAAAATGAAGAAAATGTCTAACCAGTGAGAAAAAAAGAAATGCTATGCTATATTGGAGTGTAGTGAATTGAGCGTGGTGTAGAAAAGAAAAGAACAAAGTAAAAACCTAACGCTATGGTGCATGTATGTTTGAATCAGGGAGAATAATTATTTAGTAATCTTAATACAGTAATTTGCTCACACATCCGTCATATGCCTTATTCTTCTGCTGTAAGCAAAAGGACACAAGTGAAAACGGAGTACGCGGTTTGGGACACGGCCTTGAATTCTCCTTATGTGCTCATTAACTGCAGTATTAATCTACGTGGGTAAACAGGGTGCAGTACAAGTTTAGTTAAAGTTCCCCTATTATGCGTTTTTAAATATGATCTTTCATGCAGTGTGTCATGTAGCTGTATGTAAACATAAACTATCTGCAAAGTTATGATGCCGACAGTGCACGATAAATTAAGTTTTTGTCTATTAAAAAAAAAAAAGAGTCGGCTCACATTCGCCTAAACGAGTCGTTAGCAATTCGAATCTTTTTCTGTTACGGATCCACGTCACTGCGTAACATATTTGCATAATGTCCGCCCACGTTCTACGTCACGAACAACTTGACCGCCATCTTACAATTAACGTTACCACACTCTTGTTCACATATGACACTTACCACTGAGAAACGTCCTGCTCCAGTCACGCTTGTGAAACAGTTTCTTGTCGATGTGCCACTTCAACCGTTTCATCGTCAGACTCCGGCTCGAGTCGATACGGTAAAACCGACGGCATCTTTTCTATGTATTGACGGGTCTCCAGAGCCAGCGTTCAGTTATGGTAATGGGCGTTTCGTTTTCCGACACACGCTGTAGCGCTAGACGAATCATATAGGACCGAGCCATCTGACCAATCACAGCAGTGAGGGCTCACGGAAAGGCGGGGTTTAGACAGACTGATTCTTCGAACTGCTTCACACGAGTCGTTTACGAATCATTTAGAAATGGGGTCTATTAATGGTAAATCTATTTTTGGAGAAAACTAAAGTGTTTTTTGACCTTTTGTACATGTAAACCTGTTTTAAGAGACTCATTAAGCAATATTAGCAATCTTTAAAATGTCATAATAGGGGCACTTTAAGAAATGTTTTTCCCCCCGCCATCAGAGAGCGCTATAAATACCAACATCTCCACATCTTGTTGTAATACGCAATGTGTTACTGTTTTATTGTGGGTGTGACTCGATTTTTGATACATCATGCCTGAAAATGTGAAGTAGCATTAAGTGTATTCATTCGTGTTCGAGCTCCTGCTTTGTTGTGGGCCACTAGATTTAGATCAGTCCAGTTCGAGAAAAAAAAAAAATGCTAAGGCAACAATACTGCTTAGGCTCTGCTATCATATGTGGAGAAGCTGCTGCTGTCTGCGTATCTCTACGTAAGTGAAGAATGGGCAGTTTTTTATTTGTTTATTTATTTTTTGGTATTCCTCAAATACTACTACTTTGCTGAGAGAGAAAAAAAAAGCTTATGTGTGTGTAACACGTGCGTGCATGTGTCTGCCCTGTTGGCGTTACTCCCAGGCCCATATGGCACAGCAGCTGCACGAGCGCATCCAAACCGGTAGTCTGGAAATGAAACTGGACGGTCTGAAGGACTTGGCCAACTCATCCCGAGACATTACCTTCGCCCAGGAGTTCATCAACCTGGATGGCATCTCGCTGCTCACCCAGATGGTAGAGAGTGGCACCGAGTAAGTAAACCTTCCCGTAAACCAGCTATTCTTGACTTTATTTTCAGCTGTGCCCACGCAGCAGGACTGAAGCTGTTGAGTCACACCGCAAGGCCCACTGACTTGTGCTGTTATTTTACCAACGAATATAGCTTTGGAATTAGTGACTAGCGTGCTGCAATGGCTGCGTGAAGAAAAAAAAAAGGGGGGGTTTGAGGTCTTTAGAGCAGAAGTGAGTTCATGGTAAAGAGGAAGCACTAAGGACGCATTTTGCTATTTTTGTCCTCTTAGCAAGGATGCATGTGTGTGTGTGTGTGTTCGAGTGTTTCTGCAGTTGTGAGGCACAGTACGGTTTGGCCTAGTGGGTTGTCCCAATTCAAGCATGGCTAGACAGTCTCCGAGGTGGAACTTTTGCAGTCCTTGTCTGACAGAGGCCCCATGGGGAACCTGCAGTAACCTGACTGCAACTTCACCTGCGGTGATGAAACAACAGGAGGAATTTTAAGTTCGAACGAAGAGTGTAGTGGAGCAAAGGAAAGAGAAGTGGAGGAAGTGAAAGTGAAAAGGGACGCGATGACGGATAATAATACGTATATAGTAGTCACATGTACTGTAGGACGATTCATAGAAAAAGCTTATCAGTTTTAAATCGTTACAGACGCTCCTCCACATGTGATGGCGTGGGTTATATCATAATTCGGTGAATACGGTGCAACATCATGGTTGAGTGCTTCCCTAGTGCTCAAAACATTTTTAGAAATATATGTAGAAATTAGAAAAATGTAGAAAGTCATCTAACATGAAGTGCAGAATATTCCATTGAATAATGAACTGAAAATTACTCGCCAATAATGCAGTCCAAGCTACACTATAAAGCAACGTTTCTTTTTTTTTTTTTTCTTGTGATCATGAAGGCTGACTGGAAGCTGGGGCTCTTCAACATCACGAGAGTCTTGTACCGCATAACTCTAGCAAGGGAAAAGATCAAAATGTACAAATTGAAAGCAGGGTTTCTGCTCAATACGGTTTCTTTTGCACCATCCTAGTGTGTAAAAAATTGTGATCCAGGGGCCTCCGAGTGGCGCAGTGGTAAAGTGCTCGCCCTATCATCTGGAGGCCGTGAGTTCGGTTCCCGGGTGATGCTGTAACCTCTTGCAGCTGGAGGTCTAGAGAGAGCTGATTGGCCGAGCTCTCTCAGAGCTCCCACATTAATCACAGCTTTAAGGCCAATCAGGGGCGTTTGTGAGCTCATGCAAGTGGAAGGAGCGGATAGCGCTGTTACGTCAGCTCCCAGCGATGTGCGAGCGATGCGGTCGGCTGGCGTCACGTGGTTCGGAGGAAACACATGATAGTCTTCGGCCCTCCAGACTGAGCACCCTAGTGACAGGGAGGATTTGGACACAACAAAATTGGGTAGAAAATCTGAAAAAGAAGAGAAAAAAAAACATTGAAAAATTGTGATCCAAACCATCAGACGTCAGCGACCATCTGTATTAGATATTAGATGTTTCAGTGCTACCTAATATAAAATAAGTCACTAATTTTTTTTTTTTATGTCTAAATGGTTTTTTAAACCTCTTTAAAGTCTTTTATTTTGTAATGCATGCTGATTGTGCTGCTCAACAGATATTACATTACAAGTGGGAGTTTTCCATAAACACTGATTGATTGAATCACTAATGGGTCGTTAACAGATATAGCGAATGTATTATGTATGAAGGAATATTTTCTCCCTCTGGATCTAATCGACATTATGATATTTATGAAAAAAATATATAAAATATGGGGATCCTACTTGAGTTTTACCTTCAGTATGTATTGGACATACAGAGTGAATAAGCAGCAGATGTTTCCCCAGGGAAGTGATTGTCACTCGACTGACCTCCAGTTGTCCCACCATTGGGCACGTAATGACTTCTACTCCGTGTAGTAAATAGGACGTAACCGGAGAACAAAGCAGTGTTAATAAGAGGCATTTATCCGAGACACAAATGGTTAAATGTGAAATGGTATTAGGTGTCGACATGATGTGAGCGTATAGCGAGTGGAAACCATATGAGATTCCAGTGAGCTAAAATGATCACAAGCGAATTTTAAAATGTCAAGGCGTCCGATTTTATTTTCCCGTCTGGAGGAGGAAGTAGTTACAACTGCACTCAATGATTTAATGATGCAGTAATAATTTGATTAATAAAAATCAGAGTATATTTCATATTCAAATTAATTTGAAAACTAAGTTTATGTGATTTAAAATTTCCGAAGCGTTTTCACTGAGGTGTCGGTGGTATGAAGAGATCAGGACATGGTGATGCACATCTCATGCACTACAGCTTCTTCACAAAGCTCTCTGGACGCTTGTGAATGTTAATGATTGTCCGCCGGTCCCTGTTGTATCTCGTCCAGGCTGGTCAGCCTCAGGACAGCATGGAGCCACTCAGCATGGCCTCTGTTGTGGGGGTGGTACATCACGCTTTTGTTTTCTCTAAACACGCTCTCCTAATTATTCCTCCCCCCATCAAGCATTAAAGAGCAAAAGAGCAGGATGAATGCGTGTTTTTTTTTGTGGGGTTTTTTGTCTTTCCTCAGTCAGGTCTTCCAGGCAGATAGTTTTCTAATTTGCTGCTGGTGTTGAGATCGAGAAATGTTCACCTTGTTCATGAGCTCTGATTTAAAAGTGTTGGTTAGGAGATTTTCTTTTCGTTCTGTACACAAAAGCTCTGCTCCACGGCTTATAGGGAGTTGGACGAGTTGTTTGTTTTACCCCCGTGTTTTAAACCTCATGATTTTCGGATCATCGTCCGTTTTTTTTATTTTTTATTTTTCCCATGCCAAAAGTATTTCCAAACCGCTTCGAATTTGTTTCTATGGGCACGCCATACATAAAGCAGCTCTGTGTCAACATCTCCTTCCCTCAGAGAGTCTCTGTGTGGGTTTCTGTGCAGGCCATTCATACCATGAAGCACCGCGACGCACTCACACGTATACTGTATGCTCATGCGTTGGCTCTAGACTCGACATTCCTGCCACAGATTCCTGCTCTGCACTGACCATGCTGTATAATTATCCTGGCGGCGAAGGCATTACGATGCTCTTGAGGGCAGAGAAACCGTGCTCCGGGGGTATAGGGCCGGTGACATCATGAGGCATGCATGTGTGCGAAAGCTAAGTTGAGCAATAGGAAGTCTCCCTCTAGTGGCTCTCAGGTCTCATTAAAACCCCTTTTCAAACGCGCCATGCCACGCGAGCCGGGATGAGACAACAGTGCAAGGCAGTGGGCCAGCAATCGTGCTGTCACACAAACAATGTGCTTCTGCTTGAAAGAACGTCACGTCACACAATCACAATCGGGTTTTGTTTGACAACCAGAAAAGGAGTGAATTCTAATGTGATTATAACCAGAAGTGTCGCACAGAGGAGCCCGATCCGTATCGGTTTAGTGCTCCAAATATTCAAAACTGTATTTTAGTTAAAGTGGGCGTGGCTAAACCGGAAACCTTTATTCATGTGCATGGCTGTTCATGGTTAATGTGACCTCATTAAAGTCAAATCCTCTCAAGTACACAACATTTTTGATTCATAAACTATTAATGGTTTAAAAAAAAAAAGAGAGAGATTATCTCCTATTATCTGTTCATATTCAGATTGGATTAAATTGGATTTATTTTTATTATCACTAAGATTTTATGCACTGTTGCCACTCCCTTCCTGCAACACAAATTTACTGTATGTCCACATTATTCGATATCTTGCCTCGATATGTACATGAGTGATTGTTCATATTGTTCATTATTTGCACAAAGTTTGTCTTGCGTGAAGGTGTGCATTGCGCTGTGATTGAGTGCTGATGAGATCGTGGTGAGCAGTCATCTGCTTTCTCAAGTGCTCAGCTTTGCACGCTTACAAGATCCATGTCTTTTTTTTTTTGTTTTGTTTATTTGTTTAGTTTTTTTCCTCAACTTTTAACTTTTTATATCCTCAGATTTTTTTTTTCCATGTTGAATTAAAATGCTGTCACAATCCTACTGTTGTTTCTGTGTTGGCTCTGATTTCACGTTGTATCAGAAGGAGCCCAGTAGATCAGACCAGTTTTGTTTTTGTGCATTGTGCATTTGTCTCCCTGACGTCAAAGTTTTTAAATCTTTGCAGACGGTATCAGAAACTACAGAAGATGATGAAGCCCTGGTAAGCTTCCCCAACCTCGAGCTGGATTTAACCCAAACTGTCTCTTAGCCTCTAATCCTACACAGTCTGCATGAACTGGCTCAAACTGATGGGGAAAATCACGACACCCACTTCAGTCTTTAATGAGTTTTATGGTTTCGGTGACTGATTAATTATTTTTTTTTCCTGTTTGCATTTGGCATTGGGCAACCTGGGCTTTTAAAATTTATATGCTACATTAGATGGATTTAAAATTAGCTAGTGAGTCCTTTTGCTTTTAGATGTACTGGATATGATGTAAGCTCCCCATGCGTAAAAGTCACCACAGTCTTTGTTTTTTATGTTGGAGGCACAACATACAGTAGACAGCACCTTAAAGTCTTTTTTTTACCCTAGTAGTTATGTAGCGATTAAAACAAGATAGATAGGGTGTGCTCTTTTATAAAAATAATCAGGGAATGATTTTACAAAAGTTTTTTTTTTTTTTTTTTTTTTTTTTTTCAGATTTTATTACAATTCTGAAGAAACTTAACAAATACTTTCCTATTAACAAATACTTTCCTATCACAAAGGATGCAGTACGAACTCCAACATTTTACCACCTGAAATACAAAATAAAATCTAAAAATAACATTTAAAAATGTAAAAGTTAAAAATGTGTATAATTTTATATATATATATGTATATATATATATATATATATATATATATATATATATATATATATATATATATATGTATGTCGCCATGGAATATAATCTTGATACATAACCGAATTGGTTACACCCCCCTCCCCCCCCACCTCTAATTTACTGGTAGGCACAAAAATGTATTCCTGTTTAACTACAGCAGTTTGCCAGTTATTACAAATTTAATCTTATCAGCAACACATCTTACTTTTTATTTGCTCATAGTCGCAATATAATGTTGTGGAAAAATTGTACTTGGGATGCCTCTGCTGCCGACACGTTTAGATCTTTTTAAGAAAATCTATTTCAGACAGTTGACCTTTTATTCGGATCCATTTCAAAATTGTATCACTTTATCTGCTGTGTAGAATTATAATTCCATATAAAAACAGATTGTGCTAATGAGAATCTTGGATAGAAGGATGGATGACGGACAGACATCTACTGGTGGAGGCATCAAAGATCATTTTCTCATACTCTTTAAGAAACGTCTCCTCACAACAAAACACAGCAGTTAGGCATTGTTTTTTTTTTTTTTGTTAAATTATATGCTGCAATTACCAAATATGCAATTTGGTTGTTATTAAGCTTTGATTTTGTTCACCGGTTACTATGGAAACAGTAACTCTTTATAATGAGGGTGTTCATATAAACCTCAGCTCTACAGCTGGACTGCTGTCCTCACTTTGCTGTTGAGGACAATCAATTGTCAGTCGTTTCTAAATACATGTCCTTCTCAGAATCAAAATTTAGCCGTAGTCTTAGGAGCAGTTTTAGTTGACTTTTTTTTATTTTAATTTTTTTATTTATATTGTTTATCATGAAGCCCTTAAAATAGTTCAGCCACCTTATATTGGTGTAAAATCATGGGTGCTGCTCAATTCCAGGTGCAAATGCTTACCTTATCTACCTCTAACCTACTACTATGCTCAGAGGAATGTCTCAGTAAATAAAACAAAACACTAATTCCGGATTAATCCATCTGTACCCACCAGTCTGTTAAACTGTAACAACTTGTCTACACCTTTTAGTAGTTCTAGACTTAGTCTCTGGTACATGTTTCATGTGTGTTTGTGACTTTCTTGCTTCTGTAAAGGTGGTTTATTTAAAAGCTTTGTTTATTTAAGACCTTGTTTTTAGGATAAGATAATTCAGTGATGCTTTGCATGTCAAGATGTGACCATTCAGAGTTATGCAGTACAGATTTTTCCCAGTTCTGTGCTTTGTTAGCTTAAACTATATCCAGAGCTTATTTCCTGATGATCTATTTGCTCTTCCCCATCAGACCTCAGTTGCACGAGATTGTGCTATACAGTCATGTTGCTGAAACGCTACTGCTGCCTTGCCCTTGCGTCTTTCCTGTCTTATGTTCTTCTGTGTTGTAGAGCAGTTAGAGGCTTCAGTGCCATGCTGTCCTTGCCTCCTCCTGTGTCTCGCAGCTTTCTGTGCCTAACCCCTAAACACCTCTTTTCATGGCATTGGTTAAAGTTATAAACTTTATGCAAATGCCCCTTTCCCAGTGTGGCTGTCGCTTAGTTGTGCTCCAGGTGGCAGAGTAGGCAGACATGAACCTAGTGCCTGTCATCTTTCACTTGCAGCTTTGGAGAGATACTGTCTTACACGCTGACGGCCTTCGTGGAACTCATGGACCATGGAATCATCTCATGGGATACGTTCTCAGTGGCTTTCATCAAGAAGGTACGTTCACTAGACAACCCTATCTGCTCCAGAGGCGCTGTATCCCGCCTCCTCGGACACCAGGTTTCTAACTGGGATTTGCAAATAAAAATACTTTTAGTGTGCAGTAAACTGATCAAAGAAACTGAAATTTTGAATCGGGATGATGCCGTAGCCTCCCTCAGGAGGGGTCCTGGAGAAAGCTGATTGGCTGAGCTCTCACAGAAGGGTGGGATGGGAGAGACTTAGCACTCCCACATCAATCACGACTCTAGAACCAATAGAACGAGTGGATGAGCAGATTGGCTCGGAGGAAACGCATGACGCCTTAATGTGGGATTGCCCCTAGTGGTGGGAATTGGACACGACTATAATGGGGAGAAAAATTGTGTGTGGGGAAAAAATTGAGGGTTGAGGGTTGAGGGTTAAGGGCCTTGCTCAAGGGCCCAACAGTGGCAACTTGGTGGTTGTGGGGTTTGAACCTGAGATCTTCCGAACCGTAGTCCAATGCCTTAACCACTGAGCTACACCTGGCCCATTGTGACATTGGGTTAAAATACCTACGGTGATTGTAATCCGCTTAAGCCTGGGTGTGATTCATCGATTCGGCATGACTGCTGTGATCTTAAGAGCATTTTCCTCTCTATTAAACATGCAGACGTTAATTGCGATAGAAACGGTTTTCTTCGAAGACATGCCCAAAATGATCAAGGTAAAGCCAAACAGACATTCTCAGCGGGTCTTCTGTCATTTATGCTGATCGGTTGATGATCGGTTGAATAGTTTCAATTCAAAGATTCACAATCCTGATCTCAGAGTCTGTATGGAAAACTAAGAATACAGTATCCGCTTAGAACAATGATGGTGAGTGTGCAGCTCAAAATATATAAAATCAATCTCCACCCACCATCACGCCTACAACCAACCTAACCACGTCAATATGTTCAGACTAAATTATGTAACAAACTTTTTATTACGTTATATTATATTATACTGATTAATATAATCGATCTCCACCCGCAAGGATGCCTATCGCGAACCGCCAGCACGTCAATACGTTACAATTGGAAACATTATTGTGTCGCTTTGACAGATGCACGAAGGCTAAAAGGGGAACCTGGAAAAAAACGTCGAGCATCATGTTGTCGCATTAAACCGTGCAACACTGTGCGTGTGGACAACCTGTTTGAAAATGAGTAGGATTTCTAAAATCATACAGTGTGTAGTGTATACCTGGTTTTTACACAGCAGAGTCCTTTTTTCCTAGGACTCATAACCAGGAGGTTAATCTTTATTTTTCTTCTTTTCCCTTCCACTGCAGATTGCAAGCTTTGTGTGTAAGTCATCGACAGACTCGGCAGTGCTGCAGAGATCTCTGGCCATCCTGGAGTCTATGGTGCTCAACAGCCAGGACTTGTACCAGAAGGTGGCGCAGGAGATCACTATAGGCCAGCTCATGCCTCATCTTCAAGGGTAAGGAGAGCTGGTGTTCCACAGGGACCAAGGAACAAAGAACTTGTTGGTCCTGTACCAGAGATCAGGCATCATCAGTTATAATAACAAAATTGACAAAGACCGAGTGTTCAGTGCTTCTGTTCCCCTGAGCGTTGCGTCTCTCTCTATATTCAGGACGGATCAGGACATTCAGACTTACACTATCGCAGTGATTAATGCTCTCTTCCTGAAGGCCCCCGAGGACAAGAGACAGGTACAAATAAAAGTGTAGTACTCGTTTTTTTTTCTCCCCCTCTCTTGATGTCCATTCATGTGGCTGGTTAGATAAGGTTTTATTTGAAAAAGATTTGCCACTTATAATAGTAATAATATTTTAAAAACAAAAGGTCAAACTAGGACCTTTGCTTGAACAGAATAACAGAACACAATTAAGAGAGTGAAAACTACGTCTCCATCACACTGAGCCACGTTATAGCTTGTGCAGCTTGGCAGGAACGCAGTAGATACGGGTTGAGGATGCGATATTGTCTTTTGGACGTGTTCAGAACAACCTGGTGAGGACAGGGTCAAAGCAAGATGCAGAAAGAACTCATAATAAGGACGTAATTAAAATTCCCCAGACCAGTTAATGGCGTTACTCTTGATGCATTCTTCATTATGTTTAGGATACAGTGGGAACTTCGCTGTCAGGGCGTTAGTGTCAAACCAAGCGTTCGGGAGGCGTTCAGGTCAAACCAGGACTTGTGATAAAAATTCTCATGAATGAAGGCGTAAAACACCTGTAGGAGATTTCAAATTGTGAGTCTCTTGGCCACAGTTGATTGTTGCAAATGTGTTTTGAAGAGAAGACCGTATTTTCTGTGAATGGTGGTCCGGGTGGGCCAGGGTGGCTCGGAGTCCTGTAGGAACCGTACACACAATCATTCACAGGCCACCACTTGCACATTGCAGGAACTTGGCTGGGAGGTATTTACCTGTACAGTCCTGGCCTCGCTCCAAGCTATTTCCACATTAAAGGAGTTCCTGGGAGGCCAGCGCTTCAGACATGAAACGAGCAGTTTGATTATTTCTCTGGCGTACTGGAAAAAAAAAATCTGCCTTGATGGTGTACAAACCGGTATCATGAAACACTGGGATAAGTGTATTAGTGTAGCAGGGGATTATATAGATATTAGATATTAGATATATTAGATCCTGCCCCAAGTGGAGGAGTTCAAGTATCTCGGGGTCTTGTTCACGAGTGAGGGTAAAATGGAACGGGAGATCGACAGGCGGATCGGGGCAGCGTCTGCAGTGATGCGGGCTCTGTATCGGTCCGTCGTGGTGAAGAAGGAGCTGAACCAAAAGGCAAAGCTCTCAATTTACCGGTCGATCTACGTTCCTACCCTCACCTATGGTCATGAGCTGTGGGTAGTGACCGAAAGAACAAGATCGCAAATACAAGCGGCCGAAATGAGTTTCCTCCGCAGGGAGTCTGGGCTCTCCCTTAGAGATAGGGTGAGAAGCTCGGTCATCCGGGAGAGGCTCAGAGTAGAGCCGCTGCTCCTCCGCATCGAGAGGAGCCAGATGAGGTGGCTTGGGCATCTATTTAGGATGCCCCTGGACGCCTCCCTTGTGAGGTGTTCCGGACACGCCCCACCGGAAAGAGACCCCAGGGGAAGACCCAGGACACGCTGGAGGAACTATGTCTCTCGGCTGGCCTGGGAACACCTTGGGATCCCCCCGGAAGAGCTGGAAGAAGTGGCCAGGGAGAGGGAAGTCTGGGCATCCCTGCTGAAGCTGTTACCCCCGCGACCCGACCTCGGATAAGCGGAAGAAAATGGATGGATGGATGGATGGATGGATGGATGGGATTATATAGAGAAATAGAGGGAGTGTTTTGTTATTCTGCACAAACAAAAGTCCCGGGTTTTACTTAACCTAAACTATTTTTTAAAAAGACCGGTATTTATGTGCCACAATTGCACACAAACGCAAATTTTGTGTTAATGAGCCAAATTTTCTGTCTGTATGTTCAAATCATTGCCTACTACTGTATGTCATAGACTTACATCATGTTGGTGAAGAACGGTTTATTGCAAATATTCTAAATACTAAATCAAATTATTTATTGGACACCAGAGTCCATCAAACATTGTCACCATTAAATTAAAGCGATAATTCACTCTGTGTGTTCCAGTGATTTTTCTCAGATCCCCTTTGCATTATCCCTTATTCATTATCCATAATAAAATAACTGTAATGCTGAGTGCATTGCGAAGACTTAACTCTCTTGTGAACCTAATTACACTGTAGAGTCTGTCAGGAACTAGCACTAATTACATCAGTAGATATCTAACATTTTACTTATTTTAAATAAATTAAATACACTATGTTCCAGGATGTTTAAAATAAAAATAAAAATCCAACTCTAATACATCATAATTTTTAATTGGCTAACTCCTACCAGACGTCTTTATTCTAATAGTTTGTTTTTATTTTTGGCTCAAAATACTCAGTACGGCTCTTTCACATCCCTAAATCATCAGGATAATTGTGCTGCATAATTAAATTGTCCTAAATAAATAATAAGAGTGTAAAAAGTAATTGTGATCCTCATTTCAGCTGTCCTTACTGTATGTGGCTCGACTTGTTAATTAAGCAGTTTTGTTGTTTGTTGTTTGTATGTTTGTTTAATTGAATGTTGGACATACTAACTTTGTTGTCTCATTGCTTTCAGATTTTTTTTTCTTTTTTGCACTACTAACAGAATTGCCTTTGCATCTTTTCTCACTCTGTTATTCTTATTTCTTTTCCGTGCTGCATTTGTAACGGTAGTATGATCCGAACATTGTCAACATCCTTGATTGTCCCCTTAACGTAAGTCCAATCAGACTGAGATAAAAAAAAAAAAAGAACAGAAAACGCTATTCTACAATCCTGCTGTTTATTCAGCATATTAACTGTAATTTGTGTGTCTCTGTGTCTCTCTTTGTGTGTGTGTGTGTGTGTGTGTGTGTGTGTGTGTGTGCGCGTGTGTGTGTGATTGCAGGAGATGGCTCACATTCTGGCACAGAAGCAGTTGCGTTCCATTATCCTTCAAGTGAGTGCTTTTATTTTTCTTTCTCACTTTGGCTTTCTTTCTTCTAATCTCTCTCTCTCTCTCTCTCTCTCTCTCTCTCTCTGTCAACACTACCATCCGCATTAAACTGATAAAGTGCTTTCCTCCTGTCTTTCAGAATGTAATCAGGAGCCCCAAGCCCATTAATGATGAGATGGCGCACCAGCTTTACATGCTGCAAGTGCTGACCTTTAACCTTCTGGAGGATCGCATGATGACCAAGATGGACCCTCAGGACCAGGTGTGTCTCTTCCCTTAAAACATTTAACATTGTTATTGAAAGACTTCAATAATCGTGTCTGTCAGATAATGATCACATAATTAACATGCACGTAAAGGCGTGTAATCGTGTCTCTCTCTCTCTCTCTCTGTCTCAGGCTCAGAGAGACATCATCTTTGAGCTGCGCCGGATTGCTTTCGACGTCGAGTGCGAGTCGAACAGCGGCAGTATTGAAAAGCGCAAGTCCATGTACACCAGAGACTACAAGAAGCTGGGCTTCATCGTAAGTCTGCTTCACGGCCTACACTGATATCAGAGTTGTTGATTACAAATATTTACAAGTCTACAAATATAATTACTAATAAAATTAAAAAAACTTTACATTCTTTTTGTTTTTTTTAAGGGTTAATGTATTAACCTGAGTTTTAAATAAAATGAAAGTGTTTTTGGAACATATTTAGGGTTTAAACGATAAAAAGCACATCCAAGATGAAGAATTTCAGGGGTCGACTGCATTTATTTATTTATTTTTTTAAGCAAACACATACAAACTGAGCATGTAGTGTTTGTTTTATTTATATCAGATTGACGGGATGTATCAGTATTGCATGTGCAATCTTATTTGGCAGACTCTCTTATCCAGAGCGACTTGCATTATGAAACCCAGTTGAGGCTTAAGGGCGTTGCTCATGGGCCCACCAGCGGCAACTTGGTGGACGTGAGGTTTGAACTTGCGACCTTTTGAGCCGTAGCCTTAACCACTAAGCTACCTCCCAAGTTTATGACACTACTTTACATTTGCGGCATCCGGCAGACGCCCTTACCCAAGAGCAACTTACTAAGACATCTGAGCAGTTGAAGGTTCAAGGGCCCAACAGTGGCAACTTGGTGGTGGTGGGGTTTGAACCTGGCACCTCCCAATTAGTAGTCCAATGCCGTAACCACTGAGCTGCCCCTGCTCCTGTATACGTGTCTGTATTATAGTATGTACATGGCTAGACACCAGGTATATTTAAAGAAGTTGGGGAAAAAAAGAAGAGGAGGGAGGAAAAAGAAAAAACAGGGAACTTGAAGTATGGGTTTTGTCTGCAAAGACAGGGAGGAAAAGAAGAAAAAGAAAACGGGACATACTGTCCCTGAGCCACTGGACGTGAGTAGACATGCTTGTAACATGTCAAATGTTTATTTTATTAAATACTATTTCAGATTTGCTAGTTACTGCTAGATTCTCAGGCCTGGTGCTCCGGCTGCATAATTTATAACTGAATTGTATGTTTTATGAACACGTCATACACACCTCATTACGGGTTTGGCATGTCTTCAAAGAGAGAGAGAGAGAGAGAGAGAGAGAGAGGTGAGCAGACAAGGGGGTCTTAAAGAAGAAAGAGACGGTAAGGTCTGAGAAAGTGAGAGACTAGTGAAGCTGTAGCTTGTTGAAGACTCCTGTGCTGCTGTGTGCTGTCCACTGATAAACCGTGCTTTAAACCCTACCCACTGATTTAAACCTACTGCTCGCCTGTTCTTTAGTAGCTTTTTTTTTTTTTTTGTGGCGTCATGCAGGAGCTGTTTATATCAGCTGTGCTAATAAGCCATATGTTCCCATATGTTTTGGCTCTCATAAGATGCAGGTCGTGCAGATGGCAGTGAGAGTAGCCAGAAGTTTGCACTGTACTGTACACTGTGCCTATTGGAAACACATGTCAATGTTTGAATACCGTGAAAAGTTTTATATTAACTGCGTATAAATTTGTAAGCCACAATGTGAATGTTTTATATGCGTGAATGTTTTGTATTTTATAGTACTAATTTTTGTAAGGTATGCATATCCCAAGCTTTGAAGTAGGAAATCTGCTTTGAATAAATGCATGACTCTTAAACATTGTTGTATGTGCACTGTGTAAGTGCTTAAACACTGTTCTGTGATGCTTTGTGTAGTGAGAACATGCAGTGATTTAATCAGCTATTTGGGATTTGGCTTAGAACTGGACAGGCCTAAAGTGGGCAGGGTTTAAATAGTAATTAACTAGAAATTCTCTCTCTCTCTCTCTCTCTCTCTCTCTCTCTCTCTCATATGCACACACGCACATCATGACTTGTGACATGTTGCTGCCAGCCCTTTTAATATTTCTTTTTCAGCAGCTGATGCTCTTCATGCCTGCGTGTGAAATCCTCCCTTTATCTTCAATCTCTGTATGTCGAGGCCCTGCAAAGCATCTAAGCTCGATTACTCTCGTACAAAACCCACAAAAGTTTTAGATAGCTATTAAAATGTAGCTACTTCTTAAAATGTATTCAGTATCGATGACCCTGATGGTTGGTTCTCTTAGTTTTTTTTTCGCTCATGGTTGATAAAATGCTACACACCGAATAAGTTTGGCTGAGTGTCATTGCTAATGCCTGTTTTCTTTTCAAACCTATGAAATAACACATTTGGCATTATTTAATTACAGTAAGTAACAACTACAGTACCATCTGTTGTTGCTATTATAAGACATGAAGGTCAGCTGTTCTGGAATAGTTCTTGCAAGAACAGTATTGTGTCAAGTGCGTTTGCAAAACCCATCAAGCACCGTGATGAAACTGCCTCTCATGAAGACTGGCTTAGGATTGCAAGACGAAAAAACTTACCTTTGCTGCAGAGGAGAAGTTCATTTAGAGTCACCAGTCTCAAAAATCACCAACAAACCGCACCTCAGGTTAGCCTATCTGTGTACTGCTGGGGAAAACCTGTTTTCTGTCTTCAAAGTCCCAAAAACTCAGTCAAGTCAAGTAGACTTTATTGTCACTTCAACCATATACAGTTAGTACACCGTGAAACGAAACAACGTTCCTCCAGCACCAAGGTGCTACATGCAACATACATTTACAACATAAATTAACAGAATAACTAACTAGCTAACAAAGAAACCCAATGAGCTGGCTAGCTGAGACAAGGCAGATTGACATGACAACATAAATTAGCAACATATAAATTAACAAAAAAAACTAACTAGCTAACTTAAAGACCTAATTAACTGGCTAGCCGGGACCTATCTACGTTTTTTTTATACAGAAGAGACATAAAGTGCACGTGCAAACAGTGCGACAAACATGACGGTACAGTTCTCTGTGTTGAGGTATTGTAGCAGCAAGGATAAAATAGTGCAAAAAAGTTTATCAAGTAATGAATATTGTACAGAAGAGCATTTACGGGTTGGTGTGTACAATAGTTTTGTAGTGTAGATCAGTGTGTTCGCGCTTGTGTTGATTAATTGTCTAGTGACTTCTTAAGAATCCGGAGGTCTCTTATTCTGTTCAAATATTTTCTTTTATGTTTTCTGTTTGTATTTATTAAGTTATCACGATATTTGTTTTTAATGTTATTTATGATGCAATGCAATATATAATATGATATAAAAAAAACTATTTTCTGTCTTGAATGTAATTAGATGGGAACAGCTGACTCATTCCATTCAATTATTCTCATGTGGAAATGATTCTTTAGAGCAGCCATTTCACTTTTTTCATTTTCTAAAAATATCAGATTGCCTTTGAGACACAATGAGAGGCAGACTTAATGCCTTTAATCCTCTGAGAGCTTAGGGAAGCTTTTTGTGTATTAGTGATACGTGCAGTTCATATAATTCTGATCCATTGTAATGGGCTAAAGAGAATTTTGAACAATGGAAGCAATAATTAAGTTGATAAATTTGCTGTAGAAGCATGAAACATGATATCATAATGTATATCTTAGAGCATTATATGAGTGTTAAACCTGACCGGAGTTGTTCTGTATACTGTAGGAGATCAGACCTAATTGTTCCTATGACTGTGTGTGTGTTTGCATCTACAGAATCACGTGAACCCGGCAGTGGATTTCACACAGATTCCTCCTGGGATGTTGGCTCTGGATAATATGCTGTATTTTGCTAAACAACACCAGGATTCCTACATCAGGGTAAAAATTGTATTTTGTATCTTTTACTCTTTCTCTCTCTCTCTCTCTCACTCACACACACGCACACACCATTAAAGCATTGAGGGGCAGTTCTAGATGAACCGGCAGTGTAGGATTTTCCCTATAATGATCCAGATTGCTAAAGGGCTCTGAACACTAGAATGCAGTGCGACTGCAGAAACGACATTATTCCTTTGTTTTTAAATTGTTCAATCATATAAACAGGTCTTCAGGGTGAACAGAAACCGTTACTGGATATAACAGATACTATAGAAGTCCTCTTATTGTTTTTAAGGCCATTACACACTCGTATACAGTACATGAGTGCTGTTTTAAATATACAGTATGTTGATGTATAAGCTATTTAGAGCTTGAACTTTTAGTTAGCATCACTCTTAACAGGCAGTTTTATTTTGTGTTTCGTTTTAGATCGTGCTGGAGAACAGCAGTCGTGAAGACAAGCACGAGTGTCCGTTTGGCCGCAGCAGTATCGAGCTTACCAAGATGCTGTGTGAGATCCTCAAAGTAGGAGAACTGCGTAAGTTTGTGGTCTGTTTCTCTCAGATCTGTCTTTGGTGCTTTCTCATGTCTGGGTTTGGACTGAACAAACATGCCGTGCCTTGTGTTCTGTCTGTATTTTTAATATCCAATCTGTACATTTTTCATAACTCCAAGCTATAACTTCAAATATACCGAGAAACACACAAGCATCTTCTATCGTAGTGTTTAGCTGGCTGTTGTACAGTAAGTCTTCTAGCTCAAGAAAACATTGTGTACCAAATCACATTCCACCTCAATAATGTGAGTCTTTTTTCCTCTTGGAGTATTATATCGATTTACTACGAAATTAACCAAATAAACAGGCCCTCCCCCAAAAACAAGTCTCACACTTGTATGTTGTTGGATTTCTGTTAGACTTTTCCCATCGCATTGATTCAACAACTTTATGCAACATCACAAAATTTATTTTAACATTCATTTTTGTCCGAGATCTTGTCTTGATGATGAGAAAGTTGAACCACTCTGTAAAAAAAACCTAATAAATCGTCTACATCACATCTCAATGACTTCCAATAAGGTTAAAAGGTCAGTAAGCTGTGGTGTTCAACTTCATTCCTCTCAGAAAGGTTCATGCATTTATTACTTATTTTAACATGAAATCTATGTAGGAAGCAGCCAATTCCAAGTTTAACTCTACATCACATATATTTAAAAGTCTGTACACGTCAAAAAAAATTAAACTTGCCAATGTTCTGTACAGTGGCCTGGCTATTAGCATCTATTTTGGAGAATCTTGTGTTAAGTCCTTTCTGAGTGCTGGATCTCCCAGTCACTGACCCTCTTAAACACTCGAGACTAAACTCACTCTAATGCACACTGCTTTCTCATCATTTTAAGGTCAGACTGAGAGAACCGGAGTGTTTTCTTTTAAGATGCTTGTGCTGTGTTTGTGCTGTGTGGTCAGATTCAGATTTTTTAGGGATTAAATCTCATATTCCACCATACCCCGGCGAATTTGGGGATTAAATTAAACACTGTAATCCATCATTGCACTCCATGGAAGTCTGCATATTTACAGTAAATAATTGATGAAATTGATATCATCGGCATGTTGGTGCAGTCCTCGTCAGCTGACTTAATTTTATTGCCACATTACGTTGCTGAGCCTAGACCCGACCAAGTTGAGTAACTCCAGATCATAACGCTGCCTCCAGAGGCTTGTACAGCGGCCACTATGCATGATGCACTTCACTTCTTACCCTGATTGACCCTTCGCTCTGGAATAGGACTCGACTCAGACTGCATATCCACTTCTCTACTGTTACTGTTTTTATAATGCAGCTTAACTTAGAGTTTAAGTGATCTCTGAGGATGGTCATTTATGATTTTATTTTTTTTTCACTCAATCACATTTCTTCTGCAGTGTTGACAGTTCAGCACTTTCCTTCCAGGTTTTAATCATGTGTTGGCCAATTCTTAACCCAATTCCCATAACTTCAGCAGCCTTCATTGTTATTTTCTTCGCTTGATGTGAGCCAATAATTTAACCCATCTAAAACACAGCGAAAACAGGAAGTGTCTTGGTTGTTTAAAAAATGAGAAGCTACGCACTGCATCGGTTAGGGTTAAAGGAATTGCTGCCAGCGGAAAACATATTAATCACTGCAGTAATTATCTAATTAAAAGCTCTTAAGTTTTTGTTTGGTTAAATTTGTCACCGTTTGACCCGCCAGCACATAATCTGAAATAAAGACCGTTCTAAAGTCTTAGCAGTCAGTTTTATCTTCAGAGGTGCATACAGTACATGTAGCTGGAATGTAGATTGTGTGTGTGGTTGTCAATCAGGCAAACACATTTAATCAGTTTTAGGAGTGTGATAATTGTTTAAAAAAATGTAAATGATAAAAAGGAGGGTTTATTAAAGAAGAGAATGCATTTTCAAAACTATTTTCCCCCTGTTTTTATGGATGTGTATTTTAATCTGTGGTTTGTTGTTGCATCTGGATTCTGCCTCTGTCTTCCCTTGTCAGTGAGGAGGAAACACTTTGCACAAAAAGCATTCTTATTTCTTGAGGTCTTTTTCATTGATTTTCAGTCTCAATGAAAATTTCTGTACACACAGGACTGATTCTTTTTTTTTTTTTTTTTTGCATGTATCTGCAGGGAAAATGAAAACACAGACACAATAAATGTATTTCTCTGTTCATATATAGCACAGGGCTCTGTCCCTGACAAAGCATTTTATTATGTGACCTTCCATTTGTTAAGGCAGCTAAGCAGCCAGGAGATATTAACAAAGACAGGAAGCACCTGTGCTTTATGAAAGTCCCTGCATTTAACGGAGAGATTCTTTCAGACTGTGATATTTCTATCAGACACGGGACATGAAATGATTCAGCCTTCCACCTCAATTTCACCAGAAATTATTTTAAATCAAACAGCAGAGAACACTGGGTCTAATTCCTCATTAAAGAGTAAGCTTTAAGCTTAGTTCAGTTCTATACCTCACCTCACCCAAGACTCATTTGTGAAAGACATGTGAAAGGTTATTTATTTATAAATATTTAATATTTAAAATAATTTAAAGTTGAAAATGAAAACATGGTACCTTAAAAAGAAGAACGTTTAAGTGTCTTTCTCAATTAAGAAAACATCATCTACTGCAATAGTGAGTTCATTTCATACAGTAGTAGCTGATTGGTTAAGATTCGATATTTAAGCAGTATCATATGAGAAGGAGTATCCTAAAGGCATCAGAGCTGTGCTGATATTCAGCACAACAGCATGGCCTCAAGTGTGATATTGCTTTTATATACCAATTCCAAAAATATCATTTATTATCCACAGATTGATTTATTTGTTTATTTAATAATTTGCTCCACCAACACATATCCTTTCGCAACTAACTGTGCTGTGCTAACCCAGTGCTGTTATGCGTTTTATCACCACTCGTGGAAACGCTCCCATGAGTCAGAACTAAAAGTTGTATATCATATTTTACTGACTTTTTAATTGATGATCTTTGTTTATTAATTGCCTTAAAAATATATATATATAGTGTGTGTGTGTGTATATGTATGTATGTGTGTGTATATATATATATATATATATATATATATATATATATATATATATATATATATATATATATATATATATATATATATATATATATATATATATATTAGGGCTGCACGATATTAGGAAAATATGCAATATTGTTGTTGAATATTGCAATAACGATATTTCTTACGATATAACATTTCCCTAATAATTTTTTTATTATTATTATTGCCTATTTTTTTATTATTTATTTATATTTAATGATCATACTAAAATAAACAGGTAATAGATATTAGTCTGATGTAATTAAATCTAATTCAGGCTAAAAAGAAAGTATATGTCAAGGAAGTTGCAAATATTTAGACTTCAAAACACTATGAATGACTTAAAACCCTCAGCAGATATTCTGTTCTATAAACCTGCCAACACAATATGAATTACTTTCAAACATTACTGTTTATTTACATGTAACCATACACTCATCAATAGTGTCTTAAAACAAGAGCATCTTTTAAACAAATTATTCTCTTTGGCTTGCCTGTTTTTTTTTTTTTTTTTTTATAAAAATAAATATTATTAAACAAAAATTTAATTAAAAAAATACTATTTGTCACGCACACACACACACACACACACACACACACACACACACACACACACACACACACACACACACTCGCTCCGGGACCGGCACTAGGACCCGGAAGTAATGCGGGTGCGAACCCGGAAGTATAAGAGGAGTAAACAAACCATTGCATACAGCTTAGTCACTGAGTTCACCATGTCGGTTCAGATTGTTTACTTTCTGATTCGAGTGTGTGTTTATAGGACGCGGGTTAAATGTGTGTTTTTCCCTTGCTCCCCTTCTGTGAGAGTCCTGTGACTAATTCGCGTGGTTATTCTGCCTACTCGCTTGCGTTTGGGTTTACCGTCCACGCTACAAAGGGCTAACAGCTAATCGCTAAGTCTTCTGATCATCCGGGGTTAGTTCGCAACAGAATGAAGTATAAAGATATAAAAAAAAGATATAAGCGGGTATAAACATAGTAAGGGCCCATCTGATTGGTCAAATTTGGACACACAAATGCTTTGCAAATAAAATATTTATCGCAACTCTTTGCGATATGGTTATCGCGCATGCCATTATCGCGGTAACGATATTTTTTCGGTATATCGTGCAGCCCTAACAGCTTTGTTATTCACTTTGTTGGGTGGGAGGGCACATTTCCTTTTATTTCTAAATAGTACATTCATACATTTAAACAGTTTGCTATTAACAGCTATTCTGTTGTCTTCAATGTAGACTTTGTATTCAGTTTTGAAGGCGGTCATGCTATGATGTAGGCTTCATTCACTTAGGTTCCAAATTCATTGTTTTTGCCACACGTACTACATTTAGTTTCTTTACAAGAAGATAATATTTCTTTGTCCAACAAAACTGAACTAGAAAAAGACTTGATGAAAAGGCTCAGGAGGAAGAACTCTGGATCTGTAGTTATGCCATTATACTTGTTTGTATATTTTGATCATGTAATGGCATGAGGGCTTCTTTCTTTTCGGCTGAGGCTTCTGTGAGCCTATGCATCATTTATGAGCTGTCCTGGTGTCCCCATCTCACCTCATCTCCGAGAGCCATTTCACCCTGAAAGATTTATAGTCCTCCATGTTTCTTGAGCGAACACCTTAATGGAATCCAAAGTGGTCTGCACCACATGATGATTTCTTACTCCTTGGTTTAAAAAGCACATGTAATATTAATCAAGAAGTATATCTTATTGATTCATGGTGTCATATTTTTTTTGACTTTGGAAAGGGCACTAAAGAGTTTTGTCTGTTGTGGGATGTGGCTGAAGCCCAGCCCAGCCTAGCCCGTATGTGGCTGAAGCTTTTTTACGATTTGAGCCACGGACCACTTCTGGTTCGAAATCAGAGGTTGCTATGGCTCCCACATGGTATGATGTCACTATCTACGGTGTGGCAATAACGTGAGCCCAAACTAAGCCCAAATACACCAGCACTATGTAAAAGCATGAAAAAGCTGATGATTTGGTATGGTAAGGGCACAGAAAACACTGATTGTTTAAAAATATCTCTATGATGCACAGCAAGGAGCTACAGATCCCTACTGAGCGACCTGCAATACACAGGGAAGTGCTAAGGGTTACATGAGATGTTTTTAAAACCATGCAGATGCATCATGCACAATTTATCACAGTTAAACCAATTTAAAGCAGCTAAGGTGTCTAAACTCCTGACGTCACTAATCACCATGGTTAGAATCATTAAAAAATGTTTAATAAATTTGTAGTGCATGCTGGCATAGTGCGGATCATTAGAGGTCACCCCTAAGCAACGTGTATGCCATGATTTTGGAGTATGACTACCCATGACTCATCAGAATTTGTGAATTTGTCACTGTCCTCTGCAAAAATTGTGAATGTGGGAACTGGGATTAAGGAGTGCTAAATGAGTATAGACTTTTGGGGCTTGTTTTTCGTTCCTTTGAGCTTGTCATGTCCCAGCTGGCCATGGACATGTTCAGACAACAATAGGAAGCCTAATGTCAACAACTGTTATCGTCACCTAACTTCAAGGATGGAGGGTCTTGAGATTTCTCCCACTGAGCCATCGCACACTTTCCAGATTGGCATCAAGCTTGGACAAGGCTGTGAAAATGCCTCAGGGATGAAGCGTCCAGGCAGGAAGTCGAGCCAGAGCAGTGCTCTATCATCTTTAATTGTTGCCCAGATGTCAAGAGAGACGATTCAGTGAGGATATTTTTGACATGGTGTTCCCTAGGGCCTTGTTAAGTATAGATGTGTATTTGGTACTGGAGTCTATATTCCAGCACCCTCAGTCAGTTTCCACTGGACCACACCTTCTCTGTGAATGAAGCTTTCAGTAATGTATTGTCAAACTGTACTGCACTCGCACTTAGCCATCACTTCTTCACTCCTGCTGTGCTCCACTAATAAGAGCATCCACATCTTCAGCTGCTGGAGTTGAATAGAGACGGTTCAGGCTGATTTATTCTTCTGCTCCAGTGCACTTACACATATCTGTGTCAGACAGCGAGCTTGGCCTTTGCGACAGATCGAAAGGTGTCTAATTTGATGTAAAACTTCTTTTGGCATAAAATATCTGTTATTTCACCACAGCACTGTTGGGTTATTGATTCTGATCGACCACAAGGGACTAATTAATTGCAAAGCAGACATTTTATTTTATTTCATTTAAAATCCACTTTTTAGGCACTGTAGACATTCAGCTGGGTCTCCAGTGTGCGAGTACAAACAAAAATGTAAGGGGAAAAAAACATTCCCTGCTTTTTGTCGTTTGGCATTTTTGGGTTGATCTTGACTTAAACCAATTCGATTGTACTCCTAATGTGACCTCATGCACAAAGATCTCCACTTTCGACTTGTTCAGCTCAGCTGTTTTCTGGTATACGATTGGTGATTTTGGAGGGGGAGTAAAATATGGGACTTTAAAAGCAGCTACGGCAGGAGCTCTGGCTGCAAGGTTTATAATAATATAGTTTATTGATCTAAAATGAATTTTACGACAATATTTGTTCATGTTCTTTCTGGAAAATTATCAACTTTGTCCTGGTAATGTAATAATCACATACTTTATGGTGTGGAGGAAGGCCTGGGAGGGAGGCGGACTTTCAGTTGAGCTTCAGGCTCATTTTTTCAAAAACCATAACTCAACAGAAAACGTCCCTCCCACATTGTTCTATCAAGTGTGTGAGGGACAGGAAGACAGAAGGAGAGGGAGAGAGATAGGGGACAAGGGATTGCCTCCATGTTATTTTGCTCTAACTGAACAGCTTCATCCTGGGATGCAGGTCAGTGGCACTGGACTCCTTTTTTGTCTCTGGCAGGCACAGACCCAATTAATTACTCCAGCATCATTAGATGGATGATCTATTCCATGTCCTGCTCCTCTCCCATTAACCACCTCTGAAAAGTCCTTCAGCTGCTCCGTGTAAGTAAATGGATAGTACTGGAGAGTAGGTGAATGCAGCAGCAGTGCTCAAGTGTCCAGGCACCCAGTTCCATGATGATGTCATGCTTCAGGTGTGTTTATGGTGGTGGGTGACAAGCTGAGCTTCCCATAATAGCCAAGGAAAGTGTTACAGAGCCCTTTCCATGTCTGACCGTTCCCACACAGCTGCTGCATGATCTATGAATCTCCTTAGTACATTGTCTATCTTATTGAGAGCTGCGTGTGGCACGATAGTACCCGCTGCCTCACAGCCTTCTCCCCTACAAGGGCTTTGAAGCACAGGTGTTGCTTGACGTGCAGGTCGAAGAGAGTTTGTGTTTGGTTTGGACGAGGAAGGCAATGGATATGACTTTTTGCCAAGTGGAGGAAGATTTTGACCCAGCCAGCTCACACCCTATCTCATTACAGAAAAGACTAAAGCCAGAAAGAGTCACAAATAAATTAATAAGACACAGGTGTGAGAATATTCTCATGTTAACTCCTGGTTCTACTGACCTCCTTCTGTTCACAGCTGATGATCGAACATGCTGTCGCTGACACGTTCTCATACGAATAATTAGCTTAGCAGTCATTAAGTAATTTGATTCTTTTGGATGAACTTGATACACTGTAGTTCAGCTGTAAGTGGGATGAAGAGTTGGTGTGTGCCCTGAAGGATAGGTGTGATGTGATGTGAAAGTGAGAGCATATTTCAGATGGAGAAAGGAATAGGTATGAACAGATTGGCCTGTCCGAGCGCTCCCTTTGGTAGATAAAAAATTTGTCCCTGAAAATAAAATGACCCTCACATTTGGCCATGCATTCATCAACCTGTCTTGTAGTGCTAGATTATAAGATCTCGACTTCATGTTGTGTTAAGGCCATTGTTCATGCTGAAATCCAAGGCTAGTGGATAATAAATAAGAAACAAAAAAAACTCGAGGTGCCTGATTTACTAAAGGTTTCTTTCTATATGTGAAAAGTCATGCAAGGTGTATGTGCTTGAATGAATTGTACATTTCAATCAACATTACAGTCAATGCAAATGGATGAATTTAGCACATAAGGTGGTAATTTACTAAACCCATGTATCTGAAATCAATGGAGATTGTGCAAACGAATACAACAGAAACACAATTTTATTTCTATTGTACTGTATGTTAAGCATTTTTTCTGTGTTCAAATTGGACACGCAATTATGCCGCAATGTTAAATTATTGTTAGAATTTCCTGTAAGTCACGTTGAGAGCTGCAGGTTTTTAAAGTAATAGGAAATAAAGCACATTTCTATATTGTTTCCTGCAATGTTCCATCCTATAAATCAAGGACTAGGAATTGTAGGTTCAAAATGTGACATTTGCTGAGTATTTGATGGACATCACAGGAACTGTTGACTACCTTAAGAATGTATCTCAGACAACTGATGGCCTCAGGTGATTATTCTTTTCTGACTCGTCATTGGATGACTGACAGGCCTGCTGGGTTTTTCATTAACACCGGGATGGCACCCATCACTTCGCATTTATCATTCCATCTCATCTCTTGTCTTCAAGGTGACTTGCAGTCTTAGTCTACTTTATTCCCTTCTCACTTTTCTCACCCTGAAATGTTTCCTCACTTATTTAGTAACCTTTTATTCTGGATGCATCCGTGTTTTCATCCTGTTCCTCGCCGTGATTGGTGGCCAAATGCCTCCTCTTGCTTCACTGTGGATTAAGTCTGACTTCAGCGCAAGGAACTCGCTCGCAACAGAAACAGGATCCATCACAAATTACACACTTCACCAGAGGAGCGTTTGCTGTTTTACTATAAAAGTATTTATCAGCCTGAAAATACAGATTGTAGAAGCTCTGATGATGATGATGATGATGATGAGCACTTAAGACCTTTACTCAGCTCCTCACTTTTAAAAATGTATCGGTCCATGGCAAGAAGGTGAAAGATTGTGCTCAGTTTTGTAATAAGGGTCTGTTCTTACAGTTAAGTCCAATTAGTCAAGCCTGCGTGTTAAACTGTGCCAGGCTTTTTCAATCCTGCCAGTTTTATTTGCCTAAAAAGTTTTCATTTTCTTAGTAGTTATATTCTGAATATGGTACATCAACATGCTGGAATGAATTTCTAATTAACATTCAGCAAAAATAATTTATAATGATAGATTTATGTAATCTTGTTTTGTTAAAGCCATGTCACATGAGCAAGCCAAAGATGACTGTTGGAAGGAAACCATAAACCTTGAGAGGAACCAGATTCACAAGGCAACCCATTCTCATTTGGGTGATACCGAATAATGCAACCATAAATAAATCCCCTTAGTAACTGTATGCTTTATAGTGAAAAGTGTAGTTGTACAGGCAAATGTGAAGCTCTGTTGCACTGAAAAAGTTATTTTTTATTTTTTGTTATTATTACATTTGGTTTTAGTATGATTTTATGAACCCATTGATCACCCTAAGTTCATACTCTGTATAAATAAAAACAACCTGAATTTTTTTTTTTTTTTGTAATTTTGGATGTTTTAATAAGCTCAGGTTTTTTATAGTAGAGTTAATATTAAAGTGAGGACTGGACCTGAACTGAACGCAGTTCTACTGTATGTTAGTGCTCAACCACACTAATCACACTAGCCTTAATTGTCACCGAAACAATGATGTTCTCATGCATGCTCATGTCTTATTCGCTCCATACTGTGGCGTTAGTATTGTGTAGTTCTTTCTGTGATAAGATTAACTGGCAGATAGAATCATATGATACAGTAGAAGTCATGCCATAGTGCTGTGAGAAGAGATGCTCAGATTCTTTAATTCTGCTATATTAGATGACTCTTTATTATAAAGTTCCATATTTCCCTTAAAATTTGTATTAAAATCGTCCACCATTTTAACTTTGCTATAGCATGACAAAACCACCAGGTTATCCAAGGATCTTGAATTAACTGCAAGCATTACAGATGTTTGTGACACTGAAGATTTAGTCAAGCTTGCAAGGAGACGTTAGACGAATCACAAACATGCCGTGGCTTTTATTTTTTTTTCTTCTTCTTTTTTGTGCCTTTTCATTCTGCCACGGATGGAGTGTCTGATCCGGTATTCAATGGGGTTATGGTGGTTGATGGCAGGTCAGACGGGTTACTGAGCTGCCAGATTAATGTCACACTTTGCCTGATGAAACCTGGATTGTGAGAAGAAGATAGTAAAAGTTTATGGGGTTTTAAGCAGAGGGGTGTGGCACATTTGCATTAGACCTTTGTCAGCCACTTCTAACAACACCATGCTTGATTTGTTACCAGTGCGTGCTGATGTTTAATGCCATGTCTAATTTATAGGCATCCTAAGTTATTTGTTTCCATGGGGAAATGATGCGAGTTGTTATGATGAAATATTCCGGGTTTTGAACTGTACAACAATTCTTTAGGGAGAGGATGCCCCAGATAGAGGCATTGTAACAACACTAAATCATTCTGCACTGACAACACAAAGAAGAATGTGGAAAATGACCAGATTAAATTTTCCTGGTCTTCAGTGGAGCAGTTTAGGTGAACTAGTGCCCAGTATAGCCTCAACTTCCTCTCCAAGGCCTGACCCTATGTGGCCTTGATCTGTTGTTGGCATGTTTTTTTTTCTTTTTCTATCATTTTGTGTAAACTCTGAAGACTCCTTGATGCTCAATAAATTTTCAAGCACAATGTGTAAGTTATTAATCGATTGACATGCTGGCAGGTTGCTATATCACACTGTTGGTTGTGCTGTTAAATATATTTAGCATTCCCCTATCCCATGAGTTCCTCGTATTTGCCTTTGAAAGTAGGAACTACTACCAGATGGAATTAGCCTCTCAGAGTGTACTTTTTAAAAAAATATATTTTTTTAAAGCTTAGCTCCTGTGACATTCATGGTTTGTTTATAAGGGTACTTTCTAGCACACAAATAGCCCTGCTGCATGCTATTGGAGCAGCCACATCTCTTCGAATACGAGTTCCCTGTCGCCCTGAAGGCATCATTCATTATGCCGTGAAGTTTCAATTTCTGCAGAGCCAATGCAATTACCTGCCTTCTGCGAGAGGGCCATGCCTGCTGAGAAGCCTCTAGGTCTACTCTCCAAACAAGACCTTGGATTCAAGTTGGTGTCATGCCCTGGCATACCTGCAGTGTGGCCTGGTCCTGTTTTAAACACTGGCGTGTTCACTGCAGGAGCTCTGGTTGATCACAGACACCATTTCTTTTTCCCCTTCAGCAATGCTGCTTATGAACACATTAACTGCATCTCTGGCTTTCATCATTTTGGCACAAAACTGTTTTTCCTCCACAGATCCTCCGTTTTTTATTTAAAAGGAGACAAGAGCATAAAGTTAAAGGCTAAGGATTCATTCTTCTCTCTACAAGAGAGATTGTAATAAGGATTTATTGAGGAAATGAGAGGGGGGGGGAAACTTCATGTTTTTGTCTGGGCCCTACTTTTTTTATTATTTTTTTTTAAAGAAAATTATGAAAAAGCAACCATCTTTGCTTCTTTCTAATATGTTGCTCTAACTCCCTTTTATTCTGAACCAGACTGCAGAAGGCGAGATCCGCTCCCACTAGAGGCACATCTGGATTATTATTTATTAATTTATTTTTTAATAAAGAGCAATTGCTGCAAGCTGGCATCGAATCATCTCTGAAAGAAATGTGCTTGTAATACTGCCATTTATAGCTGGCATTTGCATCATCAAGAAGTGTGTAGGTGTCTTATGAGCCGAGAACTTAATCCTCTCGGTTAATCTGGAACATCTGAGCTTTGTCCTTTTCAGGATGTTTCAGTAAGGCTCAATATCTACTTTCCAATCCCTGCCATGTGGATTCATAAGCTGAATGTATGTAAAATGAAATATTAGTGGAAATAATAGAAATTCCCGTCCCGCCTACCTTTCTAACTTTTTGTTCAGTGTTTCTTAGCGCTGGTTCTGGTGTACCTTCATCATCCTAATTCACATGAACCAAATAGGTAACTTAATAGACGGACAGTGTTGGGTGTAACGCGTTAGAGTACTTGGTACTTTTTGATGTAACAAGTAATTTAACGTGTTAGGTCCGCCATTTAAGTACTCAGTTATTTTTATTTTTATTTTTTTAAATGTAATCCGTTATTCAGTCAATTTATGTAATCCATGAGCCAGACAGCAGTCATCCCCAATCCGCTAGTGTGTGTGCGAAAGTCGTCCTACAAGCCCCGTCTCTGAGAACTGCCCCCCCCCCCCCTCCTCTGTTATTCCTGCTGTTACACCCCTATCTCACCTATGCGGTTTGACTGTGCGAGGACCGATGCGCAGAAAGATGGAAACCTAATCACACCACCAAAACTTGTGATGAATCATGATGAACCGTACTTATGGCCACCGCGCGAAACAACGTAGATGAGATAGGGGTATAATCTGTTAGTAGTTAACAGATTATGGGCCAAACATCACCGAGTGATGATGGTAGAATAATTATTAAGGTCTTGACTTAAAACAACATTCATGAGGAATCACAAAGGAGTTTTCGTTTTCTGCAATGGAAAAGTACTAGTTCCTTTTATCAGAAGGTAATGCTGTAATGTAACTGATTACTTTTTAAAGACAGTCATTTTGTTATGTAATTGGTTACTTTAGAAAGTAATGTACCCCAACACTGTAGAGGGAAGACTCCAAATTATGTACTTGTGCATTAAGTTTGGGATTTGGGTTCCACAAGACCCAAGAAAGAACTTACAGGAGAGGGCAGTTTTTTGTTTCATGCACACACAACTGGGCATTTTGGAAGAGGCTGGTTTGGTCAAACTTTTTTTTTTTTTTTTGCAGGAGTGGATGGAATTGGTTTTTGGGAATGGACCTTATTAAACAAATTGTTGGTGTTAGTAGACGGTTTTGTTTAAAAGGGACAGGATTGGTCAAACTATCTGCAGGGGCAAGTAAAACTTTTTGAGTGTCTGCCAAGAGTGAATGATTAAACAAGGCGCTGTATTGTGAAACGCATACATTTAAAAAAAAATTTTTTTTTTAAATAATGAATTAGAAGTTGCTGATCTGTTGAATTGCAGCCTATAGCTGTGGTGTTCATCTACTAAACGAATATATATATTTTTTTAATTATCTCTGGCTTCTTCGACTTGACGGTCAACGCTGTCCACTTTTTCCTCTACAGCAAGTGAGAACTGCCATGACTTCCACCCCATGTTCTTCACTAATGACCACTCGTTTGAAGAGTTCTTCTGCATCTGTATCCAGCTGCTCAACAAAACCTGGAAGGAGATGAGAGCCACATCGGAAGACTTTAACAAGGTAAGCGGAGGTGTTGTGAACAACAATCCATTTCATTCTCTTTCTCTCTAAAACTAATACACACAATTATTTTAGAGACATTGAATATTGCGGTAGCATTAGTAAGTCGTAACTTGTAATTAGCCGTGGATTTCATTTAGGTCGGTGTGGAGCAGAAACCAGCCTCTGCCTACAAGTGTGCATGTATGCTGCAATGTTATTTGTATAATTATAGTAATCACTCTGCAGACTTGTCTCTGCAATTGAATATTGCAGTAATATTCATAGTTTGCAAAGCTTTAATATTAGAACTTGGTGCATACGCATATGCTTGAAAAAAGCACTTCTCGCAACTCTTTGTGATCTATTTTCTCCTAACTAGAGCTTTTGAACATGCAGGCTAGGTGTTTCTTCCCCGTGTAACGTTTTGTTAAAAAATATATTTGATTCTGAAAAACATGAAAAACTTATGACCAGGTTCCTGAATAATAAGACTGTGATGATATTTCTAATGCAGTAGAGAAAAAGCCTGCAGTCTTGGATCACAGGAGCTCCTGAAGAGCAAAATCATTAGCTTGAAGAATGTAGTATAGAATTTTTACACTCCATCACACTGAGGGGGCTGTTAGACCTGCACTCATTAAGGACCACGACGTGAAGGTGACACACTCGTTGTGAATCAATGCTAATTCAGCAGTCGTTCCCTCTTTTAAGCCAGCAGTAAGAAAAATGCTGCCCTTCTGTATTTTGGTGCTCATTAAAATCCACAGCTCTATGGAGATGGTCTGGAGGAGAAAGGAAAAGGAAAAGGATTTGTGAAGAAATGTGATCGTATTTAAAGATCTAATCTCATCTAAGTCTAAAAGATCTAAGTTCATCCTGCATGTTTGTAAAGGTGTTCATGCACATTTTCCAGGTAATGTTTATATAAATTACATTTTAAATAAAGCTAACAATTAAAGATCATGGGTTTATTTTTAGATAGAGTGTTCTATACAGTACAGTACATTTAGTTTTCTACCACCTCATATCAAAAGTACTGCAGATAGGTGGCATGTAATTATGCACTGAATTGAGGCAAGATTTTATACATCCGTAGACAGACTGCGTGTTTTTATTACCACATTTCCTAAACTGACTCATTGCCCAGCATGATAAGTGCAGAAAGACGGCAAGGGGCAAGGTTCAAAAGTGAATAAAAAAAATGCTTCCACCCTTTTCCAGTAAAATACATTTATGACTTATTGAAAGTCAAGGTGTCAAAGTGTGTTACAGATAATAATAAAAAAGATAATTTTATTTGGCTGTTTTCCAGAATTCAGCCACAGTAACTTCCATAGTTTTTTTTTTCTTTACTCAAAACACAAGATTTTTATAACTCTAGCAATTAACACTCTGGTGATTAGGGTTGTTCTGCTGTTAACTATAGGTTTTATTATTAGGGTTTTTTATGTTATTTATTAATTAACAAATTAGAAAAATCTCAGCTATGATAATAATAATAATAATAATAATAATGTATTTTATTCACATGAGCACCTTTCTGGTCACCCAAGTTGGCCTTCAGGATGAAAGATAAAATAAGATAAAATTGATAAAGATAACTTTGAGTAGTACGCTATTAAAACAATATTAAATGGAACAAGAGACATAATTTAAGATGTTTAAAAACAAATGACGATTCAAAAGGAGATTCAAACCACTATTTATTCAGTCTTACTGAATAAATGGGTGTTAAGGTGAGATGTGCATTTGGTTGGAGAATCTACGGCATGTTATGGATTTTTTTGGGGAGAGAATTCTAAAGGTGTGGTACAGCTAAAAGATCTAGAGCTCATGGTGGTCCGACAGGAAGGCCGTGTAACAAAGAGGCTTGATGATGAAGGGGGTGTAGCACTGATATTAAGATATTATAACATGATGATATATATAATATACCCCTGGGTCAGGGGTAGCTCAGTGGTTAAGGCATTGCACTACGACTCGGAAGGTCCCAGGTTCAAACCCCACAACCACTAGGTTGGGCCCTTGACCAAAGCCCTTAACCCTCAACTGCTTAGATGTGTAATAAAATTTTTTTTTTTTAATCGCTCTGGATAAGAGTGAAATGCTTAAATGTATATAATAATATGATAGTACAGTAGTTAGGAAATGTAATTTTGTAATTTACTTTTTGTAAAATAAACGACTGCGGTGAAAATATTCTCAGAAAAATATTAAAATAAAATTTCACTTGGACTGATATATCTCTATGAACTGGAGCAAAAATATGTTAAATTCTGTCTTCTTTCGCTGGCCTGTTGGAGGTTGGCATGGCTACGCGAACAGGGAGCGAAGTCATAGCCACATAGCTCATCACTCATGTGTGGAATACGAAGATGAGCCGTATCTGTGTGTTATGGGGATGTTGCATTAGTGACTCCCATTTCACAATTGCTCTGTAATTAAAATAGCTTTCAGTGTCATTTCTTCAGAGGACAAGGTGGCAGGTCAAACATGTTGCTGTCTCACCGGGGTCGCGGTTAGACGAGGGGTTGGGCTGGACAACTTCTTCAGTGTCACCTGCCTGTTCTGTTTTATTCCAATGTGCAGTTGATGCTAATTGCAATGAGGTCATCTGGGTTATTTTCTCAGTAAGATTGCTTTTGCTGATCCTTCTGTATACTGTCGTATTCACAATACGGTTGAAAGCAAGTGTCATCTCCTGGGAATGAATTGGAATACCGCTTACTCAACGGACCTTCTTGACTAACAAAGTGTGAAGAACTTCCCACAACCACACTCCAAAATCTACCTAGAAAGCTGTAAGTTATGATAAAAGTAAAGCAGGGCCAACTTCATATTTACTGCCAATGGTTTAGAAAAGAAATATTTAACAAACTTGTCTGCATGTGATGTTTAGTTGTTTCCTATTTTTGGTCATATAGTGTATGACTGATAACGGTCCAGTAACTAATAATAATCCAACCAGCAATTCATATTTAGATTCCACAGTTGTATGTTTTCATATGAATACATGCAATTGATCAAACTGAATGCATTATCAGGCTTTTTTTTTATCATTAGTTTACTAATGTGATCAAGTCACTGCTTATATATTTTAAGACTAGTTCTCAATTCTTAGGCGTTTAAATACACTAGCTAGGAAAAAATAAAACCTACCCTTTCAGAAAGGCAAATTTATTAACCTGTATTAAGCATCAAAACATTTAAAATGATTGGAATTATCTTAAGAACTGTTCAATGCATTAATAAAACCTGTAAGCAACTTTGTGGAAGAAATGTCGTCCTAAAAATAAACATGAATGACATTGATCTCTTGGTGAATTTGGACCGTTAAAAAGTCCACAGTAGAAATCACAGCTACTGTACAGTATGTGTTATAAGGGAGGCGAGTGCATTTCCACACACTCGGTAAGACTCAAAAGACTGGAGCTAAACCGCTGTGTGGACATAAAACCACTTACTAAAGATACTAATCAGAAAAAAAAAAGACTTTACATTGGTGAATCTTTGAGAATATGAATGCCGAGTCTATATTGACCCGTTTCCAAAGCGATAGGTGGGTCAGGGTAAGATAGAAAGCACATGAAGTGAAGCATCTGGAGGAAGTGTTATGATTTGGGATCGCTTCAGTCGGTCAGGTCTAGGCTCAGCAACATTATGTGGCAGTAAAATGAAGTCAGCTGATCACCTGAATGTACTGAATGACCGGGTTATCTCATCTATGGAGTTTTTCTTCCCTGATGGCACAGGCATATTCCAGGACTCAAATAGTAATTGAGTTGTTCTGGGAATAATTTCCACATGACAACTGGCCACAGAATTCCATACCATAATCAAAGCTAAAGGTGGTCAAATAAAATAATTCAGTGTGTGACTTTTTTTTTTTAACCAGGCAGTGTATTTATATGTAGCACACTTTCATTGTTTGACTGTAGGATTGAGTAAAATTGTAATGCCAATACTAAAACTAAAGCTTGTTGTAGATGACAAGGATATAAAAACAAAGAAACAAACGCAAAAAAAAAAAGTCTTCTCCATTCTGTAACAGGATTAATTGGACAGATAAAACAAATATTAACTTGTACTAGAATAAAGCTCATAATCCAAGTCATATCCCATCATCTGTCAAATATGCTAGATACAGTGCTGTAGCATGTACATGAACAGCTCCAGGTGGAACTGGGTCACTGCTGCTTACTAATGACTTGACAGTAGATTTTGTTGAAGTTCTGAAATGTATTGAGCGATGTTCTGCTCATATTCAGTTAAAACTGCAAAAACTAAATGGATGGTGCTTCAGATGAATAATGACCAAAACCATTCCAAGCAACCGAAGAGCTTCTTAGGGAGAATATGTAAAGTCAGTCACCTGACTACAACCCAAGCCTTTTTAAAACAAAACCGAAGGCAAAAAGACTGCAAAGAATTTCCATCCAGTGTTTAAAAAGAATCCTAATATTTATTTTTATCATTGTTAGTTTGTCCAATTGCATTTTAACCTTAAAATTTTTTTAGACCATTTAAAATATGACAGAAAATGTAACTGAAAGTGTAGATTTTAAGTTTTCTTTCTTTCAAATCCATCGTGGATTTTACCCCCAAAGATGTGAACCTGACTGTGTATATACGTACACTACAAACATCATTCCCTCCCTTTCAGTCCCCCCCCCCTCCCCCACTCTCTCTCTACCTTTTGTTGAAGTTAGTTAATAAGACAGAACACGCAGCTTGTCATGTCAGTTAAAAACAGAATGTCCTCTGTCCTCAAAGCTTTATTGAGTGCTGTAGTGCTAATTTTTAAATGTCAGATATACTTTACATCTCCTAACAAAGTTTCACAAAACCATAGGGGGACACAAATAGTCACATAAACTTATAATTGGCTTAGCAGATGAAATTACTGCCAGAGCTGCTGTAGAGAATTAATCATCCTTTTCTGACCAATCAGAATCAAGAACTGTTAGTACTGTATAAAACTATATATTAGGCATTTATAATCCGAGAGAACAGATAATACAAATACTTCATCATCAGCGGCAATTGTTGGACAAATAAGCATCACAATCTAACCCTTGGTATCGCAATCTGTAAATAAAATATCATTAATATTATTACTCAGAAATATAATGCTCACTATGGCTCTTTTTATTTATTTATTTATTTATTTTTAATAAAGCATGTTGTGGTCGGACCTCCATTTTGTGTTAGCAGTAAGTGGCTGGACAGGAGAACCTTAAAATGATAATCGTGAGGTGTGTTCATGGATGACTGCAAACCCTCAATTTAATGAACCCTTTTGCGCGCACACACACACACACACACATCTTGCATTTATATGCACCCCAAACACCCTTTGTTACCCCTCCCCCAATCTAATTCTCTTGCTCCATGGGTTTGCCTGTCACATTGAGTAAATCGTGTGTGTGTGTGTGAGAGAGAGAGAAAGAGAGTTGCTGAAGAGAGAGAAGCCAGACTGATGCTCCCGGGGCAAAAATCTGACAGGCAACATTTTGCCTGTTTCCATAACAACCGTAGTCTAATTACTCCTACTCCAGCTCCTGTAGGATGAGATGGAATGCCTATTGTGTGTGAAAGAAGGAGAGCGGGAGCAGGAGACACAGGAGACGGAGTGTTTGCTCACGTACAGTTCCCCTTTCTCCTCCCTCCCTCCTGTCAGTGACGTGAGCATCTACGGCACCTGAGTGGAATCTGCCGCCTGGGTGCATCAGAGCGTAGTAGTGATGTAGCAGCCCTGTTTAAGCTAGCAGTCTTGCTTCTAATCCCCCTCCCACCAGGAAGCCCACGTGACTTCCTCGTCTGGACTGCCATTGGTCGGATCCATGCCACGTCTGCCCAATTGGGTTGAAAGCCTGGGATGGACATAAGCGAAGCTGCTGGGTGATGCTCTCGCTCTTTACAGAGCTGATGCTGTGGAGAGGAATGAGCAGGTTTCCGCATGCCCTTGTCTCCAGCTAACTGACGTTCCATCGGCAGCACGCCCACTCAGTGGCATCCATTAGGCACCTCTGAGATTTTTATCTTCCTCATCCTTGCCTCATCACGGCTCGTGAGCTGTGCCAGTGTGGAGCCGGTCCCAAATATGGAGGTGACGCCGACATGTGAGTATCGCACTCTCTCAAGCTGATACAGATGCAGCACTTGTTACTGACTGCTGCTAGAGAGCAAGGTTGAAAGAGAATAATAGGAAGAAGAGGGCTCAGAGCTGAAATCATGTTCATATCATCTCCTGGACATGGACAGATGGGACCGGCTGAGGCTGTGGCTCATGTACAGGTCTGTTGCAGGATTTGTATGAGGATGCCAGATTAATGGGGTTAGAGACAGATTTCAGCTTGTGATTAAATATCCCTCAATCTAGAGCAGACTGATCTGTACCCTCTCACCCTCACCACGCTGGTATGAATGAACTCATTACTTGTATCCGTGCGGCTCCACTCCGTGTGTGCATTGATCTGTTGAAACACATTGATTATACATTGGTATTTTAATATATATGTTAGTTTGTGACATTTACTAATGTGTTAATACTTTCCTTTGTGTAGTTTTAGGCTATAGAAAGAGCTCTTGAACTAGAATTAATCCTGTTTTGTATCGGCTTCTTGTTTTATCTGAGCTGAGTGTGATTCAGTATTCAGACGATTGGCTTGTGTGTAATCTAAAGAGAAAAACAGCACCGTTTCTAAAGATTGGTTTTTCAGCACGAACATGGATTTGATCCATGATTTCTGGCAGCAGATTTGCTCCATCACTATCTGAATGTGATTGATAATGCTGCTGTGGCATGCGGGGTTTATCAGAGAGAGTAATTAGTGTAATCATGTAAATTATATGTATGGAATATGTCAATCATATTACAGGCCTGAGAAAAAGCATGTCTTCCATAAGTAGTGCTATGGTTTTTCACCCCAGTTTTTTTCATTCTTTTTAAATTTCTTTTTCCTATTTTATTCTTTCTCTCCTTTCTTGCCATCTTAAATTTTTTTTCTTTTAAATTTTCTTTCCAATTTCCCTTTTTAATTTACTACCCCCCCCCCCCTCTGGTAGGCTATTTATACATGTGTGTTTTCCTCACTGTGATGAGACCTGTGAAGTTGTATTTCCATCCTTGTTTGTGTCTCTCACACTGTCAAGGCTGTAGCTTCAGTATCAAGCCAGACCTCGATCCACTGAAACAGCCTTGGCGATGGATATAAAGCTTCTATATTTAGTAAAAAGGGATGCCGTGTTTTTTTTTCCCCTGTGACTATATGAGGTATAAGTCATCTTGAATTACTCAGCTTAGGGAAGGAAATGCATTTTATGCTCAATACAGATGCCTTCAGGGGTCATTCTATAAATCCACATGTGTGTGTGTGTGTGTGTGTGTGTGACAATGCTGGAGCACTTTGCATTGCTAAACACTCAGCAGGTTTCCCTAAAAAACCAAGATAAATTTGTAACCAGGGTTGTCAGAAAAATATATAAACAAAGCAATACGCAAAGAAAATCCCTCATGCCTTTTTACTTCCGTTATGTGAAATATGAGTATGTTTTTTGTTTGTTTTTTGTATTTGAGGCCACCACATCATTTCACAGTTATGTATCTTTGTGCAGTGGCGGTTCAGGTTGTTACCTTTTGGGGGTACTGAGCCAAACACTGTGAATTCAGGTCATTGGGTGCTTGCGTCAGGAGCCTCCTTAATGTTGCAGTTTGGTGTGATGGGATGAACTTGCTCAACTTTTGCAGTTCAGACTGAACAGAAATGCCAGTTCACTAAGGGGAAAATATAAAATATGAACCATCCGCATTTGTTTTTGCTATTGTTTTTTTCCCCATTTGTCTAGACTTTAACTAAATTTTAAATTTAATCAATTTAATTTGTGAATCAATTGAAAACAAGGAGGGCTTGTGGTCTATAGTTAGTAAAACGAAGGGTAAAATGCACTTTATTATTATGTCTCATACACTGACACATCACTCACTCACTGTCTATATCACTTTATCTTCACTCACTTCCGAGTTTACAAGGAGACTTGGGGCACAAGGCAGGGTATACCCTGGACAGAGTGCCAATCCATCGAAGGTCACACACCCATATACAGACACTCACATATTCATTCACACACTCATTGACACAACACGGCCGATTTGGGAATTCCAAGTAGCCTAATCTGCGTGACACTGGACTATTGGAGGAAACCAGGGTACCCAGCGGAAACCCACCAAGCACAGGGCGAACATGGACACTCCATGCACACAGACCCCGAGGTGGGAATTGAATCTAGACACTGTAAGTGCAAGGCAACAGTGCTGACCATTACGTCATACAATCTAGGAAATTTCGGATTTCTCGCTAGTATAGATAGATACAACAAATTTCGGGGAAATATAACATTCAAATTTGTCCAAACACAACATGTTGTATCACATAATCACTTTTCAATTTTTGGCTCCAGTTGAAGCGTTTTCTTGAATCCACCTCGAATAATTTGCTTTGAAGAAAAAGGCGAAATCTGGAAAAAGAAGAAAATGTTCACAAATGGAATAAGAACTTGTAATGGGTCTTAAAGAAAAAATGAAGGATGAAATATAATAAGAGACCAGTTATGAGCAGGTGTGTGTGTGTGTGTGTGTGTGTGTGTGTGTGTGTGTGGGAGTCATGGCTTCCAGTCCTTCTGTGATCTTTAGAAATCATCCTAGAAAATCATATAAAGTTCATATCACGCTGCATATACAAATGTCCACATTTGACTGTTGGTCTTAGGAGTTGTGGTAAGAGTTTGGGAGGTCATGGAAATGCAGTCAACCCTGCTGAGCATGCAAATGGGTTTTCTGCTTCACCTGCTCCCCTCACTCCTGATAGCCTGCCATTAAACAGCAAGCATAAGGCAAGCATTTCAACCCACTTATTTAGAGCTCAACATTTCAAGTTAAAATAAAATGACAATATTTTTCAAAGAAGCAACTCTGAAAGTAGTTGATGATATAAGACCAATAAGACTTATTACATTGTTATATTGGATATTAAAATGTGGTTATCGAACTCTATATACTGTATATATACTATCGTTCAAAAGTTTTAGATCACTTTCTAACTCCATGATGGTTCCTGATTTTTATTTCTTTCTACATTGTAAAGGAATGCTGAAGGCGTCCAAAAAATGCATTAATCTCCTTTGAACAGTTGATATTGAGATGTTTCTGCTACTTCTGCTCTGTAAAGACTTCATAACGCCTCTAATCTGAGCTGCTGTTAATTGGTCATTTTTCAGGCTGATAACTCTAAATGAACTTCTCGTCTGCGGCAGAAGTAGGTTTTGGTCTCGCCCTCCTGGGATGGCCTTCATGAGAGCCAGTTTCATTATGGTGCTTGACGGATTTTATGTGACCCTTAACCCTGTTCCCCATATAACCCTGCATACAGTTTCGGTCTCAAGCTTGCATAGAAAATGGGACGGCTGTGACCGAAAGGGCATCCGGGGTAAAACCTGTACCAAATCTTGCGAATCAAATGATCAGATGTGGTGACCCCTAGGATAAAAGGGGGGGGCGAGGGGGGGGGGCGCGGTGTGAATGAGCTTAGCTTGTTTCATAGACACTGTGTCATAATATTGGCTAAAATGTTGAAAACTATGTATAAAAATAAAACAATAACTGAGGCATGTTCGTCAGTTAGAAAAAATATACACTGTTATTGTTACTTATAATGCAACTTACTGTGGGGTAAGAGGACAAGAAACTCTGAAGACAAAAAAATGAAGAAATTGTTTTTATTCATCTTAGAAACATGCTGTTAAAGGATCAGCTTCTGAGAGCAGCCCATTATTGTCTCCTATAACATGTACTGGTAAGGAGCTGTCAAATGTGGCAGTTCTCTGCATCTACTGATTCATTTAGAGCCTCGCCTTAAGTACTCGGTGCTTGATCATGTGTCCATTTTTGCAATAATCACATCTGTTTGTGCCTCACAATAGTGCATCATGCTTTGATGTGGAGTGTTATTAAGCAATACAATAGAAGCTAGGATAATAATAATGCAATTACCATGTCAATAGTAAAATGGATAATGTTCCTGTTTCCACCCAGTTGTCCTACTGTGCTTTCAGATTTGAATGAAGGAAAAAAAAGACGAGGAATAGGAAAATAGCTTGCATTTATGACTCATGTAGTGCCTGCTTGCTTTGCAAAAGTGTCGCGGCAGTGACTGGATTGATTCTTTTGTGTGTTTCTAGGCACGCATCCTGTGAATGTTTGACTCGGCTGGATTTAATATTAGGCCGAGGTCGATGTCATGGTCAGGTGGAAAGCAATGTTGATGATTGCTCCTGTTCATTGTAGTCACTTTATCAGTTCAAGTTCAAATTCATCATTGTGGTAATGAATAGTAATTTATTGTCAGATTTAAAACTTGAATATATTATATAGGGCAAATGTAGTGTATTTGTACAATAATATGGTTTTCTTACCTTTTAGACGAGTATGAGTAAAGGGAGGACACTCTTGTCTGTGTATAATGGATAACCAGGCAATTTTGTTATTAAAATTAGAGACAAAAGTGATGAATATTACAGACATGATCACCAACAAACCAGCGTCCAAGTCTGGTTATGAATAATGTCTATAAATGTTCATGGTTAATGGTAAACTCGAGTGGTGGCATGAGCTAAGTCTTGACATTAGCAACCTAGCTAACATGGGTTAACATAACAGTTTATGCTAGGATATACATTTATAACACTCACAATCTTTGCTGCTGTTTGACAGCCAGCTAAGTGATATGACGTATCATGTTAGCCAGCTAGCTACAGTAACTTGACAGGATTTCTGAGAGGATTTTTCATGAATATGAATAAACCTAGAAATTAAAGAATAACTTGAAACTTAAACTATACATATATTTGTCAGGTTTCTTCTTTAAAGCAAAAAGTCACAAATGAAGCATGGCAGCTAAATGCCTTTACTGTATATTATCCAGGTTTCTTTTTTGTTTTACCATAAATTACTCATTTTTTTTCACCAAAGGAGCAAAACTCTAAAATCGCACTAATGTAAAATACAACAATTAAAAAATAAAAGCTTTGGCTGCACTGTAATAGCGCTGTAATGTATGCATTTCAACATTAGCTTATTTAGAAACATTAGCTAAGCTTACCAGCTAGCTAAAAACTAAAATCACTGCATTAACATTCAAAGTAAAAGACTAGGCTAGCTCATTGTAAACCTTCACGAGGAGATTGTTGATTGTGCTGGGCTGTCAATTTTGGCTGTAAGGATAAGAAAAATATTGTGTAACCAGTATGCAAGGTTGCTAGCAAGCACAATTCTACAGTAAACACTATGCTAATTCATAGTTTTTTCCTGCCTTATACAGTAATAATCATCTAGATTATCCAGATTTATATAAAGGGTTGAAATATTTCATATGATTTAAGAGAAGACTTCTTGACAAATTGGTAAAAAGTCTTTTACCAGTGTAGTGTTAACTCTTTAGTTATACCGCACCCTATGACAAAGTGATACTGGGATTAGTGATTTGTGTAAGTTTAGGGAAGGACAGTGTGATCTGGAACTTTGACTCTGGAACTCTTTAAACGATGATGTGGCACAAGTGGGTCAGATATAGAGCTATAAAAATTTCAGCTCATGATTTCATGAATGAGTGAAGATGCATCCTCTCCTCCCCCTTCATGTCGCTCTGCATTATCTTGGAGCTGACAAACTGTGGGTGAATGTGTTCCCTATACTGTATATCAGTGCTGGACATGTAGAGAATGAGCAGAAGAACAGGAAAGACCAGGCGTTGGTTGAAGACTGCAGCAGTCTCCGTGAAAGCAAAGATACATTTAGTACAGCTCACCTAAAAAGGCTTTTTTTTCCTATTCATAAATACCACCACCCACCCTTTCAGCAACAACAGTCCTGTCCTCCTCCACCTCTCTGTCTCTCCACAGGAAATCACACTTCCAGTCCTAAAGAAGCCCACAGCTCAAACCAGAGTCCTTTTTATACAGACTTTAAAGAAAACAGACTTAAAGGAGTGCTAATTTTAAGATTTAAAGAAATGAAATACTTTTTTTCCCTCCAATCCTGCATATCTGTAGTTTGAGTAGAAGTAGTATGGACAATAATTGTCCAATAACATTTCCCTTTACTGTGAGAATAACAGGAAACCGTTTCACCTACTGTATGATGGAGGTCTACAGTAAGTGCAGACGATGAGTGTGATGATAAATGTGTAAAATCTACATATTCACTTATTGTGTAATTTAAAAAAAGGTTGTCTTGAGATGAGACGAATATTGAGTGAAACTTTTCAATACCGGCTTTGTGTAATTTTATCCAACTTTCCATCACCCGGACCAGTAAACTAAAAAGCAATTTTCATTGCTCGCAGTATGTTTTCTTGAATATTCTGTATAATCTCTTTTAAAAGTTTGCCAAAGGATGAATTATCAGGGACAATCTGACCATTTTGATTCATAATTCACATTCACATTCCATACAAACTTAAATAATTCTTTTGAGTGTGTAAAGCTGCTTTGAGACAATGACACTTGTTAAAAGCGCTATACAAATAAAATTTAATTGAATTATCTTTTCCTCTTGAATGTGTGAACCTATTTTTTGAACACATTTCCAGTAAATATTTATTGATGTCTCAACAACTGCATTTAGACTTTTTGAGTCAACTATTTTTCTGCTCCTTTCTCAGTATAGAGTAGCTTATTACAGTATGTCCCTAGAGTAGCTCATTATGTATTTAAACAGTGTTTACATTTTCCCCCAAAAAGATTTATTTCCCATTTAACGTTTATTGATCTTTTTTTTTTTTTTTTTTTTCCCAAATCTCAAAGACACCCTGACCCTGCACTCTTTATAACTAATTAAAAACCCATTTAATCCCAGTGCTTCTTAAGTTGCAGTGTGTAGAAACAGCATATGGACTTGAATCCAGAGCAGCTGTTCAGTCAGCCGGGACGCGCCGTGTTCATCGGGCCATTATGATTGATCAAAATGTAGCAGCAACAGCCTGAAAATAAGGCCCAGGCTTTATGTATGTTTGTTTTGTGCTGTTGTTTCAGTCATAGATGGGCCTGTATTGTACTAGATAATTATAAAACTAAGACTACAGATGATTGTAATAGCAGTAAAACAAATGATGGGTAGCTAAACATACATTATAATAAAATCTGATTTTCTCTAAAGAACAGTAGAAACAGTGACTAAGTGATTTAGCATGAATAAAAAATCCAATAGCATGTACATGTGCAGTTTGAACAGTACTGGTATTCATTTGCAGTTTTATGCATTTAAAACATTTTATTTTAAGTCTTTAATCAGTTCATAGCTTCACTTAAAATGAATACAAACAAAAGTTATAACCTCGTCATAATGATCGCAACTACAACTTCATCACTTGGCCTAGTAACGTCTAATTTATCAACGTAAAGCATGAAGTGACCAGATCCAAGTCAGTCTCAAAAATTGTTCTGTGTTTGTGTGTAGGTGATGCAGGTGGTGAGGGAACAGATCACTCGTGCTCTGACGAACAAGCCTAACTCTCTGGACCAATTTAAGACCCGTCTACAGAACCTGAGCTACACTGAGATCCTCAAGATCAGACAGTCCGAGAGAATGAACCAGGAGGACTTTCAGTCTCGGCCCATTCTGTGAGTAACACACTAACACACGTCAACCATTCACGTAGCCTGTTGTTCAGTCTAGTTTTATATATACTTGAAATATCTATGCCCTAGGTTTTTGAAAGAATGAAAATGATAGCAGTTTAATAATCCAATAAGATTTCTCATCTCTGACCTTGACGGTGGGGCCTGAATATGAAAACACCATCCAATTATTGCACAGACAAATATATTACAGAAATAAAATCAATAAGTAAATAAACGGGAATGAAGAAATAAATTAAGGGGAATTAAATAAAAATAAAAAAACGTTTAGAAATGTTTTTTGATATTTCGTAGGAGAACTTGATGGAAATTAATGGATACAGACATTCACACACACAACTATTTAATTTCATTGTATTTGTTTAAATTCATTTCTTTTCATGTCTGATCTGGTCCACTGTACAGTAGATTGTAAGCATGCATTAAAAAGGACATTTTCACACAAATGACATTGGAGTTGTGGGGTTTAGATCTCATTAGGCTAAGTAAGAGGACGCTCGATCAGAGATGGTTTTGTAGCTGACGGCAGGTCATTTGTACCGCAATGTTCAGCTTCAGAGAACATGCTGGCAGGACTTTTTATAACCATTAAAACTTTTTAAAAATTGCACATTAAGTCTAATGAAACTTTTCAGTGGAGTTTGAACAACATATTTTTTTTTTATCATTTATATAAATAAATTGTTTTTAAAAGTGCGCATGCCTTATGGCCAAATTCAACCACTATCCAATAGTGGATTATATCTTCATTTTTTTTCTTCCTTCACTCCATGTGGGTGCAGCAAAACTACAACCGGTGCACAGTTCATGTCAATCATACAGTGAAGTAGAGAAAACAAAGACCGCTACCTGAATTTATTTCCATGAATTAACTGTGTAAACATGTACATTTATAAAAACTCAGTGGCATACTGGCTATAATTTCCTGAACACACAAGGAATGTACATAAAGGCACACATTTTTCTTAAAAAACAAAACTATGTCTAGGTATCTAAGTTGTAAATTATTTTAGAACAGTAACAGCACTGTAGCGAATAGGAATAAGGAATACTTAAATGATTTTTTTAAAAATAATAATTACACTATTTGCTCCCGATCATGGTGCTGTTACTATTTCTGCACAACTCAGTAATGCATTCTTTCTCGACACGAGAAACGGTGAATGAGTCTTTCACAAAGGTGAAAAGAGTAATAAAAATTTTGTACTCAAGTAAAAGTACTGTTACTTCAGTGAACTTTTACTGAAGTACAAGTAAAGTTACCCTTATAAAAATCTACCCAAGTACAAGTAAAAAGTAGCTCATTAAATATTTATTGCACAATAAATCTGTTGCCTTTGTTGTGCTTGAGATCAAAGTGGTCGCTTAAATATGGCCAGGGGTTTGCTTCATAGGAATTTGTTGGCATTTCGCTTTCAGCTCTGTCTGCATCACTGGCATCTGTTTTGTCTCCATCATTCTTGTGAATTGAAATAACGTGTTTTTACTCAGGAGCGAATATGATTTAAGATGTAGCGTACAGTACAATACTTCAAACAAAACATACTTAAGTAAAAGATCAGGATTTCAGATACTAAATACTACCTTAAAAAGTAGAAGTACACAAAAAATTCTACTCAATTACAGTAACACAAGTAAATGTAACTCTTCCACCTCCCTCTGGTCTTTTATGACATAAAATGCCACAACAGAAGAAGTCATTTATAGAGTGACGTCAAATCAACATGGCTGCACACAGGATCAGAAATATACAAAGTAAAACTACTTAAATTTAAATGTTTAGAGTTAGCTGCCTAGCATGTTCCTGCATGAAAATCCTCTTTCACATTATGGCTTAGGATGGAATAATGAATTATATTTTAAATAAGCTTGTTCACAGCTGTTCCAATCCTCTGAAGTGATATTTGAACATTTAACTCCAAATCCTAAGTGACTGGTTGCCTGTTCCATTAATTTGAATTAACTGATTTAATGGAGAAAATCCACAGCCCTAGTTAAAGCCGGCATGTGACCACTTGGATCACGACATGCACCGAACCGAATGGTACGGTACGAATACGTGTACTGTTACATACCTAGTTTCTAGCCACAGCAGCATAGTTTGGTGGATTGTGTCTCAGCCTGATTTACATACACACTTCAGTCTGTGCATTCTCCTTTTGAGCTCCGGGAGAAATCATTTTCGACAGGTTCTCAAAATCAATTTAGCTAAGGTGCACAGTCTGAAAGCAGAAAAAAGGCAGATGCTACTGGAGTGTCAGCAACCTTCTCCTTTTCACCAGCTCAAAACTCACTACCACTTTCCTCCAAGCCATGCATAATTTATATTTAATAGCTGCTTTATGCATGCCAGGCACAATGCACTCCTCCGTCAGGGGAGCATACAGAAAATGAACAAGGGTACTTTGTGCAGCTCTCAATTTAAGATCTGCATTTTGAATGATTCCTTTTGGAAAAAGCGATGGTGAATTTTGGGTGTGTCTGTTGCCTTTTTTGACAGCTGTAATTATAATTTCCCTTTGGGATTAATGAAGTACTCTATCTATCTGTCTAACTATCATCCATCCACTCATCCATTCATCCATCCATCCTTTTTTCTTTCTTTCTTACAGGGAGCTGAGGGAGAAGATCCAGCCTGAAATCATGGAGCTGATCAAACAACAGCGTCTCAACCGCTTGTGTGAAGGCACCTGCTTCAGGAAGATCAGCAGCCGCAGGAGACAGGGTAAATAGTTAACACACACGCACACACATACACTGCATCACACATTTATAACATGCTGTATTATCTCCACTGACCATCGACCAGAAGCAGCGGAATTGATTGCAGTAATGGAGGACATGCTTAACTCGATTTTTAAACAGTAGAATTGCTTAATTTAATTCTTTTGCTCCTAAAGCAGTCTAGCTGACCACCAAGCTTCCACCTGACTGTGGGTTTAACAGGAAATCCACTCTGCAATTGCGCAAAAAAACATGTATCTAATATCAAATTTTAAAACTTGGAAATTTACAGACTAGTCTTGCAGTCATGGAAAATCTATCCAAAAATGAGAAAATAGAGAAAATGTGTAGGTTGAGAAAAAGGTATAAGGTTACGTTTTAAAATATTTTCATCCAATCTACATGTATCTATTTACTTGCTATGTGCTTATTTGTATATTCTTTGTCACAATCAAGGAAGGATTTAAAGTAATTTAAACATTAACCATCCTTTTAAATTCTCTTTATAAACCTGTAAATCCTTTTAGTAAAATTATTCAAGAATGTGCTTGTGAATATACAGAGTCTTTCCCAGTTGCATTAATATAAGAATTTAACTATTATAAAATGTGTACAAGACATCAGGACACTACTAGACAAGTAAGACGATCAGAAGAATGTTTTGGAAGTTAAGGTGATTACAAAATGAAGATTTTGTTTCCTTTAGACTGAACTGAAATCTAGATACATGAAAGATAAATGTAAATCTAAATATACTGTAGATTTCTGTGAACCTCCTTAAAAATGCTTTACAGAAATATAATTAAAATTATTCATCATATTAAAGGCACAGACATCAGGATGCCACATAATAGAGGGTTGTGAGTGTGCATGACACGAAGCTTGAACATCATCATTGGTAAAGCTGTGCTCAAAGAATGCTGGGTTTTAAGCGAATCTATGATTGTTAATGTGTGTTAATCAGCCAGTAAAGGGGGTGGGGTTGGGATTTGTTGTTTACTGCTGATTTTGATGTTAACCATGTTAACAGGCATGAGTCATTTTAAGACTCATAAGCAACAACTGCCATGTACTGTATTGTATACGTGTTGAAAATGGTCTGGAAAATAATGTCCTAGAAAGATAATAAACCTCAATAAGTGGCTTGATTTTCTATGATTATCTTTTATTGTAGTTGTCTCGAGTAGAGCTATTGCAGACGTCTGAATAAGCAGCGAACAGATATATGGTAACACCTGGCTCCTGTTAAATAAAACAGTAAAGTAATATCACCCAAACCAGGATGAGTTCCTGGATCCTCTCAAGGTTTATTGTCGCCTCCAGGAGGTTTTCTTATCTTGCCACTGTTGCCCTTTTTTTTTTTACTCATCAGGGACAAACTTTATTATTGACTTTATTTTTTCCCATACATCCTCTAATTTATTTGCAGAAATCTTTAATTCTGTAAAGTTGCTTGGCGACAATGACCCTTGTTAAATGTGCTTTACAAATTGAATTGGATTGGATTGAATTGGAAGTCTTCACAGTGTGCACTGGAAAGCTGACTTTCACACGCGCTTTTCATGAGATCGAGCCTGTCCCTAACAGAGGGAGGCTTTATCAGTTAGCCTGGCTAATTTAACACTTTCACACTACATGATTAGATCCCTGTGAGAGTGGACACCTTGTTTCTGTTCTCTTGTTCTCCATCTCACACTTTTCCTACTTGTTGTCTGTCAGCTTTAGTCATTTTGCTTCTGTCTGATCTTCCTCTGACCTTCACGCTGATTGAAATGAGAGGTTTCATTAGGTCCAGTAACAGCATGTAACTGATTTTATACTGTGTCCTACCACAAAATTCTGCAGTATATTCTTACAAAAAAAAAAATAGAGCCATATTTTACTTCAGCCGTTTAAAAATAGGATGGTTACTTAAGCTCTGTGTTGTGTTTCTGTGCAGGATCATTAAGCCATATTAAATGCATCTCTAAACAACTTCATATTTTTTCCTGCAGACTTCAGATAAATCTCAGGATAATCCTCAGGCACTTTCCCTCCTTGGTGCTGTAGTGTTAATTATGCTTCATGTATAACACCATAAACCATGAAGGTGTTATATTTCTGCTCCAGAAATGTGTCTGTTCAGTAATTTTACCATAAGACATCTTCAGTGATTTGGATTGATTTGCAAAGGACAAGAGTTTTTTATTTATTTGTTTTTGTTTGTTTTTTGTGAAAGACGGAGTTGGACTTTGTTGTCCGTTCTCATTATTCTTCAATTATTCATGCACGTTATGTATTTTCTGTGCAATTTAAGTCATCTGGGAAGAATGAATTAAATCAGCTGATCTTAAATGTACTGAATAACCAGGTTATCACATCACATCTATGGAGACCTACGTATGGAGAATAACCTGGTTATTCAGTACATTTAAGTCATCAGCTGATTTAATTTTATTGCCACATAAAGTTTCTGAGCCTATACCCCCATATCAACTGATCGACCCCATATCATAACACTGCTTCCAGTGACTTGTAGTGTACAGTGGCCTCTTTATCTTTATATCTCTTTATGAGCTTCCATTCTCACCCCGACGCAGTCCTGTGAGCTCTTTTCACATTTCATACGTGCAAATGCTTTTAGTTGCACTATGAAACATTGCTATGATTTCTACTGTCGATTATTTAACCATGTCGTAAGCATTTAAGCTCCGCCCACATTACTTCCGCAAAGTGATCCTTCTAGGGTTTAAAAATGAGCCGGGCAAATCTTAACCCAATTCCATTTCCATTTAGGTATTTGGGAGGTGCTCTTATCCAGATAGGCTTACATTTATCTTATTACAGTATTCATCTGAGCAGTCAAAGTTTGAGGGCCTTGTGTAAGTTTTTTGGGACTATGTTTTGAACCTATGTATTTCTGATCAGTAGTCTAGTGTTTTAACTAATGAGCGCCTAAAACCAGTAAATCCAATGTTTTCTGTGCTTGATGCCAGCCAATAATTTTATCCTTTTAAAAATACGCTACCTGTCCAAAAAATTTGCTCTTTTAAAAGGATAAAATTATTGGTATAAACATACTTCATACGCATATCTTATATGCGTACTGTATGTGATATGACAACTGAGATAGGGTCTCAGTCCCAGCATGAAAATTCGATTTAAAAAAGCATTCATTTCACAGGTCATTTTAAAAAATAAAAGGCGTCATGATCTTTCCAGTCCTTCCAGATATTAGGTCAACAGTTACTTTGTCACAGATCTAATACTAATACTTGTAATTCTACTCCTATCCAAATAGCGCTCAAATCTGAAAACTGGAACATTAGCTTTGGATTTCATCCATGAACTCTGGCTTCATTTTCCTGTTTGTGTAAATTTGATTAGAAATGTTAGTGGTTGATGACTTGTTGAATATTTTTATAGCATGTGCTTCCTCACATCATATTCCCACTGTGTTCTTTCCTCCTCCGTTTGTATTTAATTGATGGTAAATTGTATATTGTATACTATGTAAGTTTATATACTGTACACTCACAAATTTGTTGAACTAGTGCTACTATATTCATGAATTCTTTTTTTGAGCCTCTAGAGGTTTCTTTCTCAGTCACCTCAGAGGGTTTCTTCTTCCCACTTGTTGCCTTTGGTTTGCTCATTAGGGATCTTAGTTTGCATATGGATTTCTGTAAAGCTGATTTTTGATACTGCTCTACACTCTACAAATTGAATTAAATATAAAAAATATGCAGGAAAACATTCTCCTTACCCAAGTAGGCTTAAAGAAGTCTCATCCTCTCATTCTTACTCCCCTTTCGTTCTCTCTTCATCCTTAAAACTCCTCTGACACCATTTTTACTTGAAGAGCTCCACTCAAACCACATCTGCCTATCAAGTATTCATTAAGCTGCTTTTAAATGTAAATTACTTTGCTCGCTCAGACTTTGGCTTTCCATACTACCTTCTCTCTCTCTCTCTCTCTCTCTCTCTCTCTCGCTCGCTCGCTCGCTCGCTCGATAAGAAGCGGCACTTGTAAAACCTTGTTTTATTATTTGTTTACACCTTGAAAATGATCAGCATGCTTGATTTCTTCTGTCATCTTGTATGCACACACAGATGGTTACCGAATCCACCGTCTGGCTCCTCGCAGCCACTCGGATATGTCTATAGATAAATAAGCCTCAGTTGGATGGATATGTTTGTTCGGCAGATATGCTATAGAGGAAGAAAAGCGTAATGAGCAGTCTGTTTGTATTACTGTAAATCCTGTCCTCGGCCCCAGCCATGGAAGAGCTTGAGCGGATTTTCGAAGTGCCACTGTGCACGATTCTGCACAGCTCGGCAGATCCCAGACTCTGCTTCTGGCCACGTTGCCAGGATGCTATTCTCAGCAATTAGGCTTTGGATGGAGGCACCAGAGCGATTGCCAGCCGTCAACCTATGTGTGAGCAGCACTGACACTTTGCGCCAGCCTTCTGTCCGGTTCAGGAAGTGCCAGGCAGGGGTTGGAGGCTTCACGGCAGTAAAAAGATTTATTCTGTCAGCAGGCCAGTAGCACCTCCTGTCTTACCTTTACGTGCATATCGTTACTGAAATGTAGGAAAACATGGGATTAATTTCTTTCTAAAATATTTCTGACAGCATTAAGGGGAAAACCCTTAATACTCCTCTGTGGTATTAATTACATCATTACCCGATATCAACGTTAATAATTGTTAATTTGCTTTTATATATAATGGAAGTATAGAAGTTATAGGTACTGTATGTCCATCAAACACAATATTTGGGGTAGTGGTACTGTAGCTCAGTTCAAGCCACATCTCTGGCAAGTTGGTCTGCTCCAGATGGTACTTGGTATCATGGTATCATGACTGCACGGTGCACTTTGACCCCGTTTCAAGGAAGAATTTCATTGTTCTATGTTGTATATAAGCAAATTCTTCAATTATGAAAATTAAGCCTGTAATGTCTAAATGAGGTGTTGATTAATGTAGAATTTTATCAAGAACACATGAAGAGCTAAGGAGATTTGTTCATAATAAACATTAGACTAAAAACTTCTTTTTTTTTCTGAAATATTGGAAAAGCAGATCGTGTGTGTTATGTGTAATTTCCATTCCAGGTTGCTACCAAAAGGTACTCAGAAGTGGAAAGCTACTCAAGGGCTTCTGTTCGTCATAATGATTGTATTGATAAATGATGTAGTAAATCTCTCTCTCTCTCTCTCTCTCTCTCTCTCTCTCTCTCTCTCTCTCTCTCTCTCTCTCACTTTTCTCCATCTTAGATAAGTTCTGGTATTGTCGATTGTCACCCAATCATAAAGTACTGCACTATGGGGATCTGGAGGAGAGTCCTCAGGGAGAGGTGCCTCACGATTCTCTACAGGACAAATGTAAGTACTGCTGGGCCACATCACTGTCACGCGAACAGAGTATACATCATAGCTCATTGCTCCTCTTCCGTCTCGACAGTGCCCGTGGCTGATATAAAAGCTGTTGTCACCGGTAAGGACTGTCCACACATGAAGGAGAAGGGAGCCCTGAAGCAGAACAAGGTGAGAGTGTGTGTGAGTGTGATGTCAGAGCCTTGATTGCTGGATGGACCATTGTTTACCCATGAGGTTACTGTGCATCATTCACGAACATTTGCCATGTTAAACTCTAATCTCAGCTCCAGGAGCTCCAGTTGTTTTCTTTTTCTCCTCTAAACCAGATTCCTGGTTCCTCATATGTAAATTACCTCTGGGTTGTGCATGTGCATTTGGATAGAGGTGTGCATGGTGATGTATTGGAGTCCCATCCAGACTGTATTCCCACGTCATACCCAGTGCCTCCACAAAAGGTTTTACAGTAGATCCATCATGACCCTGACTCAAGATAAAATGGTTACTGTAGATGAGGCATGAACGGATAAAGCTGTGAGCCTCCAAATCCACCTCGCGGTCTATTTTTAGACCTGATTAATGGTGTAATTCTGCATTAAAATGGAGAGAACACTGTGTACTCAGGTGAATTCAGCTGCCTCAGGCTTTCTCCCCCGAGTCCGCAGGCTGACTCATAAAAGACAAATTTAGCATGAAAAACAAAGCCGCATTGTGCCGCTCTGTCAACTATGTTTATGGTTTTATCACCGAGGACGCAGCAGGAAGAATGGCTGAGGGGCGCATCATGGCGCACTACTGCATTTTCTCAGTGAGACAGAACACAAATATACCCAGATGGAATCACTCAGTCTAAACAATGAGAGGCAATTCATGTATACAATAAGAAAGCCTCCTTTAGAGTTTTCGGTGAACTGCATGCAAAGCCAAGCCATACAGTAAGTGGTTACGTAGAAAGGAATAACACATGGTGTTATAGGAATAAAATGCATGCTACTCTTGGAGGCGGAGTGTAATGTGGGAAGACACACATGCGATGTGCCACAACCCCTGCAGTGCAATATTTTTGTGTAACATCACTGTCTAAGGTGTTATTTAGCTTATAATGCAGTTTATCTACTACAGTAGAGTGACAGCTACGGTTGAGTGAGGTGGATTTCACCATTTTTAAATAGGAAATGGGCCAATGTGTCTACAAATTTTGTTTACAAATTAAAGACTTCCAGTGCAAATAAAATTAAATGCAACATGGCTGGAAAAAAAGAGTTTTTAGAAGTATTGCAAAAAAAAAAAACCAGGCATGTTATTAAAGGATATCTGTATGCGTTTTTTTTTTTAGAAAGAAAAACTAATGGGATTTCGTTAAGTCATTCATTGTTTCATTCATTCATTTATTGATTCATTAATTTACTCTTCAGGAATCTCTTTAATCACCCATTCTTGCCACCGTCTTTCAATTATTTTCGTACCATTAATACTTTCCCCCACACTTTTAAACCATTTAACAACATATATGAGAAATATTTTATTCCCATCACAGGCAATTTAAAATCCTGCACCAGCCGACACTTAAAGAATAAAAAGGTATTTTTGACACAAATTGTTGTTTGTCTGACATGAGAACAGTTTTGTATTCAGAAACGATTGCCCAGTTGAAGCTGGTTTCTCTGACAGTGATCCAAAAAGCATTTGTTTAGTGCAATCCATCAGGAGCTAAGGAGCATCTCGTTACAGTAAAGCACTGAAACCCTCCGTGTGCTGGCTGTTCACTGTTTCCCAGCAGAAGTTGAGGCATGCACACTTGCACTGTGACAGGATGCGCCATCTGCTGTAGTATACGCGGAGGAGACGTGAAACATGAACTGATTCTCTTTTTTTTTTCCCCTCTTTCTCACTGTCTTGTTCTTAGGAAGTGCTGGAGTTGGCCTTTTCTATCCTCTATGAGTCTGATGAGTATTTAAACTTCATTGCTCCTGACAAGCATGAGGTAAATAATGCCACAGCATGAAGAAAAATCAATATTCATGTCAAATGCTTTACAATTTTAATAACTAAGTAGGTGTTTTATAGTATATTGAAATTTTATTATTATTTAATTATTACACTTGAAATATATACAATCATTATTTTTATTTTGTAAACCTGCATGTATGAACAGTAAATATGGCAAGTTTGCTTGCATCCCTTATGTTTTTTCAGTAGAGACATAAAAAAATATATGTAAATGTAAACATTTTCACATAATAATAATAATAATAATAATAGTCCAAAACACAAAGCAGACTAGTTTGGAAAGCGTTTTGAAAAAGATACTGTTGTACAATACATTTGGCAAAGTTAAAACAGGTGCGTGTGAAGCATGCTTAAGTTATTTGGAGGGGTTACAAGGGCAAAGGATTGATAACAATCCTTTGCCCTTGTCCGGACAAAAAAATAACTAAAAAGAATAGGTCATACTCGGGTATACTCGGATAAAGTGATGCGTCCATCATGCCTAGTGCCTACTGTACCTACCTAGTCTGTTGGAGAAGTGTTATAATCAGGGGTTGTGTTCCGTTGGTCAGGTCTAGGTTCAGCAACATTATATGTCCAAAAATATATTTTTTTAAATTGTCGGCTGACTACCTGAATATACTGAATGACTTTTTTTTTTTTCTCATCAATGGATTTTTCCTTCCCTGGTACATTTCCATTCAATGCCAGGATTCATTGGGCTCAGGTGGCTCAGGTGGCTCAGGGAGCACGAGACGGCATATTCAGATACGGATTTCTACACTGAAATGTTCACAGCTCAACCCCATTAGGTGTCTTTCGAATGTGCTGGAGAAAGCTTTACTGAGTGGTCCGACACTCCCATTATTAGTACAAGATCTTGAAGAGAAATAAATGCAACTCTGGACAGAGATAAATGTTGACATTGCGTAAGATCGAAAAGTCAAAACAAAATATTCAAGTGTGTTACCTTTTTTGCCAGGCAGTTCGTGATATATTATTAGAGAATATTTATGTTACTGTCTTAAAGGGGGACGTAAACTTTTTGCAGTTACTATCTTCACAGACATTATTTGGCCATTTGTGTTACAACACAAGTTAAAAAAAAAAACGTAACGTATCTGTGAAACGCAACACTGTTGCTACAAGTGAAGCCTTCATTTCTTTCTAAGAGTGTGAAAACTTTTGCACGCGAATGCTGATAAATATCTAATGTGCGTTTATGTTACAGTACTGTATGTGGACAGATGGACTGAACGCTCTTTTAGGGAAGGAGATGACCAGTGAATTCACTCGCTCCGACTTGGACACACTTCTGAACATGGAGATGAAGCTCCGCCTACTGGACCTGGAGAACATCCAGATTCCAGAGGCCCCGCCCCCTATCCCAAAAGAACCCAGTAATTATGACTTTGTCTATGACTGCAACTAGAGCCCTCCACTGGACCAAGTTTTTTTTTTTTTTTTTTTTTTTTTTTTTTACATGCAGACTGGAAGAAGAAAAAAAACTTTTTAGGAAATAAAACAAATGATTGATATTTTTATTTCTTTTGCTTAATTCTTTTTATTGCTTTATTCCTCTGTGAGTTTATCGAACTCACAGTTTGCTCTTCGTGTGTCTGACATATCCCATATGGTTGGATCCTCAGGTCCAGAACTTGCACCTCATAAAAAATTCAAGCTAACTTTACAGTAACTTTTTAGACAGACAACCAGACACACTCTCACACACACACGCGCACACACACACACACACACACACACCGTGAGCCAATCTCAACTCTGGTTTATATCTACACTCACAAGTCATAATGCTTGTCCATCCTGTTTTGAGGTGAGAGCCCCACTGCTGAGTGAGTGCAAAGCCAGGGGACTTTGGCTTTTAACGCTTCCTGCATCAGGCGTCTGACTCACACAAGCAGCATCTAGGAGCACAGAAAAGGCAGTGTAAGTGGCAGTAGTGTAAGTGTCCGAGTCCATTTTCATAGCCGTCATTGCACCCTGTTTATGCTTCATAAACGATAGACTGTTAATTAAACTCTTGCATCACATTAGCCCTGATCTAAGTCTGTCCTTCCCTCAGTGGTCTAGCCAGCCTGTAACCTGAAATTTCAAATCCAATCCAACGCTCGCTTCTACTTGATCCCCACCAGACTTGTGGTAGACTGCTGTAACATTCCAAAGCAATATATTGAGCTTGTTTTTTGTAACATGGTGTAAACTTTTAGTGATATTTGTGCAGCCAAGTAGTCAGTATTCTGTTTCATTTGTGTCAATTAGGATTTTTATTTTTATTATTTTCGATTAGATAAATTTATTCATGAATTATTATTTTTTATTATTCCTTAAGATGTTTATGTATTTTAGAGCCCGACACCATGTTGTTTACATTAAAGATCAATTCCAATTCAGCCTACTGATTGCTTTTCTGTTCGATAACACTTTGGAAATCCGGGCTGTGCATTTCACAACTCTATCGAAGCAACACGCCACGATATGTGATTGCAATTTCTAACCCTTTAGCTTTGCATTAGCCACCTTGCTCAAGGGCAAAGTGCTAGCAGCAAGCTTTTAACAGCTGAGATCGAACACATTACCCATTTTACAGTTCACTGCCTGTGAACTCCCTGTGCTTTTCTGAATACAATGAAGTTACTTGGTGCTTCGCAAAAAGCGGTTTAGAGTTGATGGAATAAAATAAGTTAATTTGAGGAACTGTGTGCAAAAGTTCAGTGTACAGTAACTGTTCAATGGATTTAAATAGAACCTCTCAAATGAATGAACGAACGATGAATCAATGAATTCATTCATTCATTAAATAATATGTACATGTTAAATAATATATATTTTTAAATGTGTACTGAAAGCTCTTAAACGCAAAGAAAATCTTTGTTTTCCACATCAGTTATTCAAGGTGTTTTCTGATCGAAGACTTTCAACATCACAATAATATTGCTACAAGGCTATGATGTGCGCATGGACACAACAGCACAGCCCCTGTATAATGTGTGTATAAACATGCAATACAAATGTATGTAGCAGAACTATTGTAGCATTGACGTGGCAATTGACAGTTAGTGACCGACAGTTACTGTGTAGGTTTGGGGCGAAAGTACTTTTAAATTCTTACCGGTACTATGAAGCCAAAAGGTGAGGAGAATAAACCATGGAGGTGGTGGATAGATGGTGGTTTTCACTTATTCTGCTTTAGAATAGTATCTAATTTCTGAAAGCTACAGTAGTGTGCCATGTATACACCATGTAGTGCCCTTGATCAGGTGATGGAGAGAGATTTAGTATTCAGCCTTGTGTTAGAAGCTAGTTAGCTTTGAAGCTCATGTTAACTGTGAACAAAACAACATGGATGGTTCAGTGGCGATTCTGAGCAACTTTGAAGCAATTACTAAGAAGACAAAATATTTTTTGCGACATCACCACATTATCTAATGTGTTTTCTTGCTGTCTGTGTTTCTCTGACTTATTTTGAAAGTGAGTTTTGGCAGGCAGCTACTCACCCCTCTTTCAAGTACTGCCTACTGTACAATACTGACCTAGTACAAGTTAGTATTATTAATGAGTGTTTAATGTGATGTGGAGTGATACATATACTGTATACTGTAGTTAAACATTCCAGTGCCTGTTATGTTCTATGCTTGAGGAATGTCTCACATCCAATCAGATTACTCTGGAAGAACTAGCAGTTGTGTATGTTCCATTAATGAGATTTAAAAAGTCAACTTGCATGTTCAACTTCTTGATTTATGGTATGAAAAATAGAAAGCAGCTTCAAAGTTCAGTGTCACAGGAATACTGACATTTCACAGAGCAGGAGAAATGCATTAAACAAACTGTTCACTAACAGATAAATACCACCTTTCAGAAAATAGATTGGCTTAATATTGATATCTTATTACATGCTTTTTGATCAAATCTGTTGAAACTCTAAAAATATGGCAACTGTAATTATAATCATAAAAATGAAATGGGAATTAATAATTAACTAATTAATAGTTGTGATTCATCATATCTTTTCTGGAGAAGTGATTGTTTTGCAAATAGTGTACTGCAATAAGACTGACCTTGATTAATTTATTTAAATTATAAATGAAGTGGTTCAGTCTTAGCAGAATTTAAAATCTTTCCCTCTTCAAGCAGCCAAATATTCCTGTAAATAATGAGTGCTTTTGAAGCCTAGCTTTTCCTGCAGCCTTTTTGTTCTTTTTTTTTTTTTTATTATTAAGGTGTCAGTCTTGGCGAGAATATTTTACTTTACAAATGCCAAAAATAACATCCTGCTCTGCCATAAAAAAGTGTCTCTACTCCTATGTTCTCATTACCTCAGAGCACAGTGTCAGAAATTACTTTTTCCTCTTATATTTGGCACATATTTAAATAATATCTTCACTATTTTTTAAATCCATACCAGTTTGTTGTTTCAAATACATTATAATCAGAAAAAAGGTGCTAAGCAACTGAACCACTCGTCTAAATCATTTCATAGCCCTTAAACACAGATCAGTGCATGGACTGTTGATTAATAAAAACCTATTTAAAAGTGTTGTTTGTAAAGATGCAACCGGTTCAGAGTCATTGATTGCATAATCTTTCAGATCTTGCATGTAGTCTTAAATGAAAACCTTTTTAATGTTTAAGGAAAATCCTACAATGGTTAATATTTCATTGTTAATTATGATGAGGATGTGGACGGGGTCTTTTTTTTTTTTTTTTTATTCACTATTTTTTAAAGGAAGTAGGTACTGATGTATTATTATCTTGGTAATAAATTATGTTCATTTTAGTATTTTAAAAAATCTATTTTTTTAAGTATATAATAGAAAATTGGGCTTCAGTAAGGTATCTAATACATTACCATTTGGGCTGTTTTTTTGTGGATTTTCATCAAAGGGGGGGTTCGGCAGTGAGATTTGGCAACCCACAAAGGTTGCATGCAAGGGAGAGTTTGTGCATGTGAGAAATTTAGAGCAATTTGTGCTTGTGCAAAAGACAACAGTACGTTTTCATTTAGGACTTGGAGGGTTAACCTTTGCACTTACTTTGCCGTGATCTGAAATGATCACAGACTGACTGCGGTCTTTTATACCAGTAGTTTTGTTTTGTTTTACTATACTGTACAACTGCAGCATTAATAGTGCACGGGGTGAAAATAATAAATCCTTTAATTCAGACATTAACATTTTGCACTTTCCAAAAACTATTCATGCACACAACTGTCCCTTGCTTCAATATACTGTATAATCCCACCTTGATATTTGAGATTTACTAAGATTTAAACCTAAGAACCTCTGCTGCAATCATACACTGTCCTGTGTTCATCTGGATTTGCTTATTAAGAATCTAAGTAAAGTACAAATCAATCTGAATTCATTGAAACTAATAAGTTGGTCAAGTTGATCATACAGTATCAATTAATCATAACACATTTTTTGTGTTCATTCCAGTCCTAATCTATTGAGTGACTTCAGTCACAAGGTATCGGAGAAAAACTGCCTGCATCCATCAAGACCAGGAACATCTTCATGGTCAAGTGACTATTCAATCAGCCGATTATGTGGCAGCAGCACAATTTTAGAAAATCATTCAGACACAGGAGCTATAGTTATTGTTCACATCAATCACCAGGATGTGATTTCAGTGACTTTGATCATGACATGGTTGTTGGTGCCAGATGGGCTGCAGATCTTGTATTTTCACTTACATCAGTCTGTAAAGTTACACAGAATGGTGTGGGGGGGGGGGATGTCGTTTTGCAGGTAGAAACTTGTATTTGCTCTTTTCTGCTGTTGTTGCAGTGTGCTGCTGCCACTACTGTTTCTGTTGAAGTGGCTGGTATACAATATGAAAGTAAAATTAATTTAATTCTTTCATGTTTCTCATACTAAAACTTATTTATTCTGTCAGCGCTGTAGTTTCAAATTTGCCTTATAACCATACATTTTAAATGCAGTTTATTGATGCAGTTCAATTGCGTTTTGTGTGTGATTTATTTTCGATTCATTTTTCAGTATAGTGAAATATAGAGTATGCTACAAAGGTGGTAGATGAAGAGCACCACTGTATGCTTAGAGATGTTGAGATGAAGAGTGTATTTTTGCATGGTTGTAAAACCTGGTTATTGAAAAATCTTTGTATTCTATACTTTCAAATTCTATTTGTAAAAATCAAGCATGTTTGAGCATATAACATCTCTGAGATCATAAACCACAAGCTCAAAGTGTTTGTTATTTTTGTCAGTAGTAAATGCCAGGTGAAGGTTGAATTCTGTGTTTAGATCCAGGAACCATCAGAGAGCAGTAATTTATCGCAGCTGTAGACAGATTTAGTGAAGGAAAGCCTGGAATAAATAATTCACAGTACACCGGTCCCCCTGAGTCTTTTCCCAGCTTGCTTGTGAGTGAAGTTATGATGCTGACTTTGTTCGGCTCTGAACGCTGTGAAGCTCGACACGTTGGGGAGCAGCTGCTCCTCCCTGCCAGCCAGCCAGACATGCTAATCTGATCTGATTACAGATGGCAGTGATTGGATGGATTGTACTCAAGCTTCATGTCAACATTAAGCCTTTGCTCTGTGTTTTACACTTCTGAACATCACCATTAGAGAGAAATGTCAGTGTGTCTCTCCGCTTAACTACAGGAGCATCCCAGTGTGTAGCCATCTATTGGCATGACTTGTGCAAATCAGCAAGCATCTGTCCCTTTTTTCCCCCTCAAAACTCTGCAGCTTTCAAGGGTTTTGAACCAAAATCATTTTAAAGGGACCATTTGTTTGAATATTGTTTAAATATTCCCAAGGGGTATCTAGTTTAATCACGATTTTAAGACCTACTGACTCCAAAGAGGAATACTGAGTAATCTCAGGGAGTGGGGAAGGGAAGAGGAACTTTACTGGTGAATGCCTAAATAAATACCGTTAAGTGATTTTAACTATATACACATCAATTAGCCATAAAACCAGTGACCGGTGATGTGAAGAATATTGATTATTTCATTACAGTGACACTTGTCAAGTGGTGGGATATATTAGAGTTAGAAAGTACTTTATTAATCCCAAAGGTAAATTGTTATTGTAGGATAATATTAAGGCTAGGTTTAAATTCAAAATTACAATAAGAAAGATGATAAAATTATGGCTGTTTAATGCAACTTATGGTGCATTAACAAGGTAAAATGTTAGTGTATATATATATATATATATATATATATATATATATATATATATATATTTGGACACACTTTCTAATTCCGTGGCCTTTCCTGATTTCTTATTTCTTTCTGTTGTAAAACAATGCTGAAGTTGTCCAAAATATGCAATAATCTCCTTTAAACTACCTCAAACCTCATAATATAGCCCTCGTAACTGCTTTAATCTGAGGTACTGTGCTACGTTTTGGTCCTGCTTTCCTGGGAGTGTCTTCATGAGAGCCAGTTTCATCATGGGGCTCGATGTGTTTTGCAAATGCACTTGATACAAAACTGTTCTTGCATCTATTCCAGAACAGCTGACCTTGTCACTTAAAAAAAAAAATTAATAAATTCAAACTTGTGTCAGAACTTTTGCCGTGTGCTGCACATGATCATTTCGGTGCAGTCCGGTAGATATCCTAAGAGACTGTAGATGAAGGTGCATTCATGGTGCCCATGCTTCACTAATGCATTTGGAGAGAGAAGGCTAACCTGCGCAGCTGCAGACTGGACAGAGCACTCAGGTTGACCATAGTATTACCAAAATGCATCTAGGGTAATGAGCATGTGAGCAACAGAACTCAACCATGGAGCAATTGAGAGATGGTTGCCTTGTCTGTTGAAACGTTTTTTTTTTTTTTTACATGTTATTGAACATCTGGGTTTGTGCATGGCTTACCTGAAAAAGGGATGAATTTCAGTATAGGATTCACTAATGTGTTGCATGGAGGTCTATCTGCTGGACACCACATACAACATCTTGGACCCCACATACAACACACCTTTGGAGGTTGTGTAGCGTCTCTGCCTCAAGGCTTCAGAGGTATTCTGATGCCCGAGGTGGCGACCCACTTTAAAACCACCTGACGGATATTGTATAATGTTATGGTTGATCTGTGTGCTGTACTTCTCTCATGCATGTGTTAGAGTTAAGGAAAAAAAAAATGTTTAATTTCCAAATAATGGCTAATTTCTATTTACCATTTACGTAGGCGAGAAAAATGATCCAAAAAGACAGGACCAGTCCAGACCAGAGCTTTCAGAGGTTGATGGTTAATAACGGAAAATTTAAAACACACCTGTGAGTCATTTCATATCCAGATGTTGATTGGCTTGTTTGGTGTTTTAACTCCGGGCTGGTGGAGAAGATGCATTTTTGAGGTAGATCTCATCACCAGCATGCACTCCAGTGTTAAAATATGCAGCTCTTACACAAAATGTGTGAAGCACCAAGCCAAGTAATAAGGCTGTCCTCCAACTGGTTGAAATTCATAGCAATAAATGTCTCTTTCATTCACTCCAGTGACCATTTCTTTACTTTCCCCTCGTACATGGATCGTTCAAGTGTGTAGAAGGCTGTTCTACCTACTTATGCTGCTCATTTGGAAGCGCAATTCTTGATTTGGCACTTCTGGAATCCCGCTACATTTGTTCTAACACAAGGCTGGCTTTCTTTTTTCTTTTCTTTTTTTTGTGTGCGCATTGTTCCCACTCATGGTGCTGCATTAAATAAATAAAAGTACCGACTCATTTAACAATATAATTTCAACACAGACAAGTTTATACATGTACATACTCAACTTTCTGTGATTACTGGGTGTGCAGATGGCTGATCGGGGGGGGGGCGGGGGTTGTTGTGTATGTGCTTCTTGCCTAAGAGCAAAATTAACAGGGCAGAATAATTTCATTATGTAAGATCCAGCTCAGACTGACCGAAACGTCATCTTAATCCTGAGCAGAAGATGACGGCTGGCACTTGAATTCTCTACGCCAACATTTCCAAATCTGTATTGCAACGTCTTGTTGTTAGTCTTTCGACTGCTCCCTCATCGAGGGTTTTGCCTTAGTGGACCATCTGATCCCCACACAACTTGGCACAGGTTTTACATCGGATTCACTTCCTGATGCAGGCTTGGGACTGGCACGGCGTCCTGAGGCTTGGGTCTGGGCATTGCGTGAGAATTAAACCCGGGTCTTCCTTATGAGCGGCATGGTGGTGTAGTGGTTAGTACTGTCGCCTTGCACCTCCAGGGTCTGGGTTCGATTCCCGGCCAGGCTCGATTCCCATCTCTGTGTGCATGGAGTTTGCATGTTCTCCTCGTGCTTGGTGGGTTTCCTCCAGGTACTCCGTTTTCCTCCCACAGTCCAAAGATATGCAGGTTAGGCTAATTGGCGTTCCCAAAAATTGACCATAGTGTGTGAATGAGTGTGTGTGTGCTCTGCGATGGATTGGCACGCTGTCCAGGGTGTACCCTGCCTCGTGCCCTGAGGTCCCCGCGACCCTGAACACAGGATAAAGCGGTATAGAAGATGAATGAATGAATGAATGTCTTCCTTATGGCAGGTGAGAAACCACCAAAACTCTGAATCTGTATTGCCTCTGTAAACAATTTTAAAATAAACAAACTTAGTTGCACTTAACACTGCCTATGTTGACTACCATCAGTTTTTTTTTTTAAAGACCTGGTACTTTTGATTGTCTTGTGCTTTCCTTAATCTCGCAGCCAACAGGTCGCATCACCATGTGTGCTTAAAATCTATTCTCAGATTTTTGAACCAGAGAAAGAATCATCTTTAGCCAACCGTGTCTCGTCACTAGAGTTAGATTTGATTTGATACACAGACATGTCTTTACTTGTCAGAAGATATCGCTCATCTTTCCAAATGACTGTTATGGTGGTGGTGGAAATAGCAGAGGCGCAGATCTTGTCCCATCTGTGTCTTACAGTAAACTGAGTTGCCTGTTTATGGAAGACTTTGTTTAAGAAATACGGCCACCGATATCTAAACAGCTTCCAAAAGGAAATTGAGGGTAACTTATAAAGTTAGCCAAGCTGAACATGAAATCACTAATGCATTTTGTACTAAAGAACTGGAAAGATTTCGTTCTGCTGCAGGGTAATGTGGAAGCAGGAATCTAGCCAAGACGAGAGCACAGGATAAAACATTAGTGATGTTAGATAGAAGGAAATGGAAGACCTTTCAGATGGAGTTCATGGTTATGGACACAGCAGAGGAGCAACTCTTGTCCTGTTCATGTCAATGTAACTCTGTAGACAGTTACGTACTATACTTGGGTTTTTTTGGGTGGACTGGAAAAACCTTCTGCTAAAAAACAAAAAAACAAAAACACAGTGGTTTTTGTGGTGAAACAGACAGGCTTACAGTAGCATTGGAAAGTTATCACAATTCTGAATTTGTCATGGTGGGCTGGTAACTGTCACCCTCAGCTTGCTCATCCGGGACTATCTAATCAATTTGGTTCATACACATTTCTTTTGATCGCATAAAGCTGCTTCGCGACAATGACGTTTGTTAAAAGCATTATTAAAGCAAAATTTTGTAACTCAAGTTCGTTTCGTAAGCTTTGTTTACTTTGTCTCCTCAGTTGTAACGTTTTGAAATGAATGTCATCCACACAACAATTATACAGTATTTAGGCATTTGGCAGACACCCTTATACAGTACATGTGTATTTCATCGTACATGTGAGCGGTTGAGGGTTAAGCGCCTCCTTGCTCAAAGGCTCAACAAAGACAACTTGGCAGTCATGGGATTTGAACCTGTGACCTTCTGAACAGTAGTCCAATGCTTTAACCACCAAGCTACCACTGACCGTATTACTGATTACAGAAAGACGATTTGCACACCCAGCAAAGACAAACAAGACATCAATGTCCAAGTGGTTGGAGAGTTTAACAACATTTTTAAATATAGATACAAAGAAGACAGTAGTTGGTCAAAAGGTTAAGGCTGTTGGTTACTGACTGGAAGGTCGGGGGGGGGTCAGGCCTTACACTGCCAAGTTGCCATTGCTGAGCCCTTGAGCAAGGACCTTAGCCCTGTATGCTCCAGGAGCACTGTATCCCGACCCACCCTGTGCTCTATACTGACCCCAGCTTCCTAACTGGGATATGTGGAGGAAAAAAAAAAAAAAAAACAGTGTTGTAGTGACTAACTAAATCTTAAACTATCTGCTTGTCTGTCTTACATACTGTAAAAACTCACAGCTGCTTTAAAACTTCTAAAGAAGAAAACTTCTAAAGATTTCCTCCAGCCTGTACATATCTGAATAAGACTGGAATATGTACAGTATTGATTATCAGGGCTCAGCACCTCATCTTTGAACCGAATGTATGCAGCAGAAAGGAATGTTCTATAGTCATGAGTTGGGCAGACTGAATTCCCACTGGCTTCTTGGGGAAAAACTTTCCAGTTCTCATCTAACAGCATAATGTTTTCCTTTCCAAGTGCAGGTGCTCTCCTTCAAATCAATAAGAATAGTGCTGTAGCTTCTTTCATGCTGTGCTTTGAGCTTTACACGTCACCAGGAGGTCTGTGATAGCTCAACATTTTGTTCACTAAAATACTTTGCTATAAATGGTACTGTACAATCCACAAAGAATGTTTAGCATTGATCAAAAGTGATTTGTATCACTGGTTTGGTTGCAGGCAGAAATCAATTTTAGATTACTCTCTCACTCACTCATCTACATCTAAAGGATACCGCTTTATCATGTATACAGGGTCACGATGGGCTTGGAGCTTATTCCAGGATATGCTCATTCATACACTATGGCAATTTGGGAACAGCAATTATTTTCTACATGTCTTATCAAAGTTGTGAGCATCACTACTTCACATCTCCAGGGTTCACGGTTCAAACCTGAAGTGTATTGTCTGTCTTTTTTTTGAGGTTTGATGTTCCCCCCACATCTTCGTGTGTTTCCTGGTCTCCTAAAGACATGGCAGGAACTCGAAAAAATCACCAACAGTCTCTGAATTCACCACAACCATGATGAAGATGGTTACTAAAGAAGTAATGAGTGAATCAATTAATTAAGTCTTGATTCTTGAATTAATGCCTCATCGTTCCTGTCTGAAACAGGATGATGTTAGAGTCCCTTAAAATGCCCACATCCATCACTACACCATTCCAACAGAAATGAGTGCCATTAGAAAAGTGTTTTGCTGAAAAATGACAAAAATGTGCTTCTTGCGCATGACGGTAACACATGTACTGTATCAAACTGTGACTTTTTAAACCCAGCAGAAAGACATGGCAGAGATACTGAATTCAAGCCTGAGGCAAAGTGAAAGGACGGCATACTCCAAGCACTACTGATAATCACTAATGCTGAGAGAACTCCAGTCTGTTGAAGACCATGAAGAGAACTTCAAAGCACTAAGGAAGCTCTACAAGGATACTTCCATCACATTTTGAGATTGGATGAAAGTAAAAGCCCTGAGGAAGCGATTAGGTCTTGTGGGTTTTTAAAAGATGGAAAGTTATCCAGTGAATGAATCATTAAATGTTTAAAGCACTGATGTTATCTTATCCACCAAGGGCTGGTGTGTTACAGTATGAGACAGTCATCCTCCTGATCCAACTCTTGTTAGAAGCTCAAGCCTGACTTCTGAGTTCTAGTTGTCTGCACACCTTGGACTTTTGTTTCTGCAGCAGTAAGTTCCATCTAAGTGAATAACACTGGATACCCTTGGTTTTACCTGTTCTGTCGGTTGCATGATGTTGCCATCTACTGGGCTTCATAAATATAAATTGTAAAAAATATTACCAGATTAATTTGAGAATTGAACAAAGCTTGGTTTATTAAGAAGTTACTTTTGCTTTAATAAGCAAGCAGATGACAAATTTTGTAAACAACATTACAAAATTTCATGACATGTTCCTATAGGCAGATTAAAAGGTAGGCCCTTTTAAAAAAAATATATATACAGTAAATCATTATTAAATTAGTTAGCTTTAGCAAAATTCCTTGGATAAATCAAAATTTAAGCAATTCTGAAATATATTACAATTAATAAAACATTAAATCAAGAATGATTAAAGCGTCAAAACCTGCAGAATTATTTACATGCGATTCAAGTGTTAATACCTTTTCAGATAGTTCAACTAGGTTAGAGTTTTACATTCCCTTCTTTCATCAAGAAGTAAATATACTGTGTGTGTGGTGTGTGTGTGTGTGTGTGGGGTGTAGAGTCCTCATTAGGCCAGAGTTACTCGCTGACCTGGTGTAAACAGCACAGTGTTCTGAGACTTGCCTTCTCTCAAAGCCCCAAATGACTCATAACTGTAGTGACACACAAGCACAAAAATAAGTGTCAAACTGTGATTATTTTTAGATATATATATTAAAAAAACAAAACAACAACTGGTAAATTAAAGTTACTCACAGATCTGTATACCTCCTCCAGTCCTGTCTGCTGATAGAGGCTCTAGTGTTCGCTAGTGCAGACATGAGGTGAGACTGACAGATCAGGACCACAGGTTTAACAGGACCCGTCTGTCCCAAACCGATGTCCTCCTTTAAACGTACACAGAAACACAACGACATGTCAAACCATCCTGGATGGATTTTATACCCAACAAATTAGATATTTAACAATATGGGATGTGTCTGGGTGTTTAACTGACTGGGCTTCTGTGATAGCTGCTTTTGATGGTGTTGAGATCGGCTCTCAGGTGCTCAGACTGCTCGGGGGTCAGTTCTTGGAAGCCCTGCTGCACGGACGACATAAGCACTGGTCCTCGAAGGAAAGTCACGTCTCGAGCCGACGCGCCGGTCAGATCGTGTGTGGTGGAGTTGGGGACAGACACGCACTGTGAATTCTGGGAGTGGAGAACACAGAGTGAAATAAACGTAATGTAATGTAACTCTAATGTAGATCATATTAGAATCATCAACATCGTCATGCTTCCGTTAGTTTCCATTGTTATGCTGATGATACCCAATTATGTATCTCAACAAAACCAGACTAAATACCTAAGTTGTCTAGATTAACTGAGTGTGTCCAGGACATAAAAGATTGGATGACCAATAACTTTATTTTACTAAATTTAGATAAGACAGAGATATTACTTATCGGCCCAAAAACCAGCACACAACAGATTTCACAATTATAAACAATTAAACAATGCGATTAGAAGGATGTACTGTTATTACCAGCTCGACAGTAAAAGACCTGGGCGTAATATTAGACAGTAACTTGTCTTTTGAAAATCACATTTCAAATATCACAAAAACAGCCTTTTTCCATCTTAGAAATATTGCCAAACTTATCCGTATCTGATGCAGAAAAACTAGTTCATGCATTCATGACCTCCAGACTGGACTATTGTAATGCATTACTAGGTGATTGTCCTGCATCCTCAATAAACAAGCTTCAGTTAATCCAAAATGTAGCCGCCAGGGTTCTCACTAGATCCAGAAAATATGATCATATAACCCCAATATTATCATCCCTGCACTGGCTACCTGTTCAGTTTAGAATAAATTACAAAATAGTATTACTTACATACAAGGCCTTAAATGGTTTAGCTCCCACATACCTAACCAGTCTTCTGATGCGCTACAATCCACCACGCGCCTTAAGATCACAAAGCTCCGGACTTCTGGTAGTTCCCAGAATTTCAAAATCTACAAAAGGGGGTAGGGCATTTTCATATTTAGCTCCAAAGCTTTGGAATAGCCTTCCAGACAGTGTTCGGGGAGCAGACACGGTTTCTCAGTTCAAAAGTAGACTCAAGACGCATCTTTTTAATCTGGCATACACGTAACTCATCCCATAACCTCATACTCCAGTACATCTATCCTGAATGGGAACTACGATAATTCTCTCCATCTGTTCTGTATTTCTCTACCCATCCCGAGGCATCGGGAGATTTTGCCAGCTTCAGTAGACAAAGGCCGACCCTGCGAGGTTCCTGAGGCATCCAGAGAAGGACCAGCTCCAGCAGGATTCAGCTTTATGATGGTTGGAGCTACACATGCTGCTCCTGTGCTTCCAGTAATCCAGACCACATCTGCCCTCTGCACCTACTGACTCGTCCCTATGCTGAACTGGTCACCTGCATATTGAACTTTCACCTGCACAACACACATGATGTTATATCATTTCTATACGTTATCACCCAGATGAGGATGGGTTCCCTGTTGAGTCTGTTTCCTCTCAAGGTTTCTTCCAAATGCCATTTCAGGGAGTTTTTCTTTGCCACCGTCGTCGTCACCCTTGGCTTGACATTTCATTCATCATTCATTAATCTCATTATTATCTAGACACATTTTTCCTCACACATACGCAATTCAAAAAATTTTCTTTTCTTAAAAAAAAAATTTTCATTTTTGTGAAGCTGCTTTGAGACATTGACCATTGTTAAAAGTGCTATATAAATAAAATTTAATTGAATTGAATTAATCCAGGTTTAGACTGTGTGCTTGCACTGTTTTTTCAGGTTCACAACAGACTGTGTGAGACTGTGTTCTCTGTGACAGCCTACAATATATGATCAAGATGTATAGCGTAAAACCTGTGCCACATTGTAGTGCGGACTGGGTATTCCGCTGTGGCGATCCCTTGCCAACAACAACAACAACAACAACATGTATAAACGACAAGCTTTCTGCTGTTCTGCTGATGTCATCTAACAGCAACAGAAACAACTGCAGTGGAACCTCGGATTGCAAGTAATGCGGTTTGCTAGTGTTCCACAAGACGAGCAAAGATTTTTAATAAATTTTGACTTGAAAAACGAGCAACTCTTGGTTTACAAGTACCAAGCATCATGTATCAAGCATGCGCTTCTTGTTTTGACGCAGAGTGTCACATGATCACAACTGAGCCAACGTTTTTTTTCTCTCTCTCTCTCGCTGCGGAATTGTGGGTAATCGTCTACCCTGCTGGGTCTCATTGCTCGTCTCTTACTGGTATAATCAACATCCGTGCACGTGTGTACTGTTTACTATAACACTGACCACGTGTGTGCGCGTAAAACATCTTTTTTTTATATTTGTATGCGTGTGTGTACAGCGCGCGTGTAAAGCAAAAGCAAGTCTGATTTGAGAGGTTAAAAATCCATTTTCTCTCTCCCTCTCTGTATCACGGTTCTCATCACTATTTTTAATGCCAGCTTTATTTTAGGCTGCTACAGTATGTGTACGTCTAGATCACAGCTGGCTAACGGGATAGTTCAGGTTTCTTGAATCAAAATTGATGATAGATAGATCTTTGTCATTATTAATTTTAACATGAGTACAATATTAGTTAATCAGGGACAAATCTCACAACCTTTGTTTTGTGCAAAAATGCATTCCAAAGTTCAGCTGAGACTCATATTAAGCTTTTCTTTTCTAGTTCCAGAGAGAAAAAAAAATCTAAACGCAGTTTGGTTTAGCCCATTGGGACGGCAGAAGCTTCATCTGAGTCTCAGCTGGACTTTGGAATTAATTCCTGCACAGGATTGGCTCCATTTACTGTACATTGTACATACAGGGGATAAACGTCAAAGTCAGAGAAGGAATTTTTTTTTTTTATAATCTAGATCTATGGTAATATACATACATGCACCAATTTTTTTTATTTAATACTTACAAAATTATTAATCCCTTTAAACAATCAGTTAAATTGACTGCAGAGGAAATTAGACTAGACTATCTCTAAACAGACTAAAATGATTCTTACCAGCTCAGAAGGTGAATGGTGGCCTAGCTCTAATTCAAATGAGCTGCCAAAGTACAGGCGCCAGATATTGTGGTTTAAATCTTCAGTGGGGATCTCGCTGTGCTCCAGTGCCACCGCAGAAGTCTCCATTCCGGCCTCAGTCTCGCCAGCAGAGTCGGCAGAGCCACTGCTGTGGTTCAGGAAAATCAGCGATGATACGCTTACTTCACTGTCTGATCCTGATCCCAAATCCTGCACCATAATCAAGAAAATAATATACAATTTAAATTAGATTTTTCATTTATATATAGATTATGTTTGAACAGTGACGACTTTGTGAAGCTTTGTGCTATTTTAATTCACAAAACATTCTGGGGGAAAGTGGCTTCTAACCACAATTTGGTTAAGACCCGATGCATAAGTGCTCTTATTATAGTTAACACAATTACAACGTGGATTAATGTGGAAATTTACTAGCGGATCTAAACAGATTTTCCAGCATAAATAAAATTTTGAGCTCCACCATACAGTAAATCTGGAGTGTGATGGAGAAGCTGGAATGTTTTGAAGATGAAGATGTGAAATAATGTGCTGAAATAAAGTAATTGCAAGTTGGTGTCCGACAAACCTAAAGGGCAGTTCAGTAAGTATAGACAAGCCTATGCCATAATGAAGCCACCATGAAGTTCTGGGAGTGTGTGTGTGTGTGACTCACATCCAGCACACTAGGTCCCAGACTACTGTGAATGGCCTCCAGCTGAGCATTGTATAATAGTCCTTTCAGGTCGGCTCCTGTGTACAGCTCCGTGGCTATAGCGATCTGCTCCAAGTCCACATCTGTAGCCAGTGGCACAGCACGAGTCAGTGCCTTTAGGATCTCCAGCCTGGCCTCCTAAAGGCAATAAACACTTAAAGTCACACCTCAGACCACCTAAACACTGACTGCATTACCATCACACTGAAGAGTGCAAATGCCAAGCTGTAAACATGATATTTCATTCCCCTCCCTATGTTACTCATGCGTATTATGCCTTCAAATAATTAAATCTGTTTCCATAGTAACAGGGTGCAAATGGGAATGTGTAGAGCCTGGAGCGCATTTAATTCTAAATGTTACCAGGCTAGTTTAAGACAACTTTTTTTTTTATTTTATTATTTTGATAAATGTCTTCTATGCACTAGGATATGTGCAATGTCAGTAGAAATTAATGCCTCTAGCACAGGGTTCTTCAACTCCAGTCGTGAAGGGTCAGCGTCCACCACAGTTTGATGAGATTTCTGCACAAACACAGCCAGGCCCGGGTAATTACCAAGTTCAGCGGGTATGATTTTACGTGTTCTTGAATTACAAACAGTGTTGGACACTCCAGGCCCTTCAGGACTGGTGCTGTATCCTGGTGGACTAAGACCTAAAATCCATTTTCAATAAGTCGTACAAGACTGACCCGGTCTGGAGGAGGGCAGTACAGGGTCTTGTCCAGCCGCCCGGGCCTCAGCAGTGCAGGGTCGATCATATCAGGACGACTGGTTGCTCCAAGCACGTACACTCCTAAAAGTTTTAGAAAATATATTGATGCATTAAGACTAAAGACATTTTGTGTGAACGTCTGCTGACAATACAAGTCTCATTGGGCATTAGCAAAAAAATAAAGAATGATGAGACATTGCTGAACATCATGAAGGGAGGGGTGTCTCTTTCAATCCATCTTGTTTATACCATGGCTACTTATTAGATTGAAATAAATATGATTATGAACTGTTGTGCCCATGATTAAATGATATAAAAAGAGCTCATTGCTGGTATACTCTCCCTATTATACAAACATTTATATTGTCATGGGTACATTTTCGCATGGAAATACAGTACAGTAAGTCCCAGATGACTTCAGTTTCTGGAGCATGTTCATAAGTTGGATTTGTTCTTAAGTCTGACAAAGTGAGTCTTGACACAAATATGCATAGTAAAGCATAGCAATCCACTTGACCTAAATCTGACCGGTGCAGCTGTCCCCTTTCCGCACACTGCCATCATGTGGCCAAAAACCATAACCACATATAAACCTTTTTAAACATGCCTAATGAGTACTTAATCTCACACATGTTGTATTTTGGTTGTGCATTATTATGAGACTGCGCCTTTAAATCGCAAGAAGAATCTGGTGATGTATTACGGTCTGCTGACATTGTTTAAATTTAACCAAGGAGGGAGAGTCAATGCTACATGGTGTTTACTGAGCGCTTAAACAGATGCCATTTTGTCTTATAGCTGTTGGGATTGTTTCCAATTGAATTGTAAACTCTGTTTTGTTGAGGATTTTCTGAAATTAGGATTATTCATGATCATGTTAGCCATTTTCTCTCATCGTGCACCAGCACTGATTTACTGAAACTCATTTCTCCCGCACCCGTACACGCGCACACGTAGTGTACAATATACCGGATTTACACTGAAAATATTGTATATAACTGGAAATATTGGTATCTGGTTCAATGCAGTGTTTGTTTTTTGTACAACACATGAGCTACTTCCATGATTTGTTCGCACTTGTTCGCGAATGTTCGTAGAACCACGGTCCGTTTATATCTGCGGAAATTCGTAACTTGAATGTTCGTAAGTTGGGGAAACCAGTATTTTCTATAGCTATAGTATAAAATTTAGAGCTCCACCATACATACTAGAGCTACCATGTAAATTTGCACGAACAAGACATTTGCGCGAAGTTTGCGTAAAATAATGTGCTGAAATAAAGTTATGTCCAACAAAGCTAAATGGCAGTTCATACTAGATGTATTGACAAGCTCTAGTTTTCATCATACTGTGCAAGTACAGTTTCCAGATGTAAAGTCAGGGTAACTTAAAATCCCAGAAATTCAAGATGTATTACTCTCCTACTCACCCTGCAGCCCTTCGACTCCATCCAATTGTGTGAGCAGCTGGTTAACCACTCGGTCAGTGACCCCTGTACTGTCATGTCCTCTGCGTGGGGCCAGGGAGTCGAACTCATCAAAAAAAAGGATACAAGGCTTAGCTGCTTGTGCTCTACAGTGACATGGAAAAAAAAAAAAAAAAAAAAAGAGGAAATAACAAAAAAGTTTAAAAAAAAAAACAAGAATAGAAATGATGAGAATTTATACTCCAGCGAGGTTGAATGCTCCAGTTGGTCAGTAAGTGCACTAGTTTCAGCTACAGTATATCATGAACAATTGATTAAGATCAATGAGCTCTTTCTAAAACAGTATCGTTCTATTTTATATTAACAGCTGGATGTGTACCCCAAGATTAACAATACATTTGAAAAGGCTATTTTAGTAAAACCTATTTAAAAAAAAAAAAAAACATTGCCATATAAATAATTATAAGTCTCAGTTTCCCAGCACTAAAAAGTCTAGAGGACAGAAGAGTTTTTGCTTTTTGATCTCTTAGTAAAGTAAAATGCTTGGCTGGGTTTGGAAAGACAGACAGAGAACGTGTGGAGTCTGGGGACCGTTTGAATGGTAGACAGCTGTTCTCTGAGGACTTATGTCTGCAGCCGCTCCCTAGTCAGGACTGAAATTTCCTACAATCTACCTGAGCCTCCAATAATGAACTAACCTAAAGACTTCCAGCATGAATTTCCAGCTACCTAACACACAGTATGACTGTAACCTGATATTACCTAAATGAGGATGGGTTCCCTTTCGAGTCTGGTTCCTCTCAAGGTTTCTTCCCATTGCTATCTGAAGGGGGTTTTTCCTTGCCATCGACGCCTGATCATTTTGATTCATACACATTTTTCACATGCCATACAAATTTTCATAATTTTCCTTTGATTGTGTAAAGCTGGTGGCGGCACGGTGGTGTAGTGGTTAGAACTGTCGCCTTGCACCTCCAGGGTCCGGGTTTGCATGTTTTCCCTGTTCTTGGTGGGTTTCCTCCGGGTACTCTGGTTTACTCCCACAGTGCAAAGATATGTAGGTTAGGTTAATTGGCGTTTCCAAATTGGCTGTATTTGCGTTAATGTGTGTGCGCCCTGCGATGGATTGGCACCATGTACAGGGTGTACCCCGCCTTGTGCCCTAAGTATTAGGCCCCCTGGGACACTGAATAGAGGATTAAGCGGTCTAGAAGATGAGTGAGTGTGTGAATGAGTGTGTAAAGCTGCTTCATGACAGTGACAACTGTTAAAAGCGTTATACAAATACAATTTAACTATAAAAGATATAAAAACGTACCTATAAACTGCTAAAGCATCTGACGTATCATTCAGTAAGAAATTAAACTACCATTTTTGGCAACAAAAAAATACCTGCGGAACTGAATGTTTTTTGGAGGATTATGATACGAACCTCTGAAACACGTCCCTCACGGCCTGCTCACTGGCACCAATGTACTTGCTGAGCAACTCGGGTCCCTAGAGGAGCGCAGAGAACAGTTTAATCAATCAGCTCGACTAAGATGCTGACACTTAATGCCGATACACAACAAAGAAATGTTCAAAGGTTTGCAAACTGTCAAACGTTATTCCTTTCGGCATGCACACGCTCAAAAATAATTGTCTTTTTTTTTGTCATGCCTTAAATAAAAGGCTCTTCAGTTTGGTACTGTAAGTGATGGTAGCAGAATTTAAAGCATACATTCTCACCTTAATACTGATAAAGTTCATGCCACTCTCCTTGGCAACAGCTCCAGCCAGCAGAGTTTTCCCAGTGCCAGGCGCGCCATAGAGCAGCACACCAGATCGATGGCGAATTGGCAGACTCGAAAAGAGCACGGGGTTCTGCAATACACCATACTGCACATTAGCAGACAGCTAGAAGTTCTAATATGAGTAATTCTTATTAGAAGTGATGCATTTCTTTAGATTAATGTCAAAATGTCCAGTCGCATAGACTTGATCCCAACCTTCACAGAGTGGCTGCTAAAATGTTACGGGAAAATCACTCACTGCTTCACCTCCACTTTACCTTGGCAGGCAGTAGGACGGTGTCCATAAGAAGTTGGCGTGCATGATGAAGACCGCCCACCTGCTCCATCCCTGCAACACTAGGCATCGGCAACAAAACCCCCCACAGAGAGGGAGGTGTGAAACCCTGCAGAGCGTGATGCAAGTCCATGCTGCTCAAACACACACCTGCAGGACATCACAGATCTTCAGATAAACATGCACCATGCATATCATATCAGTCAAACTTTGCTAAGTGCTTGCCTTGAGTGTTGCCGTTAGCTCTGTTGTGTACAGCACTGGCATGGATGGCCCTGTCCAGTAGAAGGTTCAGATCTTGTGGAAGATAGCCTTCGGTTTTCATGGCAATGTTGTCCAGATCAAGAAACTCAGAGTCGTCTGCAGATGTCAGGTTTTTACAGGTCATCAGTGACCTCAGGATGTCCACTCTCTGGATCTGTAGGAAGAGAGTCCCAGTGAAGATCATATTATACCGTTTCCGTTACCTACTCTCCTTTTAAAATTAATAAACTTAACATTTATACAACTGTATACATAATATATTATACTATTAAAAATAATAAATAATTAATAAGAACAATATTAATACAAGACATAATGACAAGTACAATCAGGCTGAAATGGAGACCATCCTTTGTTTAGATTTTAATCAGTCTTTAACAATTCACTTTAATGAAAGATTACTTGAAGCACTTTATAAATTTAGTTTTACATAAATGTTGACTGCTCCAACAACTGCCCTTAGGGATTAAGAGTTTTAATCGAACAAAGAAATACTCTCGAAAATCATCTAATGTGAACGTGTGAAGATATGAAATACTATTCACTTTTTATGCATAATAAACCGGTGTGATTATAAATATGTACTCTATGTAAACGGTTTATTGAGCCAACCTGGTTGGGGGGCTCGATTTTACAAAAGCTCTGAAAGAAGTGTGAACCCTGGACTTCAGTCAGCACCGGGTGAAGAGATTGTTCATTCTGCGCTGTGACCAGCAGAGTCACCAAACTGGAGCGTTCCACCACTTCATCCACCAAATCCTTAAGGCCTGAGCAAAACAAACAAAACACACACACAGACACACAGAGTCTCACAATTAGATCACTGTTTCGAACAAAGTCTCAAACATTATTAGCATAGTAGGAGGCTGCGGGCGTGGTTTACTCTGTGCAATGTGGTGATGCAGCACTGCCTCTGCACCCTGCTCCTGTTCAGGCGTGGTAGCGGCTCCAGTCACGTGATCCAAATCATCCAACAGCACCACTGACGGCTGTCTCCACACTGCTTGCTCAAAGACCTCGTCCAGTCTCTGCCTCACTGTGTCTGCTCGTTTTCCTGAGGGATGTGAACATCATCCATATGATATGATAACACTGCTGATTGGTCTGAAAGTATTGATTAGTTTTCTATAACGGCAGGCTTTCCCAGTTACAGGACAAATCAAAGGTTTAAACAATAATGGACTCTTTCTAATAAGTTTTTGTTTCTGTATTCAGACTGTACACAGAAAACTGGATTACAAAATTGTGTGTAAATGTTGTCATGGTGATGTTTTCCCCCCTTTGATTTTTATTTAGCATTTTTGTATTGAGTCTCTATTGAGTCAGAGCTGCTCCTTAAGTTTATTGACGAGGGAAAGTCCTCAGGAAGTTTCTCAGGAAACATGACAACATGCATAGTAGAACCTATTCCTCAAAACAAAACTTTCCACAGCATTAAGCATAACTATAACAAATTGAAAAAAGCTATACTTTAATAAATTATAACTTGTTAATAAAAGAGATTTGTGATACAGGAGAAATAAAACTTCAGAGTGTGCTGTTTAAGGAAACACGAAAAATGTTTTATTCTTTACTTATTAAAAATATTTATTACTGAATTTGTTTCTTACACAGAAGAACAAATACCTTCGCTTACCTTTAAGTTTCTTGGAGTCCAGGATCTCGATATGGGTATCCAGCTCTTCCAGAGCTTTCATGCAGAGAGCCTTAGCTAGTGAAGTCTTTCCACTACCCTGAACATATGCACAGAGAGAAATATTCTAAACGAATGCACTGAATAGGAAAAACCTTAAGGGCTTGTTGCTATAATGGTCTAACTTTGGGACTTGCACTTAAATGTCTAAAATGTCTCATTGAAATGGTCACCTTGGCTCCTGTAATGAGTAGCGCTCCACTCCGGAGGCCACACCCAGTGGACATCAGCTCACATGAGAGTGGACCTCCCATCAGGCTGTGAGAGATGTGCTCAAAAGCAGATAAAGCGATGTCCTCCACACCACTGAGCAAGCAGAGATCTGATAAGTACTCTATGACTTAAGCATGTACGTTTTTGATGTAGCATAATGTGTTATTTACCCAAGAGAGCTGAGGGCAGGAAAGCCAGCGCAGGGTGACCTGTCTGCATCGAGCGCTGTTGAATGGATCGACACATGAGGCTCCTTGACAACCTAGATCAAATAATAAAAAGCCTTGTTTTAGTGTAAAACAAAAGTGACTTTGGCACAGTATTGTAAGTAAAACAGCTGTTACGAGTTCTTCTGGTAACTTTGTCACACTTGCTCCTTTCTATTTTCATTGAAAACCCAGGAGCGAACGTTAGTTTTTTTTAATTTGTCTCTAAAAACTGGTATGTCGTGTAATATATTGCTTTCTTTACAGACTTGCAAATAATCTTCTTTAATGTTATTTATTTATTCATTGTTAAGTTCTGTTTGGATAGTAATAAAAAATGTACATAATAAACATATATAACAAAATTTGTACTAAATATAATATGCTAAGACTTTGCACAGTACTGCGCGCGCGCGCGCGCACACACACACACACACACACACACACACACACACACACACACACACACACAATATTAAAATAATCAATTTTGTCAGTGGAATGGAAATTAACGCTTCATGACTCCAGAAATTGGGCACAATATTACTGGACCCTGGAATAAGTAGCATAACATTTTAATAGTTGGATTATGATCATAAATATATCTGAACTGTCAGGGTCCAGGAAGTCATTTTACATTTCCCTACCTGTCTCTGGCAGAAGAATCCCTGAGGTACTTTGAGTTCAATTTATATATTTTAACATGTGAATGAGTACGGGTTTTTAAAATGCATAAAGTGCAAAAAGAATTGAACAAAATGTACCTTTATATCTGCTTGGTATAGGGCACTAGTGGATAAAAGAAAGATCTCGTCCACTTGCTTTGGCTCGGCTTCAGGTTTCAGTACAGTCAACATGAACTCAGACTTTTCTAAGAAAACATCAGGAACCAAACAAGCATTAAAGGCAAATCATTACTTAATATGTCAAATCATACTGTATGTGCATTATTTATACCTTCATTGCACCGCAAGACAATGATGTTGGTCCGTGATGATAGACACGCTAAAGGTTGATGGCTCAGAGCATGAAGCCAGCCAAGGAAGGCTGACTGAACATCTTCCTCTCTTTCACTCTCAGCCTGCAGAAACATTTTTCTTATAACAGAAGTGTTCTACTATGTGGATTAAATAAAGTTCATAGCTTGTATGTGAAAGATAAAATGCTTTGAAATGTGCTAGGTACTAGTTAAAAACTAGTAGATGGAGGGGACACGCGCGCACACACACACACACACACACTCACCAGCGGATGTAAGGGCTGAAGTGAAACAGCTAGTGCTACTTTAGGGGTGCATCTCAAAGGACGGACTTTCACAGCACAGTGTGTATCAACGCTCAACCTGTCTCGTAAACTGCTTGGGATCTAAAAAAAGAATAGCAGTGCTTCTCAACCTACACATGATACATGCAAGTTGAACATCCATTGATCTATGTATTAAAAAGCTAAAAACAGAAGTATAATAACTGAATAATACTCACCCAAACCTTCCCACTATAAATGTCTCTCACTTTACAGAATGTTTGATCCAGTTGCAGCTTCTCTACATCGTGGCAAATCATCCTAACCACCACAGATTCTTCTGTGTGTTCCTGCATTTCCGTATCAGTCTGAGAGCCGCTGCTCTTCTTCTTCTCCAGCGCTCGCCTAGCTTGCTCCCTCACTTCTTTGGGAGATTGAACCTTTAATAGTCTACCGTAAGTTAACACAGACTTTCCCCTGCTCCAACTGTCTGATTCGTGCCATGGGAATACATGAACGTCTCCATGACTTGACCCAAGATGACTGATTGCTGCCGGTGGAGATCTACACACTCGAAGTACGCAATCTTGGAAGACAGCAGGGATAGAAGGGACTTCAGGAATTTCCTTTGCAGGCTCATATTTTCCTGTAAACACATACCTTAACAGACTCCTCAGATCACCCATACCACCCCGATTACTTTGCCTGCAGTCTGTCTGATTGGTGATGGACTCGGGCAGGGAGTCAGTTCCAGTAAAGGAGGTAATGGATGAGGATGTGAGATCAGCAGCCTGCTGCCTTTGTAGAAGTTGGTTTTTTGCTTCTGTACCTGGGTGAGCATGAGGAAGTTGTCTGCTTCCAGGTCGAATTTTGGGAGCGACCACCAGTTCAGTGAACTGCTCCAATCGGCCGTATGAGACAGAAGGAGAGACGGAGACTATAGAGGCAAGAGAGGAAATAGTTTACAGAGAACACTAATTGCAAAGAGTACATAATTCCAACAAAGCATTGAGGCTATTAACCTATTTTGATGTAGATGACAGTGTGTTGGTCCACCCACACAGGGAACACTGCATCCCTGAAGACCACTCGGATCTGGTCTAAAAGTTGCTGTTCTAGAGCCAAGCAGTGAAGCTCCTGCAAATATTTAAATACTGTATATATTTAGTCAAAATTGGACAAAATTTAAGGAATACTGTAATGGATAATGTGTATTTATTATGCAGTCCTTTGTTTTATACAAAGAAAGTTGCTTGATTTTATATATATATATATATATATATATATATATATTATACAGTCACATTATACATCAAAAGCTAAATATAATTTCATAATAAAACCCAGGTCCCAATGAGTACTGTTGTCTCCTCACACCTCCAGGGTCTATAATTATCCCAATTTTATAAATATCCTGATTCAATATGACATTTTTATCTGATTTTGTTACATTTTTAAACTTTTAAAAAAGGTTGTTACAATGTGCTCAGATCGTTTATATCTGAGGCTGATCGGTCGATCTCTGGTCATAGCCAGTCAAACTGAAAACCAGCCAATTTTGGTCACTAGCCGATCGACTGGTTCATCTCTATTACAAATGTTTGTCGATTTTGGAGTCAGTGTAACGATACACAAAAGAATCACAATTCATAACTTAATCAATTTTTCCCCCCATCTCTAGTGATCTATCATTTGAAGATCCAGAGTGTTTCATGCCATTGAGAATGCCAATTCTCCCATTTCATGCCCAGTATTTTTAAGATCTATGTTGACCAGATCTACAGTGAACCTGAACAATACGACGTGTTTACTTAAAATGAATGAATAGATAAAAAAAAATAGGTTTATAGCAATTCAATTCACTCAAGTGGGAATATTTGCAATATTAGCAACAGCAATAATGAATGATTATGAACATTGTGTCCAGTCAAAAGCTGGAAAGGTAAAAACTTGTGCCATTATGTGTTAATAACATCATATAATGTACACTAACGAGCCATAGCATTATGACCATAGTCTAATATCGAGTAAAAAAAATAAATAAATAAAACAAATAAAATTGACACTATTGGAGAAGAGCCAAATTGTGATGGCTAGAGGACTCGGTCAGAGCAACTCCAAAAACTGCAGCTTTTGAGGGATGTTCCTAGTCTGCAGTGCAAAAATAAAGGAAAACCGGTGAACTGGTGACAGGGTGGATGCACCTGGGGAGTGAAGGCTGGTCTGTGTAGTTTCGATCCAATCAAAGCACTAGTGTAGATCAAGTTGATGAAAAGGTTAATGCTGGTTGTGATAAAAATGTATCAGAACACACAGATTATCACTGTTATAGTGGCAAAAGGGGGGGGGGGGGCTACTCAATATTAGGCAGGTGGTCATTATGTTATGGCTGATCAGTGTATGTGGTTAAGTGTAAATTGCAAATGCTAACAAGACCTCACCAGGATTTCCCAGTCATCTGAGGTTAGAGGTTCCACAAACACCTGCTGCACTGACTGCACCTGAGCACATGGTCTCAGGAACCCCTAAGGGGAACAAACAAACAAACAAAAGTACACTGGAAATTACTCTCCTTTCAAAACAGTGAGATGGAAGTCAGTGTGATCACAGCATTAAACTGAGTTACCTGTGTTCCTTCACATAACCCAAGCTTCTCTCCCAGCTGCCTGCTGAGCTCAACCCTGTCCCCCTGCCCTGATGATGATGTGTTCCCACCTCTGATCCAGCTTAAGAACACAGCTTTATCACCATCAGCCCAGGACAACTCCAACACCTGACTCTGCATTTATCACACATACAGGATTCAGGCTTACAGAGAGAGAGAGCACGCGCGCGCAAGGATAAATGACAACACTGTTCAGCTTCATACACACCTCTCGGAGACACAGCTGAGAGATTAAGTTGGGTGACAAGTGGAGAAAGCAGTTTTTGGAGTTGTTAAACACCAGTGTAACCGGTTGAATCCCATAGCTGCCTAACATTGCATGGGAAAATTATTTAAAGCGTTTATTTAGGATGGTTATGCAACTCTCCGATACTGTTGAGCTAACTAGCTACCGTGAACAGACAAGCTGCCATGCTAACCATGTCAATAGTACAGGCCAGGCATGAATAATAGAGCCGTCGATACCGCGATTAGCCACTAGATATCATAAAATGACTGCTATATTCATTTAAACGCGTATTAAAATATTATTTTTAAATATTTTAAAATTAATCAGCTTTAAAAAAAATTGAGGCAAGTCTGCCAACATTTCGACCAGTAAATGTATACATTTTGTTTTTTCCTTTTTAAATAGCCAATCATACTGTATTCAGAATATTTTAATGTTAATTTTAAAAAGTTTGTAATGATTGAGAATACTTTATAAATATGTCATTTCTGCAAATATCATTGAATCAGTTCGATTGATTAGTTTGGTCTTGTGCAGCGTTCATGCCCTCTTTAACGGTTTACTTTCAGAGAATTTGTCCTTAGTTACTTATTAATCTATTAACCTTATCAACGGCTAGCGGTTCAGCTAGTGGTTACTGAAATAAAGGGTTAACGCTTAAACTTAGCACTAAAAACCGAATAATAGCCACGACTGAAAGTGACACCTTACAACAAAAAAACAAACAAGATAGATAGATAAAATATCTTTATTATATAAACAAGTACATACTGTTTATATAAATTTGATTAGCATCTCATAGTACTAAAAGTACATGAAGCCGAACGTTAAACATCGAAAAAAAAAACTCGAATTGATCGACAATGTCAGGACACTTGAATGCTGCATTGGTTGTAACGTCTTTTTTTTTCTCGTTCCGCGCATGCGCTGAGAAGATTGTCAGAAAATATGGCGGCGTCCGAGGGCAGCTCTGTTTGGGATACACCGCGAGTTTACAAACATCATGAGCAACAGAAAGTTTGTCATACAAGACCAAAGTACAGGGAGGGAAGAAGATTAAAAGCCGTAAAGGTCAGCTCGGTTTTCTGCTAGTGACATTTGAAGGGCATTACGTGTACACTGTGTACTGCATCCTGTTTTGTTGGTGTGTAGTGTGCACTATAGTTGCATTATGTTATCAGAGACTTTTTACAGTTGAATAGCAGTAAGTTTAAGCTAATGTAATGATAACTACATTTCTGTTTTATGTAGAGCAGATGGGAACAGTACATTTCACATTTCAATACAGATTTGTATCAAACTTTTTGAATATTAGAGTCATTATTAAGTTGTGGTTAGAAATATTCTAGCTATTTATTGAAGAGCTAGAGTCAGGTTTAGTTATCTCCAAATAGAAGGCAATGTTAAATGTCTTTTAGACAGAGGTCTATACAGTAGGTGGCAGTGATGCAACGTGCATAACTCCAGCTAAAGACCCAGAGTGGTATTGAGAGGAAACATGTCAAATTTCAAATTCAAATTTTATTTGTCACATACACAGTACGATATGCAGTGAAATGCTTTTACGACCGCCAGTGACCTTAAAAAGAGAATTAAAGCTTATAATAAGAAATAAATATGTATAAAAGGAATACGATCGAAAAAAAATTAACTAGGATAAAAATAGAAATAAAATAAAAATATGCTCTACATAAATAGAAATATCTGTACAATAGAATGTTTAAGAAATGTTGAAATTTGTTGAAAAGATGGTGGCAAATATGCATGAAAAAAGGGTCTTTGTGCAATGGTCCTGAATGTAAACTTAAACATGTAATTGTACGTGTCAAGAAGAAAGAGTGTGAGGAAGTGCTGGATAAAGCAGATGAAGAGTTCAAGACAAAAAACAAGATCAAGGAAAGATGCGTTAGACGTTTTTAAGCATGGTTCTGGAATATTGGCTTTAAGAGGCAGAGAAGAGGATGAGATTGGTGGTAATGTAACTTAGTGGATTCCATCCCACTAAAAAACAAGAAGGAAAATTGCTTAGTTTGCATTATTTTAGGCAATTTATTAAAGTTTACATTTCAGTCCAAATGTCAAGTCAAGCAGGGTTATAGCAATAAGAATTAAGTAATAAATATAAAAGTAAAAATACTCATTTACTCGGCTTGAGAATCTGTTTGATCCTAGTCAGGGTTTGGTAGATCCCGAGCCTGTCCCAGTGGAAGGCATGTTCGTCGATCTTATGGCACCAAGTTCCCGGGTCAGGTCAGGTTGTTGATGACCTAACCTGGTCCCTACAGTACGTATCTCTTCTCTTGTTAAAAAGTCTTACCAGTGCCTGCATTTGTTTCTGACAGTTGAAGTGAGCCCATCACAGGCCCAACAATCCTCACCACCTTATATAGAGGCACCATAGAAAGTGTTTTGACCAGCAGCGAAACCAAAAACTTTGCCTATCCCTGGCCACTAACATCATCAGTGACTCTCTCCACACTGCCATATAAATAACATTATAATTGTGGATTGTAATTTCCACCACTATAGCATATAAAAAAAGATCAATATTTTATCTTCACAGCTACTTTTACAGAACATTTTTTCTTATGAACTGTTGAGTTGTTGTGTGTATGCAACATGTGGAATCCTTGGAAATCCTTTATCCTTGTAAAAACATAAATTTTAATAAAATTAGCCATACTGAACACAGCAATAGACCGACTCATATTTCATATTACATGGTATTTGGAGCAGTGGTGGTTCAAATGGTTAAGGCCCTGGGTTAGTGATCGGAAGGTCAGGGGTTCTAGCCCCAGCACCACCAATTTTCCACTTTTAAGCCCTTAAGCAGGTTGTCTGTATCCTGGCTGACATTGTACTCTGACCCAGCCTCCTAACTGGTATAAGCGGGAAAAACTAATAATTTCACTGTGCTGTGAGATACATATAACAACTAATAAAATCTTGATGTGTAGATAAAGCATGTATAATGTGCAATTTACACATGTCCTTGCTCTCTACGTCAGACACAGAGTGTTCTTTAATGTGATTTGCGTGTTACATTTTGCCTTGTCTCCTCTTAGGTGTACACTATTAACTTGGAGTCTCGGTTTCTCCTGGTGCAAGGAGTACCGGCTATCGGTGTGATGACTGAGCTGGTGCAACTTTTTGCAATTTATGGCGTGATTGAGGAATATAGAGTCCTTGACGAATATCCTGCTGAAGAATTCACTGAAGTTTATCTGATGAAGTTCCAGAAACTTACAAGCGCAAGGTGAGACGCAGGTTGTGGTGATTAACGAATACAGCTTCCATGGCATTGTTATACTAATTGGTTAAGGTTTTTTTCAGAGCTGCTAAGCGGAACACTGATGAAAAAAGCTTCTACGGGGGAATACTCCATGTGTGTTACGCTCCTGAGTACGAGACTGTAGAAGACATAAGAAAGAAGCTGCAAGACAGGAGGAGATACATAAACAGAGCATGTATAAAATCAGGTAACGTGATGAAATACTGACAGCACACGCTTTAGACTGATGTTAAAATGCTTAAGAACCAAATGCTTTTTTTAAAGACATTCTATGCCTAATAAATTGTCTTACACAAACTAGGCACAGAAACAGAATGTGTAAAGGAACCCACGGGGTTGAAAAAACCTGAAGGATCATCGGTAACAGAATCTACTCCAGGGGGAGATGAAGACAGTGTTCAAACAGAGACTTCAAATCCCAGCACTTATTCGGGCTTTCCACTCTTACCCTTACCACCACAGAGAGAAGCCCCTCAGCACTGTTTATCTTCTAGAGGATTTCAATCACACAGGATTCAAACAAGTGCACAAACCGAGGATAAGATGGGTTCTCTGCATCAATTCATTCCAGCCTTCCCAGAACCTTCAAAAAAGATCTCTGATTTGCTAAACACAGTTGACAAGGAAGAACCTAACAGGACAAAAAAATCCAAAGATCCTCCGTCCACTGCCCCAAGGTTTATACCAAGGACGGCACGCTTGGAAAACAGAAAGAGGAAAACAGAAGACAGTACAGACCTGTTGGGAATATTGGACAAAAATGCTCCTTTGTTTGGACCTAAACTACCAGAACAACAGAGAATGGACATGGAGGACAATTCATTAAACATAACAGCCAACTTAATCAGGCAAACAATGACAAAGGTAAGCTGCATGTGGTTGCATTTTTAAAGTTGCTCAGTTACATAAATCGTCAGGGTCATTTCTTTCTACTTTATTTAAAAAGGTGGAGGTTGGAGACAGATATAGAGACTGATATTTTTCATGGATGTTGTATGTACATTTCTGGATAAATGCTGGATAAATGCTGTTATCTTTTACTATGCTGTAAAACAGCCGATTTTATTCAAGTCCAATTCCAGGGTAATGCTACATCCGTTCGTACCTGAGAGTCTAGAGAGCGGTCTCACATCAATCATCCACACGAGCCAATCATGGGCATCTTATGAGATCGCACATAAAAAGTGGCAGATAGCAGGCAGATGCAGGCAGCTGGCGTTACTGTATGTGTCTAGAAATCCCATAATCTCTCTCTCTGGTTGCTAGTTGTCAACTTGATGGGAAAGTGCCCTAATAGAGATGAACTGGCTAATAATAAATTAGGTAGAAAGTCTGGAACAAAACTCACAAAAAACAAGATATTGCTAATGAAGGTTTATTGCAAAAATAGTTTTTGTGATTTGTGCACTCCAGGAAGCATTTTTGTCTATTGGCTTTTGCTAAAGTTAAAATAAAAGGCTGTTAAAATTACAGGACAATAAAACATAGACAACACCTAAAAGATGTTCATGTTACAGTCAAATGATCAAATGCAACCTGCATGGCTACACATACTACAACAGATGCTTGTATTAAAATATTATAATAACATAATATATGAAATGTATACTAATAAATTTTTTAAAAATTATTATTATTTAAATTCTTAATGAAAATGTGACAGAAGCCAGTTGTGCTGGTTGTTTTTATTATAATGCATTTTTTTTTTTTTTTTAAAGGTCTCATCAGTTCCCACAGAGACAAAGACCACCAGTACCACCACCACAAAGCCCCGGAGAAGAATTTAAATCACACACTTGCATGTCTCGCAGAGTAACGCAGTGTTGTACAGGAGATGGATTTGGTTTTAAAACCTTGTTATTTAAAAGATTCAGGGCCTCAGTGAATCCTGGAATGCGTGTTGCTCAAATGCCTGTATACTCTGTAAAAAAAAAAAAAAGGAGTATATTAGTTAACAACATTTTGCATATTAATAAAAAGATAGCAAGCCATACAGGTTTTTTGTGTATCTTTTTATACATCATTAAAGATCATTGGTTCGATAAAACTGTAGAGCAATTTTAAAAACAGGCACTGTGTCACATTGCATTATTGGAGTTGTTCAGGAAGAAATACGAGGCTTGTTAGTGTTGTACTGCGGTTTACCTCACAGGCAACAGAGGGCTCTTTAGGAGACTGCAGCTACATTCCTAACACTATTAAAAGTGTGTGATTGTGTTATTTGTACCTTGGTGTCAGGAAGGCAAGATCCAAAAGCCTCTAATAACAGACTTTCCTCTCTCACAGCCTTTTCGAAGTCTGAATATGAAAGTCTGCTGTCGTGGTCGTAATCCTGGAAAACATCAGTTGCAGAATACATGTTAGGTGAATTGTCGTATTTTAGACCTCTCCCTCCCTTCCTCTGCAGATACAGTGCCATACGCTTCCCTTACCATTTTCTTTAGTACTATTTCAACAAGGTCCTTAATTCCTTCATCTGGGTCTTCCTCAGTCAGCTGTTTGATCAGGCTGTTCTTCAGCATGTGAAACATTTCCTCTCGAGATACATAGCTGTCCCCATTCAGGTCGTACACGTCAAAGCAGACTGCAGCCAGGATGAAACAGGACGTCATGTCATAGTGAGGGCTGTGATTATAATTCATTGTACTGAAGAAAGCGTTTATTTATCTTACATTTTATTTTCTCATCCAGTGTGCCACGGAGGAAGACCGCTAGTCCTTCTATCCACTCTTTAACATTAATGTAGCTATCGTTGTCCTTGTCAAAGGCACGAAAAACTGAGACAGATTAAATTAAATTTGAATTCTTGCCTTTTTAAATGAAAATCTAATTTGATGTTCTAGAGAGAAAACTGATCTCAGAAGCTTTAGTTACATTTAAAACACTTGGTGAACTGACCTCGGTCCATGATCATGTCATCGGTCAGACCAAATGTGTTGTGTAGAATGTTACGGAATTTGCCCCGGTCCAGTCCGTGTGCCGCTTTTCTCTCAGTCTGTTCTCCCAGCAGTGCATTAAACAGCCGGATAAGGCACTCCGCTTCGGTTTTATTAACTGCAAAGCAAGAAGAATGTGTCCAGTTTGTATAACTTGGAATAAACACCGACACAATTATGTGTTTGATATTTATATTCTTATCTATAAAAGAATATCTTTTCATTCACATTATAGTGTCACTTGGGTTCATAGATGAATGTACATATTATATAACATACTGGTCATTGCTTAGCAATAGAAAGAGTGTTCATGGGTCATATTACATTAGTAGGCATAGAAGTTGAAGTGTGTATACATTTTTTGGGGCCCTCTGTGTTTAAAATGGCCAACCTTGAATAAGTCTATATTTTTGTAATGTAACACACAAAAAAAAATAAAAAATTAAAGACACACAAAGTAATTTATTTTGTGCTGCATGAGAGTGCAAATAAGACATTGTTGAATGTTGAATTTATTTTTGGAAATAAATTTAAATGGCAATAACATCCAGTAATCTGTTTTTTCTCAAGCAATCCAAAATTGTTTTGAAATCTAATATGCATTTAAGATCAATATGTATCTTGTTCACTCTATTGCCAAAGATTTGTGATCACCTGACCATCACACTTAAATGAAGGCCTTCCTAACTGTTGGCTGGAAGCACCCAGTCAGTTGGAGTCATGTAGGTTTCCTGACCAAACTTCTGACCTCAGCCCCACCAAGCTTCTTTGGAATGAACTGGGACACTGGAAAACAGCAGTCCTTTTCACCCAGCATCAGTGTCTGATCTTAATCATGCTCTGGGTGCTTAAATGTGTAAATCCTTACAGCCAAGCTCCAAATAAGCCTTCTCAGAGGAGCGGAGATTGGGAATTGGGATGTTCACCAAGGACATATGGGTCCGCAAACGTCCCCCCCAAATAGATCTTATATAGAGAGAGCAGCAAACATGCGGTTATTAAAACCACAGGTACACTCAATGTATATAGCTATCTATGCTGCAAAGAGATATGCATGTCACAGCTGTTAACTTTTCAGAAAAGCTTGGTGTGAGATCCTGAAAATAATGGGGTTGTTTCTACACGTGCATGCACATGACATCCCAACTGTGCATGATCAAAAGGCAGTTCTTGTGACTTGGAGGGTAGAGGGACCAAAAGGGAACTTGTGTCATATGATTACAATGCTATCATGTGATAGTTCAATGGTTTTATTGTAAACTAGCAGAACTGGCCCCTTAGGATTTCCTGAGAGGGTTTTTCTTGAAGTTCAGGATATTTCAGCCATGGCTCAGGTTCTGTATATTTTAGTGTTGCATGTGACTATGATGCCCCTGAAATGCAATAAATAATTTACAAAAAAGAAGTACAATATTTCCACCCACTCACTCACTTCTATATATCTTCTATACCGTTTTATCCTGTATTCAGGGTCGCAGGGGACAAGGAGCCTATCCCAGGAGGCTTAGGGCACGAGGCAGGGTACACTCTGGACATGGCGCCAATCCATTGCAGGGCACACACACACACTCATTCACACACTCCAGGCAATTTGGGAACACCAATTAGCCTAACCTGCGTATCTTTGGACTGTGGGAGGAAACCAGAGTACCCAGAGGGAACCCACAAAGCACGGGGAGGACATGCAATCTCCATGCACACAGAGACAGGAATCAAGGACCCTGACCCTGGAGGTGCAAGGCGACAGTGCTAACCACTACACCACTGTGCTGCCACAATATTTCCAATCATATACCAAATAATGCATCACTATTTATATTCATAAGCCAAACACAAATAGCACATTAATATGCTAACACACTTGTTTAAGAGAGCACAACACAACACATGCAGTAGTATGTGAAATGCAGCAGTCATGCACGAGCTATGGAGCACAGAGTGTGTATGAGGGCCGCGAGGAGACCTGATCCATGCAGAAACAGATGAGAATGAGGAAAATCAAGGTTACAGAGAGAAACATTTAGATGAATAATGTGGAACAATTTTGCAGTACTTACAGTGTTTAACGTGTTTAGACAGAGTTTCTGCCAAGTTTTGAATCAACTTCCTGCTCAGCGCGGACATCTCTGGCATACGCACGCGTATGTTGTTGACGATGGGTTGCCATGGAAACTCCAATCCGCCTCTAGGGGGCGATAAAATCCTACATCTCTTCTTTCTGACTGAATCCTGAAAGTTCTAGAAGATGGCTCGCACTACGACAATAACAAGAACGACAAATAATGCCTTAAATACTTTTATTCAAACAATTCTAAGGGCATCCAAAATATACAATAATCTCTTTTGAACAGTATTAAGATGTGTCTGCTACTTCTGCTCTGTAAATCCTTCATAACAGATCTAATCTGAGGTGCTGTTTGGTAATTGGAGATTTCTGAGGCTGGAAACTCTAAATGAACTTCTCTGTAGCAGAGTTAAGTTTCTGGTTAGTTTTTACTGGAATGAGTTTCATGAGAGAAAGTTTCATCATGGTGCTTGATGGGTTTCGCAAATGCACTTGACATTACTTGTTCTTGCAGGAACTATTGTCAGAACAGCTGACCTTCACATTTTTAAAATAACAAGTGACTGTTATTGCGTAATTACATAATGTCATTTCATAGTTTTGGAAAAAATGTTATTCCAGTAATGTTTTATAATGTAGAAAACCCCAAACTTATGTCCATACGCTTGAATGTACTGTATATATAGTGGTTTCATATTTAATTTTATATAATACGCTGCCTTTTTTTCTGCCATACAGACATTTTTTTTCTATAACATTTAATTTTGCATTGGAATACTAATGTTTTAGTATTAGCGGGGTTGTTTTTTGCACTGACAGAATAATAAGGATATAAAATGAATATGGTGTGCAGAATTGTATGCAATATCATAATGGTTAATAACTAATAACATTTTACACTTTGACACTTCTGTTCACACAACTCAATGTTCTAAGTGCAATATCTGATTATAATACACTTGTGCAATACTTCTTTTCACTTACACTACAGTTCTAGTGCAATATGTAACTAAATTATGTGCCAGAGCTAATTACTATTCTATTCTATTTTTTTCCCCTAACTTAACTTTTCCTTGCTTCCCGGTAGATTAATCTGAGCAACTCTATAACCAAGAGCAATTTCCCTCTGGGATTAATAAAGTTCTTTGAATCTTGAATCTTGAATTGAATGACACATACAGTCAGGTCTGCAAACATTTGCATATTGACAATATTTTACGTTATTGTCAATAATATACTGCACTGTATACTGTTGTTTTACCTACCTGCTACAGCATATTCATTCATTCCAGAGTGATGGACACATCATAAATAGTACAAGCCGTCTAGATTCAGCAATGTTATGTGGCAATAGAATCTTGTCCGCTGATGACCCCAAACTCTCTTAATTTAGAATAAATCATGCAGTTTGGATTGTATAATTCACTTCAAGATTCTTAGCTGTATGTGTTCAGTTGGTTGTGGTTGGGTGGGGGAGTGATGGGGATTGATTGAGTGTAACTCTGTGGATCTCACAGCTGGCGGCTACAATGTGGATTCTGGACAGGAAGATCGGCAGCTGGCCACAGGTTTGGTCGCTAGGCAACACCGTCATAGAGGCAATCAGATGGTTTTAGATTAATGTTCTTACACAGACAGAAAAACAGAGATTTCAAAAAGGCACTTCAAAATCTTCTTGTGATTTGGAGGGTAGAGGGACTAAAAGGGAACTTGTGTGATGTGAATATAATGCAAAGAAAGGTCATGGGTAGTTCAAGTTTTACTGTAAACTGCTGAGGATTTCCGGAGAGGGTTTACTTAAAAGGTTAGAGTATTTTAGCCATTAGGCAATATAGGCAATATAATGAACTGAGTTTTAGTTAATTTTTTACCAACTACCCAAACATGGCTGAGCAAAAAAATTAGAGAATATATCATATAGGCAAAGAAATAGCACAGGTTCACACGATCATATTTTTGCGATGTCATTCCCATTCTGGTCATGGTAAAAATGTACCCTTTATAAAAGTAATGATAACTTTTGTTCTAATTGCCATATCTGAAAACCCAAATATACCCAACATAGTTTGATGTTTGAAGCCTCCCTGTCAGTAAGAGCATAAAACTAAAAATAAAACTTATGTAAACAACGTAACATACAAGAAAGCAGAAAATGCACATAGTTTGTGATAATTTTTCATTTATTTCTTGCATGCATTCATTTATCCATTGTTGCATTTATTAATTCATTAATACTTCAAAATGACAAATTAATAATAGAATAACTATGAAACTTAAGTAATTAGATTATATGTATAACAAACTTCATATTAAAGAACATCAGTTATACAGGCTTTACTCTCCTCTTCACAGGGAAATCCGACGGGTCAGCAGCCCGTCTCGTTCTAACAGCATCAGTCCTGCAGAGATTAACTGTGATTATTGATGCTACTTTCATGATTTGTTCATTATCCAACACAATATATGTTAGTTTATTTTCCATTAAACTGTCAGTATAAATTCGAAGGCTGACATTAGCATTCCATAGCGGGCCAGTGGTAGCTCAGTGGTTAAGGCATTAGACTACGGTTCAGAAGATCCCCGGTTCAAACCCCACAACCACCAAGTTACCACTGTTGGGCCCTTGAGCAAGGCCCTTAACCCTCAACTGCTCAAATGTATAATAAGATAAAAATGTAAGTCGCTCTGGATAAGAGCGTGTGCCAAATGCCTAAATGTCAATGCCATATTCTCATTTTTAAAAAGCTAATATTGTTTTATTATCCTCACAAGCCCAACATTTCAGTGAAAAGGCTGAGTGTTGATTGTAACAGATACAAGAAAATTGCAAAACACTAAAACAAAAAAGATGTCATAAGATTGGATTTTACAAGATGAGGCAGGCATGTTTGATAGTTACTCCTCCAATAGGTATTTCATGTCCAATAGTCACTTGTCCTATAGGTATTTCATGTCAGATAGTGACTTAAATCATTTCATTTTGTATGAGCTAGATTTTAAAATTTACCTCCAAGAACATAAAATCTGTAATTCCAAGTATTTACAAATACAGTAAAGTCTCTGTGTCTTCTACAACAAGTAAGCAATTAAAAACTTATATTATATTATTATATTAACAAAATATACAGGTAATAAAATATGGGCTGGTAATAGTCTGACACAAATCATACCACCCCATTGTTAAATATTAAAATCTAAGTTTCTATAACAGCACATTCCATTCAATATTATTCTTAACATGATCACAAATCTTAGCAATCCCAGGCTCAGATTTGATTCATAATCTATGTTTCCTCCTCAATACACCCACTCTTTTCAAGGCTTGTAGTTTGCTAATGTTTGTCCAGAATCTTAGGACATATTATTTATGTATAACTTTACTAAAGAAAGAGAGGAGTTTATTGTTCTGTCGTGTACCTGAATGCTGTTGCTCTGCATGGCAGCAATCTGTTTAGCTGCAGGAAGCCTCAGTGCTCCTCTTAAACACTGAGTAGACGTGCTGTCACAGTGATAACCATAGGGGCAGCAGTGGATGCCATCACTGCAGCACTGACCCTAAAGCATCAGACAAAATGTTAAGATCACACTCACTAATCTACCACATTCATGATTTTCTGAGAAAATACCGACCACAGTGAATGGGCAGCATGTCCACTGTCCATAAGGAGTCCTGCAGCACGTCGTTCCATCAGGGCAGGTATAGATGTTGTCACAGTGAACCACAGAGACAGAAGGATCATCAGATCTCACCAGAGGAACAGGAGCATTTTTCTCTTCCTCCTGTGCAAGTATCAGAGGGCCAGCCAGGGTTAGCTTAAAAAACTTATGGATTAAACAATAAGAAATATGGTACTGTAGATGAGAACACAGCCAGACAACTTGAGGAAATGTAGATGGTTTAAAAAGTTTTTTTTTATTACGTAATTGTTAGGTAACAGTAAAAACTGGAAAATGGATTTCAACAGTTCTATCACTGTTTCTGAAACAGTTGGAAAATAGTGAATTGCTAAATCATTCTGATGCCAGCATTGCTTATCTTGAACTTTAAGATGACTTATTTTCATCACTAAGTCACTAATGCAAAGGGTGTTGAAAAGCAAAGAATCAACCTAGAAGTTCTTAAAGAAAATTCATTTCACATTCAGTAAGAGAAAAACAGAACATTTTATTCTAATAAAACTTTATCAGTGTTACGTGGGGCGGATAGAAGAGCCCATTAGGAGCTCGTGAGAGTGCTTATGATACGCACGGTTTGGAGATAGCGTGGGATTATTAATTTGAAACTTAAAAGGAAATCAAAGAAAACTGAAAACACCAAATAAACCGTCTACGCGAGACAGGGCACTAGAAACGAAAACAAAAACCTATATCCTCTCTGGGCCTTAGCACTTACTGAGGACTTATAAGAAAGAGAGAGAGGTTTGTGTCTTTTCTAAACTTTTATGTTAACCCTGAGCATGCACGCTTAAAGGGTAGCGTGCCTCTCTCTTTCGCCAACGTCTTAGGGAGGCAGAGGCTGAGTGTTTACCTCTGTCTCTCAACCTTCTGCGTGCTTGTTCATTGGGTCTTTCTTTCTTCCTTTCTTCCTTCCTTGCTACCTAAATGATCACCAGAAATGTGGAAATATCAAGACACTTAAATAAAAACACCACCAGGTGTCACCACCTGATTACCTTGTGGCAGCGTTGCCTGGCAACCGCGTTTCTAAGTGACCCGGCCTCTGCCTATTCAGAACTACACGGGGTAGCAGCCTGCGGATCTGCCCGTTCCAAACAGTGCAGAGCATTTTCATGTGGTTCTGCCCCTCATGAGACCCGCATCGTTACAATCCGATTTCCCCACACTATTAATATTCTTGCACATTAATAACTTTTTTAAAAATCTATGATAATACAGGAACCTTTTCTTATACATTGATTATTATATATATTTTTTGGTCTTTGTCAGAATGTGGACTAAGTAGGGATACCACAATGACCTTCAAACATGTCTAGTAATGATGCCTACTGTATGAAATATAGGCATGAACAAACACATTTGTTTTTAATGAAACCACAGCCCTGCTGAATTCTTGAATCTGGTTGGTCAGGAGCTGTTGACTAATTTTAAAAAATAGCAGTTCAGATAACAGAGTCAGGTTTACAGCAAGCCACAGTTATTAATGTGCTCCTTATAATAAGTTATTGTCTCTATAGAAACAACTCACTTACATGGACTTTTTTGACAGATGCACTATATGATCTAAAACTAATAACAAATAGATTGTTGATATTGTGACGTTTTCTACAAAAAGACTTTTAACATTTTTTTTCTTTTGGAAGGAGTCACCAGTGTCAGTGTTTTGAAACAGTTAGACATAAAGCTTTTAAAATTTTCCACCACTGAAAAGTGCTGACTAATGTATTTATAACAGTATTTCTTCATTTGTTTTATTCCTAACATGAAGCCAATAACAGTTTTATGACATTTAATTTGTTTATCACTTTACTAAAGAAAGAGGAGTTTATTGTTCTGCCGTGTACCTGAATGCTGTTGCTCTGCATGGCAGCAATCTGTTTAGCTGCAGGAAGCCTCAGTGCTCCTCTTAAACACTGAGTAGACGTGCTGTCACAGTGATAACCATAGGGGCAGCAGTGGATGCCATCACGGCAGCACTGACCCTAAAGCATCAGACAAAATGTTAAGATCACACTCACTAATCTACCACATTCATGATTTTCTGAGAAAATACCGACCACAGTGAATGGGCAGCATGTCCACTGTCCATAAGGAGTCCTGCAGCACGTCGTTCCATCAGGGCAGGTATAGATGTTGTCACAGTGAACCACAGAGACAGAAGGATCATCAGATCTCACCAGAGGAACAGGAGCATTTTTCTCTTCCTCCTGTGCAGGTAACTGAGGAGAGAACAGGATTCGATACCATGGAAGCCCCTTTTTCTCACACAGATGAGTTTCTAGGTTACACTGATATCCCTGTGGACAGCAGTGTGCCCTGTCTGGACAGCAAACAGCCTTAAAGAATACACACAATGTTTTAGAGAATTTATAAAGGACGTATTTAACATTGAGTTATAATGCAATGACATTTAGTTTTGAGAATGACAAACTCTCAAAAGACAAACTCCAGAAATAAAAAAAGAGTAACTTCAGTTCTGCTTACAGATGGATATTGGCAGCATGCATATCCAGTGTTATATGGGCAGCAGGTATGCTTATCATCACATTCTGTCCCATCTGGACAGATATTATTGCCAGAAACCAGCCCTACCAGGAGCAACGCTAACACAGCAGTCATCTAGATAAGGAGGAGAACAAAAAGCACACTTGTCCACCTAGTGCTTAAAGTAAATACAATGAAGTCCCAGAGAAAAAAGCAGTCAAATCTAAATAATGCATCATTTAAAAACATATCTTCATCGATGAACATAATTCCAAATCCTAAATGTTTAAATCACTTCGGTCTAAAAGGACTGCTATGAAAAAGCATACAAAGTTTACGTCACTACTTGCCTTGCTTATGCCGAGGATTGTTTCGTAGTAATATCCGTCCAGATGTTCAATCACAGCTTCTCAAATGGCAGTACTGACCTGCAATTACATTAACCAAGCATATATAACCCTCCTTATACAAAAAAAAGAGGAACTGCTCCTTTCATTTCCCTCTTCACATGTAAAAGATATTTTAATGTGTGAGTTATTCTTAAAATGGATTAATGTGTAAAACAGACAAATTCTGAATTTATTCTGAAAAAACCCAAGGTACCCAGGTGAAGAGAAAAAAATGGTACAATTTTATCAGGGCAAAAAAAACAAACAAACAAACAAAAAAATGAACACCTACACATTTCAGTCATTTTTTCTTTATCAGGGTGTGATAAACTATTCTACAGTATACACTTTCCTCTTTTATTGTGTCAAGAAACAGTGATATCCCTTTTTATTATGTCTTTCTATTAGTTTAATTGCACCTGTACTCTTACTTAACTACATTAAACCAACATACTTTGCATTCCTTGCATTTTTATTTGAAATTACTCATTGCAAATTTTGAAGGTCCAGATTGTTACTACCATATATTTATTATTTTTTTTGCTGATGCTCACTGTTGCTTATCTGATGGTTCTCACTGAAGGTTCAAAGAATAATCTGCCAAAACAGATGGATTCCATTTGCATTGGAGCTCATTTTCCTATTATTGCATTTGGTGAAAACGTTCAGTGTTTATCAGTGACTGCATTTAGATTTACACAAAAACAGAAAATGAATCTTTAGTGACACAGCACCCTGTGGTTTTGCATGCTTGAAATATTTTTCTTAACCAACTGCACAGTTTGTTGCTCTGGTGCCCACCAAGTTAAATGTTGCACCTGCCGTAAACTACTCGTGTGAATAGAGAAGTACACACTCTGCTTGTGATGCTGGTGGACAATAGCATATGGGGAAAAAATATTCTGAAGATGAGCACTTAAGCACTTCCTCGTTCCTTATATGGCAATTCTCCCATAGCCTACAGTATGTCCAGACTGACTTCCCCTCTGTTTGTTCTCCCTGGATGTAACAGATGTGCGGTATGTGAAACCAGGCATTTGGCCTAAATGATGAAATTGGTCTTCTACTGTAAATAGAGAAGTTACCCCCATATCACAGCACACAGTCGACAGATCTAGCATTCATCTTCTACTTTAAAACTTGACAGCAATTTCAAATATAATTACATAGGTTTTTTTTCCATGGACATGCACTAGACAGGGCTAAAGTTGTCTTACAGTAACAACTGTTCATTTGCCCTGTTATGACAGCGCTGCACTCAGGGAGTAAAAAGTAAACAGCTTTGTGCCTCAATAAATACAAGTAGCCCATAAGTGCTAAAGCTGAACCAAATTAAATCGTGATATCCAAAATTTTATGACTTCATGATAAGTGTGCGTATCAAAACATCTGCGTTGTAAACATACCATCCTGTATGCAAGTGTGTGTGTGTGTGTGTGTGCTATTAAGAATGCCAAAGTTTTTGCTATGTGTTAAATCAATTACAATAGACTTGTATTTATTTATTTATCTATTTTAGACGTAATACTTATAAAGGGCTTATAGAGATTTCGACATTTTTATTTAAAATTATGTGAAATCATATGATACATAATGTTTTAAACAAGCTGAAATTTTGGATTGTGATATGAATTATGACGAAATGTCCTTCTTCTCTTCTTCTTCTATTTATTATTATTATGGTTATTGTTGTCAATTGTATTTAGAACACTATTATTTCTTGAAATATATTGCTATTATTTTAACTTTTTGATATGGTTTTTCATAACTAAAATATAAAAGTTTCAGTTTCATTTCCATTTCACACTATATGGATTTATTTATCCTGAGTCACATGTGCTTCTGTTCTTCTGTTAAAAGTGAGAGAGAACAAAATTGTATTAATTAAATATTACTTTACAAAGAAGTTTTTGCAGATGGTTAGAGGTAGACGCACCAGTGTAGGGTGAAAATAATTATTTTTAAAATTATGATTATTTTATAATTAATCTGATTTTTAAAAATCTTTTTGCAATTTAATGATCCATGGGAGTCATAATAGAATAATATTTTTAAAAATACTTTAAAAGTGTAAAAATGGTTTAAAATGTATAACTCTGGTATGATGTTAAATGTATTCATTATGTTTGTATCATAGATACTGTTATAATGTTGGGTTAAATAAACGTTTTGTTCTTTATTACTCTTTTTAGTGTCATGTAAGAGTTATTTTAATGTTTAAGTTTAGTTTGTTTCCACTGCTTCACTCACTTGCAATATCACTTGATGCCATCCAAAGGATTTATTTCAAGGGTTACATCCTAAAGATGTCTCTGAGGCCCTCTAGTGGCCATCTGCAGTATAGAAATGCATGTCTGCAAGCATAATCAGCATGAGTAAACAAATAATTAAACACTGAAGAGCAAATAATCCAGACTAGCATGTTTAACTAAGAGTTTTAGGTTACTACAGTAGCTACAATACATGGCAGTGTGGCAGAGCAGGGATGTACGTAGTGGAACTGGAGATTCACATCATGGATGTACAGCAGACAAATCTGCAGCAAATGCGTGATGCTATCATGTTAATATTGACCAAAATCTCTAAGGATTGTTTCCAGCACCTTGTTGAATTTATGGCATAAAGAGTTAAGGCAGTTCTGAAGGCAAAGATGGGTCCAACCCAGTACTAGCAAGATTTACCTAATGAAGTGGCCGGAGAGTGTATATATCTTATGATAAGATAAAAGAAATACAGAAATAAAAAAACAATGATGATGATGATGATAATAACATAATTAAATATTGTGTATACAAAATACAATCACACTAGAAATAATGAACATTTGATGCAAAATTTATGCGATTTTATTGATTTGCACATGCTTTAAACAATTTATTTTTGTATTTCATTTTTTTGTTCCTTTTAAATGAAAGAGAAAGAATAATATGTAACTGTTGCTGCTTATTGTGACATAATTAATAATAATAATAATAATAATAATAATAATAATAATAATAATAATTCAGACAATAAAGCTTAAAAAATGTTTGTTGATCAAGCAAAAATTCAGAGGACCAAGGCTTCCTTGTGAGAAGAGCAAGAACACTTGTGTAGTGTCTTATGCACTTGTAGAATTGCAGTCATAGCCATATTCACAGCAGTGCTTTCCGTCCTTACAGCACTGATCCTTTAAAAGACAAGTAGAAAAGAAATAATGATTAGAATTAGAAGTAGTATTTTTATTAGTATTATTATACATTAGAAGTTAATGTGTTTTAGGAATAAATCTATATTTTAGAAATAGTGCCTAAAGTCGTGTGCATAGTATTGGAGAATGCACAATGTTTGCATTTCTGCCTTTATACATTATCACAATGGATTTGAAATGAAGCAGTAAAGATGTAATTAAAATATAGAGTTTTCATTTAAAGGCTTGAATTTTAAAGGTTTAATTTTGTCATATAACCTCAACCCAACTGAGCTCTTTTTCACTTACTAAAGATGCGACTAAGGGCAGAAAGATCCAATAAGGGCCTGGCAAAGAGAGGAAACTCAGCATTTCGTGGTATTGGTGAGTTCCAGACTTCAGACAGTCATTGACTACAAATGTTTACATCCCAGGATTAAAAATAATCCTAATATTTAGGATTTTAGGTTGTCCAATTAAATTTTTAACCCTTGAAAATAATATTTGATAATACTATTTATGTTAAACCTTTGAATTAAAGCTGGAAGTCTATATTTAAATCATAGTGTAAATGATTTACAAAAGTGTAAAGAGACACAAACACAAAGTTACAAATTGTGTCACTTTCCAAAACAAATCTAACTAACTGTAGCTATCTAGAGTCAAGAAAGAGTCTAGAAAGATAGATACCCGAGGTTATGGACAGCACGCCAACTGGCCAGTTGGTGTCTTGCAGCAGCTGTTTCCAGCCGAGCAATAGAATCGGTCACTGCAGTGTATAACGCCAGCCTGTTTCTGGAGTTTAAACACAGACTTCAGTTGAGATAAGCGGTCGAAGTCTCTCTCTCTCTCTCTCACACACACACACACACACACACACACACACACACACACACACACACACACACACACACACACACACACACACAAACAGACTACCAGTCAAAAAATACATAGCTAACCAGATGTGCTGTTTGTTAATTGGTGATTTCTGAGGCTGGAAACTCTAAATGGAGTCTTCTCTGCAGCAGAGGTAAGGTTTGGTCTTGTAAGTCTTCATGAGAGCCAGTTTCATCATGGTGCTTGATGGGTTTTGCAAATGCACTTGACAATAGTTTTTGCAAGAATTGTTGCAGAACGGCTGACTTTCATGTCTAAAAATAACTGACTGTTGTTGCTGTTGTTGGTACTTAATTACCCAATGCCATACAGTATGTGTTATTTCATGGTTTTGGAATATTCAGTGTTCTTCAACAATGTAGAAAATAAATGACAAACCTAAAAATATTGAATTAGGCATGTCCAAGGTGTGTCCAAACTTTTGATTGGTACCATTATTGTGAATACTGGAGCCTTCATATATAGCTTTTTAACCACGCTTGTGAAAACCACAGGACTGTGGTGGAGTGCAATGTCTTGCCCACATCAACATTGCTTATGGTTACTTATAGTAGCATTGTGGGTTATTACAATTAAATGTTATTACATTACAATTAAAGGTGTGAAACAGTTATCACGTAACGTTACTTTCAGAGATGCCGCATTTTAACCACACCGTTAAACAGTTTGTATTAGTACATGTACTGGAAATTGCAAAGCAATAAAATGTCAAATATGTCATAAGATTGAATTTCAAAAGACCAGGCAATCACATCCAACTGTCAGTGGAGTCGTTGGAATTGATGCAATGACAACTGTCTGAAACAGCTTGTATGGCTGTGGATTTCTACTGTTACATAAAGGTGTGTGCAACAAGTTCGCAGCCCTTTGTGTCTGGATGGGAAATAAAAGGATTATATTTATATTCTGCAATTCACCTGCAAGAGATCATATATTTTCAAGAAAAAGCAAAATCATACTTAGCACCCACATTGTTGATTCTTTTCTTTGAACAATATGTCATGCCTTACATGAATTAAAACCTTATCATAAGTCACAGATTTTATTCATCTTTCTCTCTTATATAAAAACTCTGTGGCCACTTGCTAACTTTTAGTTGTCATGTTAACATAACAAAATCATATAAGGTTATTATGCTGATAAAACTGATAATTTGGCACAATTTTCTTTTTCTTTTTCTTTTTTTTTGGTCTTGCAAATGTCACTGCATGAATTACACCACCATATTGTTTGTCAATTTGCTATAGCAGAATGTCTCTTTGTGGTTTATTCCAAAACACAATGCTTCCCATTTTCTACCGCAGGTGTCCTGGATTCATGAGCCATCGTGCTTCCCCTATTCACTTCATACTTTGACATTTTCCTAATGTTTAACATTTATTACATAACAGTCATTTTATTTTTGTACAAACTGAATAAAGGGAGAAGGTTATTGTCTTGTACCTCTATGCTGTTGCTCTGAATGGCAGCAATCTGTGGAGATGCAGTAAGACTCAGTTCTCCCCTGAAACAGCGAGTAGACGTGCTGTCACAGCGATAACCAAAGGGGCAGCAGTGGAGACCATCACGGCAGCACTGACCCTAAAGCATCAGAGAAAATGTTAAAATCACACTCACTAACCTACACATTCATGATTTTACTGGATGTAATACCAACCACAATGTGTGGGCAGCATGTCCACAATCCAGAAGGAGACCTGCAGCAGGTTGTACTATCAGGGCAGTAATTGTTGCTGTCACAGAAAATCACAGAGTCTTTTTCATTTACAGATTTCACCAAAGGATGAAGGACATTCTTCTGTTCTTCCTCTGCAGTTATCTGATGGGAAAGAGGTTGACATTTACCATGAATTACTATCAACTAGTTTTTTACCTATTAAAATTCTGATATTTGCTGAATGGTTAAGACTCACATTCCTCACAACTCTCATAATTACAAACTGTACTTTTACGTTTCATTCATCCATCTACAGTAGGAACCTCTGTAGTCCAATCAGGAACCGAAGAGCCCAATGGTGACCATCGTACTTATTCCCATTTACACAACCGCAGTAGGACCTCTGGTCAACACTCACATGCTCATTCACACATTTGGGGCCAGTTACCCTAATCCTCATGTTTTTGAACTGTGGGATGAAACCGGAGTACCCAGAGGAAACCCACCAAACACGGGAAGAACATGCAAACTCTACACACACAGACCATGAGGTGGGAAGCGAACCTGGACCCTGGAGGTGCAAGGCGACAGTGCTAATTACTAAGCCACTGTGCAGGCCACTCATCCTTCTATATTTTTAATACTTATTAGTTTAGAGTTACACTTTGCATATTCCGTGTAATTTACATTGTGTTATATATTTCAATTTTAAATCTACTTTATTTGTAACATTTGTAAATCTGTAAATTTGTACAGTATATTCCATCCTCCCAAAAAAAATTAATTTGAATTTTTATGTTAATTTTTATTGGAAATTCTATCAGACGTTTGTTTGTATTCATCCAATGCAATTTTCTTTTTGTTGCACTGAAAAACGTTCTATTCCACTATATCTTTTCATTTTAGGTTACAGATAGTTTTATAAGAATTTCACTGCATATCATACTGTGTATGGTTGTGTATGTGCGAAATAAAATTAAAATGTTAACTAAGAAGGGCTATAATGCCAATGCAGAAATTGCCCAATGTCTACACTTGCACCTTGGCTCATTTGTAATTCCTAAAAAGATCATTAGAGAACTTCAGATTTTATTAGCCTTAAAAATCCATTATTTCAGTGGCAACATAAAATCTAAAGCATAGAAGTTTTTTTTTTCTTTTTCTTTTCTTTTTTTTTTTTAGATGTTTTTGTTTCTTTGTGTAAGGACACAACTATGGAAGCCAGATGATAGATGCTCGGGTGGGATTTGCTTTGCTAAGCTGTTTTTTTGTCTTGTTAACTTTAAGAATGTCTTTTAAATGTACTGTACTTTTTGTGGAAAAGTGAAAAAAAATTGTAGTGCTAACACTCAGACTTTAAGAAAATTAGCAGTATGGACAGGGTGCCAATCCATCGCAGGGCACACACACATACACACACTCACACACCCAATCACACACTACGGGCAATTTAGGAACGCCAATTAGCCTAATCTGCATGTCTTTGGACTGTGGGAGGAAACCGGAGTACCCGGAGGAAACCCACCAAGCACGGGGAGAACATACAAACTCCATGCACACAGAGACGGGAATCGAGCTTGGCCGGGAATCGAACCCAGACCCTGGAGGTGCAAGGCGACAGTGCTAACCACTACACCACCGCACCGCCGTGGACATACAGCATATTGTTTTATTTTAGACAAATTCAATCCTGTAAAAAAATATTTTTGCATGTGCACAATTTAAAACTGCACTTACTTTAAGAACGAAACTTTTGTGAAAAACTAAATTCTCCAGGCACACAAGATAATTTTCTATTTTCACAAGACTTTTAGTATGTATGTTTGGTTTTTCTTGCATACATCCCATCAGGGGCTCTGCATGAATTATACCATCATGTGTAAATGTATGCAGACAACACAATGCATAGCATATGCTGGCTAATTTGATTCATGAGTCATCTTACTTCCCTTATAAATGCATTTATTTAATAGTTTGCCATTTTACTAATGTTTAGCGTTTATTACATGAGGTATTTTATTTGTGTAACACTGTATTGCAGAAAAGGAGAAGATTATCGATTTGTCTTATACCTCAATGCTGTTGTCCTGAATGGCAGCAATCTGTGGAGATGCAGTAAGACTCAGTTCTCCCCTGAAACAGCGAGTAGACGTGCTGTCACAGCGAAAACCTGAGGGGCAGCAGTGGAGGCCATCACGGCAGCACCGACCCTAAACAATCAGAGAAAATGTTCAAATCACACTCACTAACCTACACATTCATGATTTTCTGAAAAAATACCAACCCGTGTGTGTGGGCAGCATGTCCACCGCCCAAAAGGAGTCCTGCAGCAGGTCGTACGATCGGGGCAGAAATTGTTGCGGTCACAGCGAACCACAGAGTCCTTTTCATTTACAGATTTCACCAAAAGAGCAGGGACATTCTTCTGTTCTTCCTCTGCAGGTGTCTGATGGGGAAGAGATGACATTTACCATGAATTACTATAAATATATATAGTTTTGGTTTTACATATTATTATTATTTCAATATTCATTGCATGGTTAACAGTCAAGTTCCTTACTGGTACAACTACTACACACTGTAATATTGAATTAGTTAAAAAAAACAATTGAAACTTTTAGTGGTTACCTTAGGAGGTCTATATATTAAGCAATTGTACATTATTCATTCATTCATCTTCTATACCGCTTTATCCTTATATACAGGGTCGCGGGGGACCTGGAGCCTATCCCAGGAGACTTCGGGCACTAGGCGGGGTACACCCTGGACAGGGTGCCAATCCATCGCAGGGCACACACACATACACACACTCACACACCCAATCACACACTACGGGCAATTTAGGAACGCCAATTAGCCTAACCTGCATATCTTTGGACTGTGGGAGGAAACCGGAGTACCCGGAGGAAACCCACCAAGCACGGGGAGAACATGCAAACTCCATGCACACAGAGACGGGAATCGAGCCTGGCCGGGGAATCGAACCCAGACCCTGGCGGTGCAAGGCGACAGTGCTAACCACTACACCACCGCGCCACCTCAATTGTACATTATTGAAATGTAAATTTAAAAAAAAAACAGATGTTTAAATTATGGGCTCTTGAAAATATCTTGTAGTCTGAACTGAAATTGTAGTCTGAAAGATCTTGTGCTAACAGCCAGACACAACTCTACAGACCTGATTTAAGTAATCAAAAAAAAAAAGCAAACAGAAAATCTTTTTTTTAAACTGGGAATTCTCTTTTGTGCATGCAGAGATTTAAAATATTACAGCTTAATCCAGTGGTTCTCAAAGTGTGGGGCCCCACTAGTGGGGAATACAGACATGACAGGTGGGGCGCAATGAACGGGAGGAAATTGGTGGAAAATAATAGGAAAGTATCTATTCTAATTCATGCTTTTCTTTATTGATAATGAAGTGCGTACGCTCAAAACTAAACAATCACACAGAAATAAATGGATCATTAATACAAAAGTAAATTGAATTGAAACCTGCGCGACCCACTGGGCAGCGCTGCGCGACTCTGACAGAAACAGACCGCGCCGACCATCAAAGTACATTTTACCCCGCTGGGATGCGCACGTACAAACCAGGCATGGCAAGGTGGAAACTGACATTTTAAATAAATTGAGTCGCGCAGGTTTGTGATTCGAGCGGCGCTGCACGATCCACCGGGCTGCGCAAATAAACCAGATCATCACTGCGCTATCCAGATAGTCGCGCTGCGCTGTATTTGCGCAGATATTTGGTTCAAACGGGTGCCGCGGTTTCGTCCCACTTTTGACGTGTTTGGCTTCACATACACTTCGACAATGGAAGAAGACGGTGCAGCAGCAGTGAGTTTACTTACATGTGACGAAACCAACAACGAGGAGATTGCAAAGAAAAAAGCTGCATCGTCTGTGTTGTGGAATTGGTTTGGGTAGAAGAAAAGTGATACGAATGAGATGAACGTGATTTGTAAGGTACGCAAGTGCACTGTTTTAACAAGTGGTGGAAATACGTCAAACCTTTTCTATCATCTGAAATACAAACATCCAAACGAATATGGCCAAAGTAAAAAAAATGCGGCAAACCTCAGCAATTCACAGTTTACATAAAATTACATTATGTAAAACAGTTTCTTTGTGTTTGAATTTTTATTTATGCATTTTCAGATACAAATTGCTATATTGTGATATATATTTCGTTATCGAGGTAGAAAATAGCTTCTACCGTGATAGAAGATTTTGGTTATATCCTCCTGGAGCTTGGATTCATGGTGGGGATGGTGGGGGCAGAAGAGAGACTCGTGTGTGTTTTGTCTCTTAAACCGCTGGCAGCAGACCGCATGAGACCCAACAAATTAGGAAGACACTTGGAGACAACACACTCCAGTCACGTTAATAAGCCACTCGACTTCTTTCAAAGAAAGCTGGCAGAATACAGACAGCAGGAGAATCGCATGGTAAAATCTGAATCAGTGGACAGCAAAGCACAAATGGCTTCATTCAAAGTTGCATACAGAATTGGCCAGTGCAAAAAAACTACAAACGATTGCTGAGCAGCTAATAAACATGGGGTCAATTATGCAAAGATATGTGACAACGTAAGCCTTTTATAACAATTGCACGTGTATTTTATCTATTTTGAACTTGGTGTTGTTTGATCTTATTGGTTTAGAAATTGATATTTCAGTATAACAGTAAACTTGGCCGATTTCGTTATTATTTTGTTGACAAGTGGGGCTTGAAAATTCACTCACCCCCTTAAGTGGGGAATGACAGAAAAAGTTTGAGAACCACTGGAATCTCAATCTTGTCAAACATACTTTGTCATGTGCGCCACTTAAAAATGAATTAAGAAAGAACATTCTGCAGGCACGATCATTTTCAATTCACTTAGTTACAGTATATTTCGTATTCATCAATTTGGATAAGATTCTGTCATAATTATGTTTGTATTTTTGTCCTTGCAATCATCTCATCAGGTGGTCTGCATGAATTACACCACCATGTTATTTATTTGTGTCCTATAGTGTCCCTATGTGGTTTATTCCTTACAAAAACACAATGCTTACTATATTTTAGGTAACAGATGTGATTTATGAGCTATCTTGCTGCCCCTATACACCTATTCACTTTATAGTTTGATATTTTTCTAATGTTTAAAGTGTATTACATAACAGTCATTTTATTTGTGTACAAACTGAATAAAGGGAGAAGGTTATTGTCTTGTACCTCTATGCTGTTGCTCTGAATGGCAGCAATCTGTGGAGATGCAGTAAGACTCAGTTCTCCCCTGAAACAGCGAGTAGACGTGCTGTCACAGTGATAACCAAAGGGGCAGCAGTGGAGACCATCACGGCAGCACTGACCCTAAAGCATCAGAGAAAATGTTAAAATCACACTCACTAACCTACACATTCATGATTTTACTGGATGTAATACCAACCACAATGTGTGGGCAGCATGTCCACAATCCAAAAGGAGACCTGCAGCAGGTTGTACTATCAGGGCAGTAATTGTTGCTGTCACAGAAAACTACAGAGTCTTTTTCATTTACAGATTTCACCAAAGGATGAAGGACATTCTTCTGTTCTTCTCCTGCAGGTGTCTGCTGTGGAAAAGGCTGACATTTATCATGAATTAATATTTTTGTTTTAACCTATTAAAATTCCAGGATTCATTGGCTGGTTAAGACTCGAGTTCCTAAATCTCACAACTACACACTGTACTTTTACATTAATTGAATAATAAGGTTAAACTTTTACTGGTTACCTTGGAAGGTCTATAGATTAAGCAACTGAAGAAAAATGTACAATGCAGAAACGTAAACGGTTAAAAAAAGATTTTGAAATTATAAGTACAGTAACTAAAAATATCTTGCAGGCTGAAAGGCACTTTTTACAAAAACAATAAGGAAACAGTGGAGAGGAAAATCTTGCCAATGCAGAAATTGCCCAAGATTTACACTTGCACCTTGACTTGAAACAACCTTTGGAGAATGTCTCATTTTATTAGCCTTAAAGAGCCAATATTTCAGTGACAACATAAAATCTGGCGGCGCGGTGGTGTAGTGGTTAGCACTGTCGCCTTGCACCTCCAGGGTCTGGGTTCGATTCCCGTCTCTGTGTGCATGGAGTTTGCATGTTCTCCCCGTGCTTGGTGGGTTTCCTCCGGGTACTCCGGTTTCCTCCCACAGTCCAAAGATATGCAAGTTAGGCTAATTGGCGTTCCCAAATTGCCCGTAGTGTGTGAATGGGTGTGTGTGTGTATGGATTGGCTGGATTGGAGTGTATGAATCCATCCCTGCGATGGATTGGCACCCTGTCCAGGGTGTACCCCGCCCTAGTGCCCGAAGTCTCCTGGGATAGGCTCCAGGCCCCCCGCGACCCTGAACACAGGATTAAGCGGTATAGAAAATGAATGAATGAATGAATGAACATAAAATCTGAATACACAGAATACACAGAAGGTTTTTTTTTTGTTTCTTTGGACACAACTGTGGCAGCTCGGTGGTGGATGTGTGGTTGGGATTTGCTTGGCCAAGCTGATTTTTTTTGTCTTGTTAACTTTAAGAATGTCTTTTAAGTGTACTGTAATTTTTTGTATGATAATAAAGAAATTGGAGTGCTAATAGGCGGACACAGTTATACAGAGCTGCCTTAAAGAATCTTTACAAAAACAAAAAATAAACATGCAAACAAAAATATCTTGTTTAACTGGAAAAAAATTTTTTGTGCATGCAGAGATTTGTCTTTTTTAATCATTTTCCTTAATGGAAATGGGAAAGTAAGTGGGCCACATATTATTCATTCATTCTCTATATCGATTAATCCTGTGTTAAGGGTCGCGGGGGACCTGGAGCCTATCCCAGGAGACTTCGGGCACTAGGTGGGGTACACCCTGGACAGGGTGCCAATCCATCGCAGGGCCCACACACATACACACACTCACACACCCAATCACACAATACAGGCAATTTGGGAACGCCAATTAGCCTAACCTGCATATCTTTGGACTGTGGAAACCGGAGTACCCGGAGGAAACCCACCAAGCATGGGGAGAACATGCAAACTCCATGCACACAGAGAAGGGAATCGAGCCTGGCCGGGGATTCGAACCCAGACCCTGGATGTGCAAGGCGACAGTGCTAACCACTACACCACCGCGCCGCCACCACATATTATAATTACGTAAATACCACAGCATATAATTCTCTTTCAAACAAATCCAACCTTGTCAAAAGATACTTGTTCATATGCATCACTTCGAATTGTGATAAAAAATGTTTAGTATTTATAAATATTTTCTTTTCCTTGCAATCATCACATCAGGGGATCCGCATAAATTCCCATCATGTGTAAATCTACGCAGAAAACACAATGCCTACTGTACCATATGCTAGTTAATTTAACTCATGAGTATTCTTACTTCCATTATACTTGCTTTATTTAACAGTTTGCCATTTTACTAATGTTTAGCTTTTATTTGTGTAACACTTGCAGAAAGGGAGAAGGTTATTGTCTTGTACCTCTATGCTGTTGTCCTGAATGGCAGCAATCTGTGGAGATGCAGTAAGACTCAGTTCTCCCCTGAAACAGCGAGTAGACGTGCTGTCACAGCGATAACCAAAGGGGCAGCAGTGGAGACCATCACGGCAGCACTGACCCTAAAGTATCAGAGAAAATGTTAAAATCACACTCACTAACCTACACATTTATGATTTTACTGGATGTAATACCAACCACAATGTGTGGGCAGCATGTCCACAATCCAAAAGGAGACCTGCAGCAGGTTGTACTATCAGGGCAGTAATTGTTGCGGTCACAGAAAATCACAGAGTCTTTTTCATTTACAGATTTCACCAAAGAAGCAGGGACATTCTTCTGTTCTTCCTCTGCAGGTGTCTGATGGGAAAGAGGTTGACATTTACCATGAATTACTATAACTATATATAGTGTTTTACCTGTTAAAATTCTGATCTTTGTTGGTTGGATGCAAACTCTACACACACAGACCATGAGGTGGGAAGCGAACCTGGACCCTGGAGGTGCAAGGCGACAGTGCTAATTACTAAGCCACTGTGCAGGCCACTCATCCTTCTATATTTTTAATACTTATTAGTTTAGAGTTACACTTTGCACATTCCGTGTAATTTACATTGTGTTATATATTTCTATTTTAAATCTATTTTATTTGTACCATTTGTAAATCTGTAAATTTGTATATTCAATCCCAAATAATTAATGTCTTATTATTATGTTAATTTTTATTGGAAATTTTATCAGTAGTTTGTTTGTATTCATCTAGTGCAATTTTCTTTTTATTGTACTGTAAAACTTTCTATTCTACTATATTTCTTTTTATTTTATGTCACAGATAGTTAAGAATAAGAATTTCATTTCATATCGTACTGTGTATGGTCGCGTATGTGTCAATTAACATTGTAATTTTTATTTGAATTCTAATTTAGAGGGTCTGTAGATTAAGCAACTAAAGAAAAATGTACATTGGTGAAATATAAAAAGTAAAAAAAAAAAAAGATTTTAAAATGATGGGTAGCTGAAAATCTCTTGCAGCCTGAAAGGCACTTTTTAGTCAAATCTTATGAAAACAATTAGGAAACAGTGGCGAGCAAAATGCAGAAATTGCCCAATTTTTACACTTGCACCTCGGCTTGTTTGTTATTCCTGACAAGATCGTTGGAGAACTTCACATTTTATTAGCCTTAAAAATCCATTATTTCATTCATTCATTCATTCATTCATTATACCGCTTAATCCTGTGTTCAGGGTCGCGGGGGACCTGGAGCCTATCCCAGGAGACTTCGGGCACTAGGCGGGGTACACCCTAGACAGGGTGACAATCCATCGCAGGGCACACACACATACACACACTCACACACCCAAACACATACTACGGGCAATTTAGAAACGCCAATTAGCCTAACCTGCATATCTTTGGACTGTGGGAGGAAACCGGAGTACCCGGAGGAAACCCACCAAGCACGGGGAGAACATGCAAACTCCATGCACACAGAGACGGGAATCGAGCCCGGACCCTGGAGGTGCAAGGCGACAGTGCTAACCACTACACCACCGTGCCGCCTCCCAATATTTCAGTGGCAACATAAAATCTAAAGCATAGAATTTTTTTTTTAATACGTTTCTGTTTCTTTGTGTAAGGACACGACTATGGAAGCCAGATGGTAGATGCTCGGGTGGGATTTGCTTTGCTATGCTGTTTTTTTGTCTTATTAACTTTAAGAATGTGTTTTAAATGTACTGTACTTTTTGTAGCAAAGTAAAAAAAAAATTGTAATGCTAACACTCAGACTTTAAGAAAATTAGTGGTGGACATACAGCATATTGTTTAATTTTAGACAAATTCAATCTTGTAAAAAAATATTTTTGCATGTGCACAATTTAAAACTGCACTTACTTTAAGAACGAAACTTTTGTGAAAAACTAAATTCTCCAGGCACACAAGATAATTTTCTATTTTCACAAGACTTTTAGTATGTATGTTTGGTTTTTCTTGCATACATCCCATCAGGGGCTCTGCATGAATTATACCATCATGTGTAAATGTATGCAGACAACACAATGCATAGCATATGCTGGCTAATTTGTTTCATGAGTCATCTTACTTCCCTTATAAATGCATTTATTTAATAGTTTGCCATTTTACTAATGTTTAGCGTTTATTACATGAGGTATTTTATTTGTGTAACACTGTATTGCAGAAAAGGAGAAGATTATCGATTTGTCTTGTACCTGAATGCTGTTGTCCTGAATGGCAGCAATCTGTGGAGATGCAGTAAGACTCAGTTCTCCCCTGAAACAGCGAGTAGACGTGCTGTCACAGCGAAAACCTGAGGGGCAGCAGTGGAGGCCATCACGGCAGCACCGACCCTAAACAATCAGAGAAAATGTTCAAATCACACTCACTAACCTACACATTCATGATTTTCTGAAAAAATACCAACCCGTGTGTGTGGGCAGCATGTCCACCGCCCAAAAGGAGTCCTGCAGCAGGTCGTACGATCGGGGCAGAAATTGTTGCGGTCACAGCGAACCACAGAGTCCTTTTCATTTACAGATTTCACCAAAAGAGCAGGAACATTCTTCTGTTCTTCTTCTGCAGGTGTCTGATGGGGAAGAGATGACATTTACCATGAATTACTATAAATATATATAGTTTTGGATTTACATATTATTATTATTATTTCAATATTCATTGCATGGTTAACAGTCAAGTTCCTTACTGGTACAACTACACACCAACTTTTAGTGGTTACCTTAGGAGGTCTATACAGTATATTAAGTAATTGTACATTATTGAAATGTAAATGGTTAAAAAAAAAAAAAAAGATGTTTAAATTATGGGCACCTAAAATTATCTTGTAGTCTGAAATGCACTTTTTTATATATCAAATGTTGAAAACTAAGCAGTGGAGAGCAAAATCTTGCCAATGCAGAAATTGCCCAATGTTTAAACTCACATCTTGGCTCATTTGTTATTTCTAAACAAGATTGGGAGAATGTGTCATTTTATTATCCTTTAAGGTCCAATACTTCATTGACAAAAAACATATATATATATATTTTTTCTAATATTAAGTGCTTTAGATTTTATTTTAAGTTTTCTTTTATTGTTGTTTATTGTTGTAAGAACACAACTGTGGCAGCTTCACTGTAGACACGTAGATGGGATTTACTTTGCTAAACAGACTTTTTTGTTTTTGTTAACTTTAAAAAGACTTTTAAAAAATTCTAGTGATAACAGCCAGACACAACTCTACAGAACTACAGAGTGATTAAATTTTTTTTTTTAAAAAGGCAAACAGAAAATCTTTTTGTTTAACTGGGAATTCTCTTTTGTGCATGCAGAGATTAAAAATTTTCAAGGATTTTTCTTAAATTTCAATAAAATGAGAAAGTAAATTACCTGAAAAATTACAGATTAAATTCTATTTTGTCAAACACACTTTGTCATGTGCACCACTTACAAATGAATTAAGAAAGAACATTCTGCAGGCAAGATAATGTTCAATTCACTTAGTTACAGTATATTTCGTATTGATCAATTTGGATAAGATTCTGTCATAATTATGTTTGTATTTTTGTCCTTGCAATGTTCCCATCAGGTGGTCTGCATGAATTACACCACCATGTTATTTATTTGTGTCCTATAGCAGCGTGTCCCTATGTGAAACACAATGCTTACTCTATTTTAGGTAACAGATGTGATTTATGAGCTATCTTGCTGCCCCTATACACCTATTCACTTCATACTTTGACATTTTCCTAATGTTTAACATTTATTACATAACAGTCATTTTATTTTTGTACAAACTGAATAAAGGGAGAAGGTTATTGTCTTGTACCTCTATGCTGTTGCTCTGAATGGCAGCAATCTGTGGAGATGCAGTAAGACTCAGTTCTCCCCTGAAACAGCGAGTAGACGTGCTGTCACAGTGATAACCAAAGGGGCAGCAGTGGAGACCATCACGGCAGCACTGACCCTAAAGCATCAGAGAAAATGTTAAAATCACACTCACTAACCTACACATTCATGATTTTACTGGATGTAATACCAACCACAATGTGTGGGCAGCATGTCCACAATCCAAAAGGAGACCTGCAGCAGGTTGTACTATCAGGGCAGTAATTGTTGTTGTCACAGAAAATCACAGAGTCCTTTTCATTTACAGATTTCACCAAAGGATGAAGGACATTCTTCTGTTCTTCTCCTGCAGGTGTCTGCTGTGGAAAAGACTGACATTTACCATGAATTACTATTTTTGTTTTAACCTATTAAAATTCCGATATTCATTGGCTGGTTAAGACTCGAGTTCCTAAATCTCACAACTACACACTGTACTTTTACATTAATTGAATAACAAATGTAAACTTTTATTGGTAACCTTTGGTTGTGTATGTGCGAAATAAACGTAAAATGTTTATTTAAATTCTAAACAACTAGTGGTTAACTAAGAAGGTCTATAGATTAAGCAACTGAAGAAAAATGTACAATGCTGAAACTGAAACATCATTCATCCATTCATTCATTTTCTATACCGCTTAATCCTGTGTTCAGGGTCGCGGGGACCTGGAGCCTATCCCAGGAGACTTCGGGCACTAGGCGGGGTACACCCTGGACAGGGCGCCAATCTATCGCAGGGCACACACATACACACTCACACACCCAATCACACACTACGGCCAATTAGCCTAACCTGCATATCTTTGTACTGTGGGAGGAAACCGGAGTACCCGGAGGAAACCCACAAGCACGGGGAGAACATGCAAACTCCATGCACACAGAGACGGGAATCGAGCCTGGCCGGGGAATCAAACCCAGACCCTGGAGGTGCAAGGCGACAGTGCTAACCACTACACCACCGTGTCGCCATAGATTAAGCAACTTATTAAGCAAAAAAAATTTACAATGCTGAAACGTCAACGGTTAAAAAAAAGATTTTGAAATTATAAGTAACTGAAAATATCTTGCAGTCTGAAAGCCACTTTTTACTCAAGTGTTACAAAAACAATTAGGAAACTGTGGAGAGCAAAATCTTGCCAGTGCAGAAATAGGTTTACACTTGCACGTTGACTTGAAACAACCTTCGGAGATTGGCTCATTTTTATTAGCCTTAAAGAGCCAATATTTCACTGACAACATAAAATCTGAAGAAGTTTGTATTAGAATACACAGAATGTTTTTCTCCCCAGTTTTTTTGTTCCGGGCGGCGCGGTGGTGTAGTGGTTAGCACTGTCGACTTGCTCCTCCATGGTCCAGGTTTGATTCTCAGCCAGGCTCGGTTCCCGTCTCTGTGTGCATGGAGTTTGCATGTTCTCCCCGTGCTTGGTGGGTTTCCTCCGGGTACTCCAGTTTCCTCCCACAGTCCAAAGAGATGTAGATTAGGCTAATTGGCGTTCCTAAATTACCCGTAGTGTGTGAATGAGTGTGTGAGTGTGTGTATGTGTGTGAGCCCTGCGATGAATTGGCACACTGTACAGGGTGTACCCCACCTCGTGCCCTAAGTCCCCTGGGATGGGCTCCATCTGGGATGTCTCGTTAACGTTAAGATTGTCTTTTAAATGTACTTTTTTGTATAATAATAATAAAGACATTGGAGTGCTAAAAGGCAGACACAATTCTACAGAGCTGCCTTAAGGAATCGTTGCAAAAACACAAAATAAACATGCAAACAAAAAAATCTCATTTAACTGAAAATTATATTGTGAGCACAGAGACATTAGACATTATCAAGGACAATTTTCTTTAAGAAATGAGAAAGTAAGTGGAGCACATACAGTATTATAATTACATAAATGTTAAATGGAGCATATCATTTTATTTCAGGCAAATTTAATCTTGTCATAATATACTTACTCATGTGCACCACTTACAACTGCACTTTTGTTAAGACAGAAACTCTTGTAAAAAGGGACAAATTTCTGCCCGGCACAAGATAATTTTTTAGCATGTATGTTTTTCTTGCAAACATCGCTATCAGGGGTTCTGCATCAACCACACCACCGTGTTGTTTATTAATTTCCTATAGCAGCATACCATAGCTAACAGATTTCCTTCATGAGCCACCTTACTTCCCCTTATACACTAATGTTATCATTTATTACACAAGTTCTTTTTTTTGTGTTCAATACAACAACAAAAAAAATTTTGTCCACACTACAATGTTATTGAAGATTGGTAGAAGGTTATTGCTCTGTCTTGTACCTCTATGATGTTGCTCTGAATGGCAGCAATCTGTGGAGATGCAGTAAGACTCAGTTCTCCCCTGAAACAGCGAGTAGACGTGCTGTCACAGCGATAACCAAAGGGGCAGCAGTGGAGACCATCACGGCAGCACTGACCCTAAAGCATCAGAGAAAATGTTAAAATCACTCTCACTAACCTACACATTCATGATTTTACTGGATGTAATACCAACCACAATGTGTGGGCAGCATGTCCACAATCCAGAAGGAGACCTGCAGCAGGTTGTACTATCAGGGCAGTAATTGTTGCGGTCACAGAAAACCACAGAGACAGTGAAGTTGTCAGATTTCACCAAAGGATCAGGAGCATTTTTCTCTTCCTCTTGTGCAGGTAACTGAGGAGAGAGAGGGATTCCATGCCATGGAAGCCACTTTTTCTTACACAGCTGAGTTTTTAGGTCACATTTATATCCTTGAGGACAGCAGTGGGCCTTGTCCGAACAGCATACAGCCTTAAAGAATACAAATAGTGTTTAATTTAGCTTTTTAAGATGAGATGTACTTCAATTTAATGCATCATCATCATTAATAATGAGGAAATAGAAAGAGTGTTCGAAATTAGATTTTTGGGAGTAATAATTGACAACAAACTGACCTGGAAACCACATATTAATTTCATTAAGACAAAAATCTCTAAATCAGTTGGAATTCTTAACAGATTAAAGTATGTATTGGATAATAAAACATTACGCATATTGTATTGTACACTCATATTTCCATACATCACTTATTGTGTGGAGGTATGGGGGCATACTTACAAAACTTATTTAAACCCAATATCTGTGTTACAAAAAAAAAAAAGCAATAAGGATTGTAAATTGTTTATAAAATCTAAAGTTTTTTAAATTTGTGGATCTAGTTGATTTGTATACTGCACAAATAATGTATAAAGCCTATAATGATTTACTTCCCAGCTGCATCCAGAGGCTGTTCAAAATTAAAGTCAGCCAGTACTACTATCTAAGAGGAATGTTTATGTTTAGCAAAATAAGGGCCAGAACAAATTTAAAGAATAAATGCATTTCCGTTAAAGGGGTTAATTTATGGAATAAATGTGATTAGGAATTAAAATTATGTAATTCACTTCATAGATTAAAAAAAAATGTTTAATGACAAGGTGTTTAGTGAATAAATGACATAAAGTAATACTGTGTATATATATATATATATATATATATATATATATATATATATATATATATATATATATATATATATAGATATGATTATTTTCTTTTCCTAATTTCTCTTCTTTTCCCAAGTGAAAGAATAATTAATTTTGACATGTTTTGTTTGTTATGTGCACAAGTGACAATATTTGTTGACAATATTTTGTGCGATTTACTGTAAAGTGTTGCTCATCATTTGTTGATGTACAAAGGGTAGGCATAATAAGCAAGGCTTCAGCCTACACCTTTTTCAGTGTTGAACTGAAATAAACTATCTATCTATCTATCTATCTATCTATCTATCTATCTATCTATCTATCTATCTATCTATCTATCTATCTATCTATCTATCTATCTATCTAATTTACCACGACTTTAAAAATTAAGGTAAAAAGTATAGCTCTGGTTTCTGCTTACAGATGGATATTTGCAGCACCCATATCCTGTCCTAGTTGGGCAGCAAGTATTTGTGTCTTGACATTTTGTCCCATCGGGACAGGCAAGGTTGCCAGAAATCAGCCCGATCATGAGCAATACTGACACGGCCATCATCTAGACAAGAAGGAGAAAACAAAGGATTACTTTTTAGCCAGAGTTCATCGCATATACACTAAAGTCCCGAAAGCGTGTAGAAGTCAAACCTACATAATGCAAAACAAGTGTTAGATTAAATTTCATCCCCAATCAATGCACGCAAAGCAGGAGCTGTTTATTTATTTATCATTCTAAACATTAAGACAAAAGCAGTTTTGTAAGAAAAAAAGGATAAAAATTCAATTCCAACACTTGCCTTTCTTGTGCAGTGGATTGTTTGTTAGCGACAGCCGTCTGTACGTTTCAGCCCCAGATTCTCAAATGAATTTATTAACCCAAACACACACTGTCTAAGCAGATCTAAAGTTTCCACATGCACAAAAAAGAAGAACTTACTTCTTGCAGATCCCTGTTTCCTGTGTTGTATAGAGGAACAGTTTAACGTACAGATTGAATACTTCTCTTGAGTATTATTGAGATTAATAATTATACTTCACTTAATTCCCAAGATCAAAATCATTAGTTACACTGTAGCTATACCAGTGTGTTAAAATGTGCTGAAGTAAACAAAAGGTTGACAGAAAAAGAATAAATCTTTTTATTCCTTGGAATATTTTTTTTTCTGTTTTGAGGTAAGACGTAAGAGGTATCTCCTTTATTTTCTAATAGTTTTTTTTAATCTTGCTATTTGATAACATTAACTGTATATATTCAATACTGCCCCAACCACCTTGGTCTCTTGATGCCACCCCATAGGATTCATACTAACCCCTGTCACCCCTGGGTCTATATAAAATTCTATTAACCACCACTTTTACCCTCTTTTTTGGAGGTTCAATAGCTGAGTCTTAACGCCTACACTACAATCGGTTAATCATACATATCTTTGTTTCAAAATCCATACTTTTTACACTATATTTACATTCAGTTTAGGGAATCTTCCCAGTGTTTTTGTGTTTGACAAACTGAATGCGTTGCACCATGTGCGATGACAATAAAACTCATCTTGAGTTGATGTCACCATGTTATCTGTGTTTTTATTGATAAAACAATTTTGATAAAAAGTCAGTATCACACACACACACACACACACACACACACACACACACACACACACACACTATACTATGTACAGTATATATATTATACATCTGGGTATATATATCCTTCACAGCTAAAAGAATTTAACAGCCTTTAAAATTAATTTAGGTGTTACAAGGCTTATGATAAGTACTTGGGTTATGGTTCCAAAAAATATATTAAAAAAAACAAAAGAATAAATGTTATGCATTCAGAAGATACCAAAAACATGATCTACTAAACCACCAAACATTCTAAAATTTACTTTACAGAACCCAAGGAAAAAACAGTAACAAACTTGTTTGATTAAATAACCAACAACAATAAAACCTGTTGGCTAAGAAATCCAACATCATTTCCTTTTATTTCAGAAAGTTTGAACTTGGGGGAATCTCCCCCACAACACTATAATAATAATAATAATAATAATAATAATAATAATAATAATAATAATAATAATAATAATAATAAATCCTCTACTACTGTAGCAAGTATGATCACATCGCAAGTTAGAAGTCTCACATTGAACACCTCACTAAGTCCCAAAACTTCTTCTGTGCGATTGTATTATTTAGCTAAGACACTATATAAACTTTTATACAATACACTGTATGTTTCTGGTACAGGTGTAGGTTGTAGTGACCAGCCTCTGGTGAAAGAATACTCTTATTCCCCTCTGAACATTTACAAGATGTTGTTACGATTTCACACCATACTGTAAACTCTAGAGCCTATTGTGTGTGAAAATCTCAAGAGATCAGGAGTTTATGAAATACTCAAACTCAAAAGTGAACAAATAAACCAAGCTGCTTTCATTAATTCAATGCATTTTTGACAGAAATTATCAGCTTATTATCTGGATTAAATTATTATTATTATTATTATTATTATTATTAGAATTACATTGAGTGTTGATATTATTATTGTATTATTATTTTTAAAAAAGTGAATTTAGTTTGCTTAGTTTGATAATTCATTTCCTGGTCTTTATTGTTTATCTATAATTATAATTTCATTTTTGACTATTTAAAGAATATGGACATACCTGTACAGGTGAAACTCAAAAAATTTGAATATCGTGCAAACGTTCATTTATTTCCTTAATGCAACTTAACAGGTAAAACTAATATATGAGATAGACTCATTACATGTAAAGCAAGATGATCAATAATTGAGATGATTATGGCATAAAGCCTCGAAAATTTGAATATTACATGCAATCAAACAAGTACATATACCTCTGAAAAGTATAAATATGCATATGTACTCAGTGCTTGGTTTGGGCCCCTTTTGCAGCAATTACTGCCTCAATGTGGCGTGGCATGGAAGCCTATGACACTGCTGAGGTGTTATGGAAGACGAGGATGGTTCAAAAGAGCCTTTAGCTCTTCTGCATTGTCCGGTCTCATGTCTCTCATCTTTCTCTTGGCAATGCCCCATAGATTTTCTATGGGGTCTCGTCAAGCACAGTAATCCCACGGTCATTGAACCCAGTTTTGGTGTTTTTGGCAGTGTGGGCAGGTGCCAAGTCTTGCTGGAAAATGAAGTCAGCATCCTCATAAAGCTCATCTGTGGAAGGAAGCATGAAGTGCTCCAAAATCTCCTGGTAGACAGCGGCGTTGACCCTGGACTTGATGAAGCACAGTGGACCATCACCAGCACATGGCTCCCCAAATCAACATAGACTGTGGAAACTTCACACTGGACTTCAACCATCTTGCAGTGTGTGCCTCTGTATTCTTCCTCCAGACTCTGGGTCCTTTGTTTTCAAAGAAGCCAGTGTAGTGAAGCTAAGACCGGGGTAATGTGCCCACGCTTTCTAGTCCCAGTTACCAGCCGAGCTGCTGCATTCTGCTGTAAGAACTGCAAATGCTGAAGAGATGACTGATCCAATCCAACATATAAAGAGTTAAGACAGGAGCACTTGCGGGAGAGCAGCGAGGAGAGTGAGGCACCACAGAGCTGGGAAGGCTGCGGGCTCGCCATTAGGCGGACGCCATTTGGAAGCGACGCAACACGGGGTCACGGGGTTCCCCGCACCGGCCGGAAGAGAAAGGGCCAGGAAGGCCAAGTACGGCGTTGACGCGGGGGAAATAACACCCCAGGCAGAGCAGCAGCGGCGAGAGGAGAATGAGCTCAGGTGGTGGAATCCTGATCTGGAGCAAGTCAGAAACCTACAGGAGCAGGTGGAAGAGATGCAGCGCATGGTCCTCTACTTCCGGGAGAAGTGGGACAGCGAGGGAGAGGCGTTTGTTCCGCCGCCGCTGCCACGCCCCAGCACGGAGCAAGAGGCATTTCCTCCACAGCCGCCACTCCTCTGCACGAGGGAAGACACGCATGGGCAATGCAGCGTGGACAACGAGCTTCCCTCACCCCCGCCGTTGGTGCTGAGCATGGAGGATTGTGCACCGCTGCAACACGGCGACACGGGAGGATTCTACAGGCAGTGGGCAGAGCTCAACCAGGAGCGCATTCGTGACCTGCGCGAGCAGGTGCTACAGCTCCAACTGCGGTTCGTCCAGGTTCGGGAGAACCAGGCTGTAGTCCCGGGAGCGATCGCCCTGCCCGATTCTGGATGATGCGCTCCTCCCCCGGCCACTGCCTGAACCCGTCGCGGAGGAAGACTACGCGCCGTGTCTGCACGGAAAGGAGGACGGCGTTTCCTCCATTCAGTCGCCGTGCGATCTAGGGAGCGTCATCCTTCCGCCGCCTCTAGGCTTCGAGGACAGCGCGCTAGCATGTCAGCAGCCACTGAACCACGCACCCGTTCTGCCGCCGCCTCCCGGCTTTGAGGACGACGCTGAGCCGCCGAGCTCAGGGCCAGCTCCACCGCCGCCGTCGAGCACAGTGCCAGCGCCAACGCCGCCAACGCCACTTAATTTCCCACCTGGATGTACAATGATCATTTTCATGTGCATAGGAACGGCATATTCTGATTATTATTACTTGTTAATGTACCTTATATTAATACTAATACTTATATAATATAATATTAATACACCTTGATTTTTTAAATAACTTTCTCATTGTGATTTGTTTTAAACCTAGGTTTAATATTCTTCTATACCTTTGTTGCTTGTATATTGTTGTATAATCTGTAAACTGGCTGATGTTTATATTTATATATAATAACGTACTCTATCTATCGTATAGCCGTATCTATCGTATGTTAAAAAATAGTGAAGATGCAACTGTTAGCATTTTTTTTATATAAATTTGTTAACGTTCCCATGCTACTCTCTCTCTCTCTCTCTCTCTCTCTCTCTCTCTCTCTCACCTTAAGCACTTCCTCGTTCCTTATTTTGGGAATTCTCCCATAGCCTATGTCCAGACTGACTTCCTCTCTCTTTATTCTCCCTGGATGTAACAGATGTATGGTATGTGACACCAGGCTTTTGGCTAAAGACTTAATCTGTCTTTAGCGTTAATAAATATAGAAGTTCCTGATTAGTGGGTGTGTGACTGTGCCTGTTCCCCATATCACAGCACACAGAGGACAGATCTAACAAATCATTCATTCATCTTTTAAACTTTTAAACTTGACAGAAATTTATGAAAGTCTCTTTAAACAAAACAATACAAAAACGAACTCAAACTATCCACCCGTGGGTGGTACTTCCCGACGCGGTCTGCAGGCGGGAACACAAGAAAACAAAAAGGCGTTCATAAAACGCAGAGTTCAACATGAGACTGGAAATGCTGCTCCACAGCCGAGTCAGTCCATAAGTGTGAAGCGGTCTTGCTTCACACTACCTCGCCTGCAGATACCGCTAGCCCTTGGGGAGAAACACAAAGAGACAGTCATGCAATGAGGGTGTGGCATAGTGGTGACCAGACGCTGAGGTATGGGTTCGGCTGGGTTAAATAGTGCGACACATGAGGTAGAGACAGGTGATTCCTATTACATCATTAGGGGCAGACAATGACATACGCAGACACACTAGGGGGAGACAAAGCTACGGCTCAGTAAGCCGGTGAACCGGATCTCCGGGGCTGCGGAGGTTCGGATGTTACATTACCCCCCTCCCCAGGACCTGCTTCCTGAAGAGGAGGTGGGTGCTCCCCCTGCGTTACCAAAGGGGGTCGGAACCCGCCGACCTGATGGAATTGCCGGCGGGCGGGTCGGCCTCGGGGTCGCGGCGCAGGACGATCCGGCCGTGCCTTGTGGAACTCGGAAATGAGTTCGGGGCTCAGGATGTCCCGCGCCGGAACCCAGCTTCGCTCCTCCGGTCCATAACCCTCCCACTCCACCAGATACTGGAGTGAGCCTCCTCGCCTTCGGGAATCCAACAGCTGTTGGACTCTAAACGCCGGAGCGCCCTCGATCTCCACAGCCCCGGGGAGCGAGGGGGTCACGACCCCTCCATCCAGTGGTCCCCTTCTTACCGGCCTGAGAAGAGAGATGTGAAAGGTAGGGTTAATGCGCATGTGTGGGGGGAGTTGTAACTTAAACGATACCGGGTTAATTTGGGCTACGATGGGGAAGGGACCGATGAATCGTGGGGAAAGTTTACGACAGGGGAGGTTGAGAGAGAGGTCCTTTGTCGAGAGCCAAACCCGATCACCTACCTGGAGCGGAGGACTTTCCCCTCGCCGCCTATCGGCGAATTTTTTAAAACGGCGAACTGCTTGGGAGATATGAGCATGCGCTCCCTCCCATACTTTTTCCGCTTTTTTAAACCACTCATCCACCATGGGGATATTGGTGGGAGTGGCATCCCAAGGACAGAGCGGCGGCTGGTATCCGAGCACACATTGAAACGGCGTTAGGCCGGTTGAGGAATGTCTCAAAGAGTTTTGCGCATATTCCGCCCAGAGTAAATAGTCAGCCCATTCATGTTGTCGACTACTACAATATGCGCGAAGGAATTTCCAGAGATCTTGAACAGTCCGCTCTGCCTGTCCATTAGACTCCGGGTGATAGCCTGAGGTTAGACTAACAGTGGTCGCCAATTTCTGGAAAAAAGCTTTCCAGACTCTAGCGATAAATTGGGGACCACGATCTGAAACGATGTCCTCCGGAATACCATAGTAGCGAAACACTGCATCGAATAGGGTTTCCGTCACCTGAGCGGCGGTTGGGAGAGCGCAGAACGGGATAAATCGACAGCCTTTGGAATAACGATCCACCACCACTAGGACTGTCGTGTACCCTTTTGACACTGGCAGATCCGTCACAAAATCCATCGCTAGGTGGGACCACGGTCTGTTAGGTGTGGGCAAGGGCATTAATTTACCAACTGGCAACCCTCGGGGGCTTTTAATAGTTGCGCAAGTAGCACAAGACGAAACAACTGTTTTCACTGTTTCCCGCATATTTGGCCACCAAAACCTAGGTTCTAGTAATTGAAATGTTTTTAATTCGCCGGGGTGTCCAGATATGAGGTTAACGTGGGCCTCCACGGTCACTCGTTCTCGTAGTGATCCCGGTACGTAGGTTCGATCCGGAGGACAGTCAGCCGGCACAGACTCGGTTCGTGTCCCCTGTACTATCTCCGTATCAAGATCCCACGCAATCGGGGCCACCACGAGTGCCGGAGGCAAAATGGTTTCGGGAGCCGTGGGTCGGTCCTGCGCCGCGAAACAGCGGGAGAGCGCGTCCGCTTTTAAGTTTTTAGAGCCGGGGCGATATGTAATGATGAAATGGAAACGAGTGAAAAACAGTGCCCAGCGGGCTTGGCGAGGGTTTAGTCTTTTAGCTTGTTGGAGGTACTCAAGATTCTTATGATCGGTGAGCACCGTGAATGGATGTTCTGCTCCCTCCAACCAATGCCTCCATTCCTCTAACGCCGCTTTTATGGCAAGCAGTTCGCGATTTCCGATATCATAATTGCACTCAGCAGGTGTCAGTTTTCTCGAAAAGAAAGCGCAGGGGCTTCTCTGGGTGGCCATGGCGCTGTGACAGTACCGCTCCTAGTCCTACTTCCGACGCATCGACCTCGACTACGAAGGGCTTAGTTGGGTCGGGAAGTTTTAATATAGGCGCAGAAGTAAAAGATCGTTTTAGCCGCTGGAATGCGAGACGCGCTTCCGGCGTGAACTGGCGCAGTTTTTGTGGTTTTCCTTTCAATAAGTTAGTGAGCGGTGCTGCCAACATACTATAGCCCCTAATAAAGCGCCTGTAAAAGTTAGCAAACCCAAGGAAACTTTGTAGCGCCTTCACTGATGTGGGTTCCGGCCATAACTGGACCGCACTGACCTTAGCTTTGTCCATCATGACCCCCCGTGGCCCTATGTGATAGCCCAGAAATGCTACCTCCGTTTTGTGGAATTCACACTTCTCCGCCTTCACATAGAGCCCATGTTCCCTCAGTCGACGGAGGACGGCGGTCACATGACGGACGTGCTCCCCATATGACCGAGAGTATATCAGAATGTCATCTAAATATACTATCACAAACCGGTTCAACATATGTCGAAGCACGTCATTCATGAACCCCTGAAACACCGCAGGTGCATTCACCAGTCCATAGGCCATCACATTATACTGATAATGACCTGATGTAGTGCTAAATGCAGTCTTCCACTCATCGCCCTTGCGAACACGAACGAGGTTGTATGCGCTGCGGAGGTCTAGTTTAGAAAAGATGAACGCGCCTCGGAGCAGGTCGATCGCGGCTGGTACCAATGGCAGTGGGTGCTTATACTTTACTGTGATGGCATTGAGCCCCCAATAATCAATACACGGCCTAAGGCCCCCCCCTTTCTTTTCGATAAAAAAGAATCCTGCTGAGGCTGGAGACGTGGAGCGACTAATGAGTCCCTGCCCGAGAGCCTCTCTCACGTATTCCTCCATTGCCCGGGTCTCGGCTAAGGACAATGGGTAAATCCGCGAGCAGGGCGGTGCTTTCCCGGGCAGGAGGTCAATAGCGCAATCCCACGGGCGGTGAGGGGGAAGTCGTGCGGCAGCCCTAATACTAAACACGTCTTTAAACCGGTCGTACTCAGATGGCACTGAAGTCGAAACCAGGGCGCTGGGGCTTTCGATAGAAGTTGTTTGGACCATCAATGAGGATGGTGAACAGAATTTTGCGCATCGGGGGGACCAGGATATGATACGCGAACCAGCCCAATCAAAATTAGGGTTGTGAGAGCGCAGCCATGGGAGGCCGAGCACGACGGACTGACTCACCTGAGAAATCACATAGAATTTTAATTCCTCAGTGTGGTTTGGGAAAGTTAATCGTATGGGCACGGAGATCATTTTAACGGGCGATTGTGCTAATGGGTTGCCATCGAGTGCATTAATCCCGATCGGGGTTGGAAGCTTCGACACAGGAGCATGCAGCGAGGAAAGAAGAGAGGATGAAATAAAATTCCCAGCCGACCAGTAATCTATTAAAGGGGACACAGACACAACATGATTATGGTATGACAGTTCGGCATTGATGCAAAATGACTGCGTGACGCGTGAGCGTGTGTGTGGAGTTACTTGTAACAATGGGCAAGTTTTTATGAGGTGTCCTCCCCCCCCGCAGTACAGGCAAAGTCCTGCCGTGAATCGGCGCCTCCTCTCCTGTGCAGACAGCCGGGACGTGCATACATCCATCGGCTCCGCTGGGCTTTCTCGGGGTCTCGGCGGGCTCTTGCTGGGGCTGAGATGACGGCGCGGTGCAGCACTGCCCCCTGCTGCTCTCGCGGGGTTCTGCCATTTCTGACCGCGGAGGTGCTGGTCCAGCTTGATGGCGAGCTGAATGGTCTCATCGAGGTCCATCTCCGCGTCACGGCATGCCAACTCGAGTTGGATCTCGGGTTGCAGACCGTCCCGGAAGCGTGCGAGGAGACTCTTCTCACACCATTCACTCTCCGCGGCCAGGATTTTGAACTTGACGGCATAATCCACTACCGTGGCCTGCCCTTGTCTCAGTCTCAGTAGTTGTTGCTCTCCCGTTCGACCCTGATCCGGGTGGTCAAAGACTGTGCGAAAGGCGCGTTGGAACCGCGGAAAGTCAATTACGTCTCGGCCCCCCGCACACCACATCGCCGTTGCCCAGTCCATCGCCGCACCTGTGAGTTGTTGTGTGACGAAACTTATCTTTTGGCGGTCGTCCAGTCCCGGGTAGTTCGCCAGATACAGCTCACAGGCGAGGAGAAACTTCCTGCAGCCCTCCGGGTCACCCGCATATCTTTCGGGGGGGGGGGGGCGCTCTTGGTGGGGATCGTGATGGGCGCCTCGGCGCCGGGGATGAGGGCGACTGGCTGGCAGCAATGTCACGGACACTGTGAGCCAGGTCATTGATCGCCCGCGCTAGACTGTCCATTTGCCCCTGCTGTCGTCGGATGTAATCCATCATGGGCGGGGTATCGCCGGGCAGGGGCGTTCCTGCTGCAGTCTGGAAGACGGTCTGGTCATCTGTCATGCTTCCACTGTGAGTAACACACACTACGCTGCAGGTGCAGGAATGAACAGGTTTTATTCAGTCTCTTTAAACAAAACAATACAAAAACGAACTCAAACTATCCACCCGTGGGTGGTACTTCCCGACGCGGTCTGCAGGCGGGAACACAAGAAAACAAAAAGGCGTTCATAAAACGCAGAGTTCAACATGAGACTGGAAATGCTGCTCCACAGCCGAGTCAGTCCATAAGTGTGAAGCGGTCTTGCTTCACACTACCTCGCCTGCAGATACCGCTAGCCCTTGGGGAGAAACACAAAGAGACAGTCATGCAATGAGGGTGTGGCATAGTGGTGACCAGACGCTGAGGTATGGGTTCGGCTGGGTTAAATAGTGCGACACATGAGGTAGAGACAGGTGATTCCTATTACATCATTAGGGGCAGACAATGACATACGCAGACACACTAGGGGGAGACAAAGCTACGGCTCAGTAAGCCGGTGAACCGGATCTCCGGGGCTGCGGAGGTTCGGATGTTACATGATTCACCATATTTTTCTCTTAAAATGATACATTTTCTCAGTTTAAACTTTTGTGATATTTTTGAATATGATTTTTTATGGCAAGAATATTTCACACAATTTGGATTTATTTATCCTCAGTCACATGTGCTTTAACTAGATAGATAGATAAATAGATAGATAGATAGATAGATAGATAGATAGATAGATACAGTGGTGTGAAAAACTATTTGCCCCCCACCTGATTTCTTATTCTTTTGCATGTTTGTCACACAAAATGTTTCTGATCATCAAACACATTTAACTATTAGTCAAAGATAACACAAGTAAACACAAAATGCAGTTTTTAAATGAGGGGTTTTATTATTTAGGGAGAAAAAAAATCCAAACCTACACGGCCCTGTGTGAAAAAGTAATTGCCCCCTGAACCTAATAACTGGTTGGGCCACCCTTAGCAGCAATAACTGCAATCAAGCGTTTGTGATAACTTGCAACGAGTCTTTTACAGCGCTCTGGAGGAATTTTGGCCCACTCATCTTTGCAGAATTGTTGTAATTCAGCTTTGAGGGGTTTCTAGCATGAACCGCCTTTTTAAGGTCATGCCACAACATCTCAATAGGATTCAGGTCAGGACTTTGACTAGGCCAATCCAAAGTCTTCATTTTGTTTTTCTTCAGCCATTCAGAGGTGGATTTGCTGGTGTGTTTTGGGTCATTGTCCTGCTGCAGCACCCAAGATCGCTTCAGCTTGAGTTGACGAACAGATGGCCGGACATTCTCCTTCAGGATTTTTTGGTAGACAGTAGAATTCATGGTTCCATCTATCACAGCAAGCCTTCCAGGTCCTGAAGCAGCAAAACAACCCCAGACCATCACACTACCACCACCATATTTTACTGTTGGTATGATGTTCTTTTTCTGAAATGCTGTGTTACTTTTACGCAAGATGTAACGAGACACGCACCTTCCAAAAAGTTCAACTTTTGTCTCGTCGGTCCACAAGGTATTTTCCCAAAAGTCTTGCCAATCATTGAGATGTTTTTTAGCAAAATTGAGACGAGCCTTAATGTTCTTTTTGCTTAAAAGTGGTTTGCGCCATGGAAATCTGCCATGCAGGCCGTTTTTGCCCAGTCTCTTTCTTATGGTGGAGTCGTGAACACTGACCTTAATTGAGGCAAGTGAGGCCTGCAGTTCTTTAGATGTTGTCCTGGGGTCTTTTGTGGCCTCTCGGATGAGTTGTCTCTGCGCTCTTGGGGTAATTTTGGTCGGCCGGCCACTCCTGGGAAGGTTCACCACTGTTCCATGTTTTTGCCATTTGTGGATAATAGCTCTCACTGTGGTTCGCTGGAGTCCCAAAGCTTTAGAAATGGCTTTATAACCTTTACCAGACTGATAGATCTCAATTACTTTTGTTCTCATTTGTTCCTGAATTTCTTTGGATCTTGGCATGATGTCTAGCTTTTGATGTGCTTTTGGTCTACTTCTCTGTGTCAGGTAGCTCCTATTTAAGTGATTTTTTGATTGAAACAGGTGTGGCAGTAATCAGGCCTGGGGGTGACTACAGAAATTGAACTCAGGTGTGATAAACCACAGTTAAGTTATTTTTTAACAAGGGGGGCAATCACTTTTTCACACAGGGCCATGTAGATTTGGAGTTTTTTTTTCTCCCTTAACAACGTAAACCTTCATTTAAAAACTGCATTTTGTGTTCAATTATGTTATCTTTGACTAATAGTTAACGGTTTTTGATGAGCAGAAACATTTAAGTGTGACAAACATGCAAAAGAATAAGAAATCAGGAAGGGGGCAAATTGTTTTTCACACCACTGTAGATAACTCAAAATATTTAAGTGTATGCAGATGGTTTGTGTGTGTTAAACATTTTTTTAAATGTATGACTGGTTTTATATTAAATTTATTCTTAATATTGGTATCATAAAGACACCAGTGTTGGATAAAGAACACTTTCTATTTTGGGTATTTTGTGTTATTATCCTTAGATTGGGTGGAAAATTATGACATTAATAAATAAATGTTTTGTTCTGTGTTACTCTTTTTAATGGCATTTAAGTGTTTAAGTGTTGTTTGTTTCACTGCTTCTTATCTGGAATATCACTTGATGCCATCCTAAGGATTAAATTCAAGGGTTACATCCTAGGGATGTCTCTGAGGCCCTCTAGTGGCTAGCTGCTGTATAGAAATACCAAAATAACATCTTGTGTCACCATTACATGTCTGTATGCTACAGATTCACCTGACAAAACTCACTCATTGTCTGCACCGCATTATCATACATACAGGGTCACGGGGGACCTGGAGCCCATCACAAGGGGCCCACAAATACACACACTAACATGCTCATTCACACACTACGGGCAAAACCTGCATGTGTTTGGACTATGGGAGTAAACCTGAATATCAGGAAAACATGAACACAGAAGTGGGAATTGAACTCGGATGCTTTGTCGTTTCCGCAAAAACAATTCCTAAATGATTTTGCAGTGTGGCAGGGCAGGGACGTAGTGGGCAGCAGAAGACAAATTTGCATCAGTACTAGCATGATTTAGCATCAGAGAGTATACAGTATGCCAAAGTACTTGCTGTGTGTTTAATCAAATAAAATACACTGTATTTATTTATATATCTCATGACAAGACAAAGGAAATACAGAAATAAAGAAATGATGATGACGATAATAATAATAACAAATAATAATTATTTTTTATTTTTAAAAAATTGTGAAGATGCAACTGTTTTTTTAGGCTGCATTTTTTTTAGCTACATGTGTTACCGTTCCCATGCTTCTCTCTCTCTCTCACTCTCTCTTAAGCACTTCCTCATTCCTTAAATGGAAATTCTCCCATAGCCTATGTCCACACTCAATCCTATCTCTTTATTCTCCCTGGATGTAACAGATGTACTGTATGTGACACCAGGCATTTGGCTCAAGACTTTAATGATCTGTCTTTACTGTTAATAAATAGAGAAGTTTCTGACTTGTGGGTGTGTGACCAAACCGGTTCCCCATGTCACAGCAAACAGCGGAAAAATCCAGCAAATCATTCATTCATCTTTATTCTACAGCAATGTAAAATATAATTCTTGTTTATTTTTCCATAGATGTGCACAGGACACGGATAAAGTTGTTTGAGCAACTGTTCATTTGCGCTGTTTTGACTGCGCTGCACCCAGGGAATAAAAAGTAAAGTCGTGATATCCACAATTTTATGATTTTATGAAAAGCAAAACATCTGAGTCATAAACATAACATCCTGTATACAAGTTAGTGTGTGTGTGTGTGTGGGGGGGGGGGGTCTGTGTGTCTGTGGTCAATATACTATAATGTGGGGGTGGGGCCTGTGTGTCTGTGACTGTGTGTCTGTGTCTATACACTACTTATTAAGAATGTCAAAGTTCTTGCTATATGTTTAATCAAATAAAATACACTGTATTTATTTATTTACATACAATAGATGTAACACTTATAAAGGGTCAATAGTGATTTTGACATTTTCATTACAAAATATGTGAAATCACATGATACATAATGATTTAAAGAAGTTGACATTTTAGATTGTATGATGAAATCTTTTTCTTCTGTTTATTATTATTGTTGCTGTTGTTGTTGTTAATTGCATTTAGAACAGTATTCTTGATTATTTAAACATTTTTGTGATTGTTTAATATGATTTCTCACAACAAAAATATCAAAGTTTCAGTTTTATGTCCATTTCATCCATTTCACACAATCTGGATTTATTTATCCTGAGTCACATGTGCTTTAACTGTTCTGTTAAAAAAGGGAGAGAGAGAGAGAGAGAGAGAGAGAGAGAGAGATAGTAATAATGAAATATTACTGTAAAAATATTTAAGTGTATGCAGATGGTTAGGGGTCCAAGCACCAGTGTAGGGCAATAATAAATTAATCTGATTTTTACATCTTTTTTTTTTTTTATTGATCCATGGAGTCATGTCGATTTAGATATCATATGTTTTTTTAATACTTGAAAAAAGTTTAAAATGTATAACTATATTAAATTTATTCTTAATATTGGTATCATAAAGACACCAGTTTTGGATAAAGAACACTTTCTATTTTGGGCATTTTGTGTTATTATCCTTAGATTGGGTGGGAAATGATGACATTAATAAATAAATGTTTTGTTCTGCGTCACTCTTTTTAATGGCATGTAAGTGTTATTTAAGTGTTTACGTGTTGTTTGTTTCACTGCTTCACTTATCTGGAATATCACTTGATGCCATCCTAAGGATTAAATTCAAGGGTTACGTCTTAAGGATGTTACTGATGCCCTCTAGTGGCAAGCAGCAGTATTGAAATACCAAAATAACATCTTGAGTCACCATTACATGTCTGTATGCTACAGATTCACCTGACAAAACTCACTCATTGTCTGCACCACATTATCCTGCATACAGGGTCACGGGGGACCTGGAGCCCATCACAAGGCGCCCACAAATACACACACTAACATGCTCATTCACAAACCTATGGGCAATTTGGGAATGCCAATTAGCCAAATCTGCATGTCTTTGGACTGTGGGAGGAAACCTGAGTACCAGGAGAACATGCACACAGAGATGGGAATTGAACTCGGACCCTGGAAGTGCAAGGCAACAGCGTGCGGTCCTGACAAAGGCAGAGTAAAAAAAATTAAATCAAATAATTCAGACTAGCATATTTACCCAACAGTTAGGTTTCGAGCTGCACTTAATGGCCAAACCCGAAATCATTCGACTAATATTGTGTAACCTCTTAGGACCTCTGAAGTTGTGCTGTGGTATCTGGCCCCAATACATTAGCAGCAGATCGTTACATATCCCAGATCTATAAGTTGCAAGGTGGGGCATTCATTTTTCAGAATGGTTAGTATCCCCAAGATGCTCAATCAGATTTCTGGGGGAATTTGGAAACCAAATAAACATAGTGAATGCTAGCATGATTTTCCTAATAAAGTGACTGGAGAGAGTATATATCTCATGACAAGATAAAAGAAATACAGAAATTAAGAAATGATGATGATGACAGTAATAATAACAAAAATATGAAACAATATTAGACAGATAAATAAAAAGAATATCATAGTTGAAATAAAGACAAACATAATTAAATAGTGTGTATAATACAGTAGTCAGACTAGAAATAATGAACTTTTGATGCAAAATTAATGAGATTTTATTGATTTGCACATGCTTAAAGCAATTAATTTTTGTATTTAATTTTTTGTTCCTTTTAAAAGAAAGAGAAAGAATAATATGTATATATAAACTGTTGCTGCTTATTGTGGCTAATTAATAATAACAATTCAGACAAGAAAGATTAAAAAATGTTGATCAAGCAAAATATTCAGAGGACCAAGACTTGTTTTGTGAGGAGAGCAGGAACGCTTGCGTAGTGTCTTATGCACTTAGTAAATGAAGAATTGCAGTCATAGCCATATTCACAGCAGTGCTTTCCATCATTGCAGCACTTACCCTTTAAAAGACAAGTAGAAAAGAAGGAAATAATTAGACTTCTTCCTATTATTATTTTTGTTATTATTATTGTTATTATTATAAGATAATGTGTTATACTATTAGGAACGCATCTATATTTTAAAACTGGCAGGCACAGTCTTGTGCATAAGTATTGGCCTGAATTTCAATGCACAATGTTTGAATTTCTGCCTTTATTCATGATCACAATGGATTTTTAAATGAAGCAATAAATATGTGATTAAAGTATAGTGTTTTCATTTAAAGGCTTGAATTTTTAAAGGTTTAATTTTGTCATATAACCTTAACCCATACAATTTAACTAAGGGCAAAAAGACCCAATAAGGGTCTGGCGAAGTATCTCAAGGGAGGAAACTCGGCATTTCGTGGTATTGGTGAGTTCCAGACTTCAGACAGTCATTGACTACAAACTTTTGCATCCCAGGATTAAAACTAATCCTAATATTTATGATTATGTTAGGTTGTCCAATTTACTTTTGAAACTTTGATAATAATATTTGATAATAATATTTATGTTAAACCTTTGAATTAAAGCTGGAATTCTACATTTAAATCACATCTTGGTTGTGGCAGTGTGTCACTTTCCAAAAAATATGCACCTAATTGTAGTTATCTAGGCCCTAGACAAAACTTGAAAGATAGATACCAGAGGATATGGACAGCACGCCAACTGACCAGTTGGTGCCTTGCAGCAGCTGTTTCCAGCCGGGCAGTAGAATCGGTCACTGCAGTGTATAACGCCAGCCTGTTTCTGGAGTTTAAACACAGACTTCAGTTGAGATAAGCGGTCGAAGTCTCTCGCACACACACACACACACACACACACACACACATACAGTACACGCAGTCAAAAACAATTTGTATGGCTGTGGATTTCTAATGTTACATACAGGTAAGTGCAGCCCTTTGTGTCAGGATAATAAATAAGGAATATAAACATAGTAACAAAGAGAATCATGCTTATCACCCACACTGTTAACTATTATTATAACAGTATGTCATGCAGTTTTCTTTTTATGCCCTACATGAATCAAACCTTATCAAGTCACAGATTTGATTAATCTTTCTTTTTATTAGTAATAAATAAATAAATAAATAAATGAATAAAAAGCAGAAACATTAAGTGGTTAAGTTATTAATGCATTAAGCAGTTGGTAAAATTGTCCTTGAGCATACATCTAAAATCCACCTTTCTAAAAATGTACATGGTTTTAAAATAAAAAAGACTTGAAAATATCTTGTATTTGAACGAGTATCACTTATTTTTTTACCATTGTTGTAAAAACAATGGAAAGCAAAATGGCTTTGCTTAAGTTTGTTTGACTTCCCTACATCGATCCTTAATAATTTTATCCGCCTCATAGACACAATATTTCGGCTACAACTAAAAGCTAAAACGGTTTGTATTCGAATAAGGAATCGTAAACATTCTCACTCCCACCAAAACAATCTTCACTAAACATATTACATTCTTTTATGTAGACACTCTGAAGAAATGCGCTGCTATTAACCAATAGTTCACAATACAATCCTGCGGAACAACAACATAGTATTTTCCTGTAAAGAAGCTACGGGAAATGATGACATGGTGTTAGCTTTAATCAGGCTACTTTTAAATGCATACATTATATATTATTTTACACCTTTCAATAAGTAAGATATTGACAAATCATCTGTTTATCTAAGTATCATTTCTCAATACTTTTTCCATACCTGAGTAACATTCCAGCTTATCCATACAAATGCAAGGAATTAAAAGTTGTGTTATTACTCAAGAAAGTACATTTGTTTAATTCTTGATATGGTCAAGATGTTCATTTAACTTTTAGTGTTCCATCACTAAAAAGTCTTCAGAGAATTCGCTTTGCCGAGCTGCAACTTTAGGATACATTTCAAATCTGGCAAGAGGTGCCTTAAGACTTGCAAAACCAAGAAAAACAGCTGCCATATTTTTCAAAATCTTGATAAATTTGGTAATTTCCCATTTTCAAAAATCTTTTATTTTAGAACGAATATTTCTTTGTTTTTCCTGCAAATATCCCATCAGAGGCTCTACATGAATCACACTAATAAATGTGTATGGAGAGCCTCACCACGAGATGTTATGATGTTTATAAGAGCCCTAATGCAGGGCTTCAGAGGGGGTGAATGAAACAGGAGTTTCTGTCTTAGGGAGAAAGAGGCTGGGTCTTTGCCTCTCTCCCGCTTTTGAGCGCACTCTGTCTGTCTGTCTGTCTGTCTGTCTATCTTTCTTTTTCTTTCTATCTTTTTCTCGCTCTCTTTCTTTCAGTTCTTTGGCCCTGATACCTTACTGGTGCTTCCATAAATGATCGCACAAAGTGCCGAGGTATCAGGACTCTTCAATAAACACGCCGCCAGGTGTGGCGTGTCCACACTGATTGCGGCGTTGCCTGGCAACCGTGTGTATAAAAGGCACAAATTGTTGGCACAAACACAGAATGTTATGCCTCTGCCTGTTCAGAACTCCGTGGAGTAGCAGCCTGCTGATCCACACTGAAACTACTCTGAACAGTGCAGAGTATTTTTGCATGACTCCGGCCCTCTCGAAGACCCTGTCGTTACAATAGCAGCACGTCCCTATGTGGTTTATTTCTTACGAAACACAATGTTTACCATACCTAGGTAACAGATTTGATTTATCTTGCTACAATCAATTTTGTGCATGCAGAGATTTGACATTTTCAAGGATTTTTCTTTAAGCAAATGAGAAAGTAAGCAACCACATATTATATCTACCTGAAACACAGCTTATTTTCTTTCAGACAAAATTCAATCTTGTCAAACTCTTGTCAAAATGAGAACTTCAATTCACTTGTGTATTATTCGTATTGATCATTTTCAATAAGATTTCTTTTAGTATGATTGTTTGTGTTGTTTTCCCTTGCAATCATCCCATAAGGGCGCTGCACAAATCACACCTATTTCTTACAGCATCTCCCTCTGTGCTTTATTCCTTCATTCCTTACAAAACAATGCTTGTCATATCCTAGCTAAGAGATTTGATTTATGAGCCATCTTTCTTCCCTTTTATATGTGTACACCGTTATTAAAGATTGGGAAACGGTTATTGTTCTGTCTTGTACCTGAATGCTGTTGCTCTGAATGGCAGCAATATGTGGAGATGCAGTAAGACTCAGTTCTCCCCTTAAACAGCGAGTAGACGTGCTGTCACAGCGAAAACCTAAGGGGCAGCAGTGGAGGCCATCACGGCAGCACTGACCCTAAAGCATCAAAGAAAAAGTTAAAATCATACTCACTAACCAGCCATATTCAAAATTACACCAAGTACAAAGTACATCTTATCTTAAAATGCTAAATTAAACACTGTGCATTCTTTAAGACTGTGTGCTGTTTGGACAAGGTTTAAAGAACAGCACATAGCCTTAAAGAATACACATAATGTTTAATTTAACATTTTAGGATAAGATGTACGTCAATTTCATGCATAATTATCAGTAATTTACCACAACCTATAAGAGTTAAAAAAAGAAAAATTAAAAGCATAGCTCTGGTTTCTGCTTACAGATGGATATTGGCAGCACCCATATCCTGTCCTAGTTCGGCAGCAAGTATTTTTGTCTTGACATTTTGTCCCATCGGGACAAGCAAGGTTGCCAGAAATCAGCCCTATCATGAGCAGTATTAACACAGCCATCATCTAGACAAGAAGGAGAAAACAAAGGATTCTTTTTTAGCCAGAGTTTAACACATATACACTAAAGTCCCAAAAGAGCAAAACAAATAATAATGCAAAACAAGTATTAAATTAAGTTTCATCTGCCAATCAATGCATGCAAAACAGCAGCTGTTGTTTAATTATCATTCTAAACGTTAAGGCAAAGGCAATTTCTTAAGAAAAAAGTATAAAATTAAATTCCAAAACTTGCCTTTCTTGTGCAGTGGATTGTTTGTTAGCAACGGCCGTCTGTACGTTTCAGCCCCAGATTCTCAAATGAATTTATTAACCCAAACACACACTGTCTAAGCAGATCTAAAGTTTCCACATGCACAAAAAAAGAGGAACTTGATTCTTTCAGATCCCTATTTCCTGTGTTGTATAGAGGGACCAGTTTAACGTATAAAGTGGATACTTCTCTTGAGTTTTATAGAGATGGAAAATTTTAACTTTATATTTATATATATTTTTTATGAATATTTAAAATAAATCTTTTCTTTGTTGGAAGTTTTGTTCCCCCTCTCTTTTTAGGCAAGACGCTGTGTGTAATCACATTTCTCCTTCATTTTCTTATTGTTTTTTTTTTTATATCTTTAACTGTATATATTTTAATCATTAACTGTATATATTCAATACGGCCACACCCACCTTGGTCTATTGAGGGCACCCCATGGCATTTATACTAATCCTTGTCACCCCTGGGTCCATATACTGTAAATTGCTATTAGCCACCACTTTCACTCTCTTTGTTGGCTAATATAACAATTTCCTGTTTTAATGGTGCAATAGCTGATAAGGTTTAACACCTGCACTACAGTTGGTTAATCATACATGTCTTTGTTTCACTTTCCCAACTTTTTACACTATATTTATACTCAGTTCAGGGAATCTCCCCAGTGTTTTTGTGTTTGTTAGACTGAATGCGGTGCACCATACGGGATGACAATAAAACTCATCTTGAGTTGATGTCACCACGTTATCTTACTATGTTTTCATTGATAACACCAAATCAGCATCACTCCCAGTGGTTATGTAATTATCTACGAAAATGCTGTAGTACAAATTATAAAATGGCATTACAAAATTGTATTAGAAAAAAAAAACTTTATACCCACTTTTAAAACCCAAGTACCTTTCCAAATAGAATTTTTTTAAACCTTTATTTATTTAAAACGATCATTCCTTTTTCGGTGATAACACTTTACATATTCTAACACAGTGCTGGTTACTGTACTATTATTCACAAATTTCCCACACTCTCTTAGCTTTATTTCCCTTTTTTATTTAGGTCAATTAGAGTAACCTTTTCTACTGTGTACTTTACGTATATTTTATCCTGTAAAACAAAGGAGTGATGAAAAACAAGATGTATCCATGCATTTAAAGTACGGACATTAGAAAAGCTTAAGACTTTAGAGTTGGAGCAGGAACATTTTATAATACATAGACCTACTGTATATGTTTAATGTTGTGACCACTCACAGGTGAGGTGAATAACACTAATCACCAAATATTCAGCAGGAAACTATTGACAGGATCTTGGGCACCCAAGGCTCAGCCATGCCAGCTGTTTCCCAAGACCAGCCAGTTCCACAGAAAAGACATAAAGTGGACATACTGTAAAGTGCTAAAAAAAAAAAAAGTGCTGTTTTCTGGATGTGAAATCAATTCTACCACATGAAACTGAGAATTAAAACAGTTTGTTCCTCAAACACTAGAAATAAAATCTTTGTGAACACTGCATTCCTTACTCAGCTGCTGACAGAGCCTTTGGGGTAATATAGTGGTTATTTATTATTAGGGTGTGGCTACAAATTAATCTGTGATTTATTCATTCTGACCATGAGATTAGTACGTACACAAAATCATGTTGACACAGTGTGACGATGGATTAGAAAAGATCAGTCAAAAGTAGTCAAGATTAGGTCTTTACTAGTTAACCAGGTGGATTGAACAAAAAAAAAAAAACATTTTACCTCCCCAATCTCTGGCCGTGTTAGCAAAGCTCCGTCCCTGGGATATACGATGGTGCTTAAAAGTACAAAGCTCATTAAGAGTTAGATTTAAACAAAAATAAGAATTAGCAAGGATTTGCATTAGCATGACTTTATTTTCAACAGATGAACTAGGTCATTCATTTAGTAAGGGCATACCGTTACCGCATACATTATATTCAACATACTTCATACTGCTTAAGCTGTTAAGGTTCACAAGGCAACCTGGAGCCTATCCCAGGAGAATTTGAGGCATGAGGTTGGGTACACAATGGACAGGGTGTCAATCCAGCGCAGGGCACATATATTTTGTGAAAACCAGTCAACCTAATCGGCAAGTCTTTGAAAGGAAAGACTTGGTGAGTTTTAAGAGGAAACCCACCGAGAACAAGGAAAGTCCATGCACACAGACTGGACCAAGGCAGGAACTAAACACTTGACCCTGAAGGTGCAAGACCACAGTCCTTACCACTACGCCACTACGCCGCTCACTTGCTTGATAAGATAAAATAAACATGCCAAACCATGTGGCAGTAATTTATTTTCTTCTTATTGTCATTTTAGGAAGCCTTTATGTCTGCTGTCCTATTTCCTAGACAGAACAACTACTTCACAACATCTTAACATCTAGGAAAAGTGAGGATGTATGCTATACTGTATACAGAACAGTGGAACTTGGCTTACAGATCCCTAGCTCTTACATTATGGAGCTTGTTTTCTTGTGGTCAGGGGAATTTTTGTTTAGGTTGACCTTTGTTAATGAGAAACATCTGTACAGATGCAAAATCATGTGGTTCACCAGCCAATCTTGTGGCAGCAGCACAATGCAGAAATCAGCAGTGAACCATGACTTTCAGTCTTTAAGTCTACTTTCAGGTGGCTACTCTACCAAGAAGTGGGTGCTCAGTCAAAATGACCCGAAGAGCACAAAAAACACTCATTAAAGAGGTAAAGAAACAACCCCGAGTGACAGCCAAAGATTTGAAGTCGTCATTGGAACTGGCTAACATCTGTGTTCATGAGTATACAATACATAAAACATTAAACAATTAGGGTGTCCATGGCAGCCATGTCCACGACACCACAAAGGAAAAAAAAAAACAAAGCACACTGACACTCCACAGCATGTGGACTGATGAAATTCAGATTGAACTATTTGGAGGGAACACAAAGCACTATATCTGGCATACAAAAGGCACTGCATATCATCATAAAAAGACCATCCCAACCATATATGGTGGAGGAAACATCATGATTTGGGGCTGCTTTGTTGCATCAGGGCCTGGCCAGCTTTCAGTCATTGAGGTGAAGATGAATTTCCAAAGAAAAAACATTTTCAGGATAATGTGAGGATGTCTGTTAGTCAGCTAAAAGTCTGTAGAAGTTGGGTGATACAACAGGACAATGACTTAAAATACTGCATGGGCTTCAGAAAAAACTAAATCTGCCTTTTGGAGTGGCCAAGTCAGAGCACAGACCTCAACCCAATAGAGAGGATATGAAATGCTGGTCTGATCCAAAAATTATATTGCATTCAGACGGTAACAAAAACATGATTTACTAAACCACCAAACATTTCAAAACTCACTTTACAGAACCCAAGGACAAAAGAGTAACACACTAGTTTACCTGTCAGAATGTTAAGTTGGACATAAAAAAGTTATTCCTGATAAAGTGGACAGTGGGTGTAGCATCCTATTATTTTCTAACTGACCACTAAAGAATGCAACAAAGACAGAAAAAAGTGAACAAATGAACCAAGCTGCTTTTTTGACATCATTAGACTTATTGATCGACCGTTGTTTCATTCAGTAATTAATGTATTACTATGCTAATACATTACATACGCTGATTATCTGAGTTCCATTATTATTATTGGAGTTACATTACAGTAAGTGTTTATTGATATGATTACAGTATTATATTATTAGACAAAAGGTCTATTTTATTTGAACATGGTTTACAGTCACATTATTTCTATTTCATTGCCTGGACTTGATTGTTCATTACTTAGTACTTATACTTTTATTTTTGACATGGAGGCCAAGACAAAACCTTAATGTCAAAAACCAGTGCTGAGCCATTTTTTCGGTGTGACAGGGTGTAAATGAGCAGTAGCTGCAATGTGCGTTGTGTTCTGACACCGTTCAATGGGAACCAGCATTAACTTTTCCAGCAATTTAAGGTACAATAGCTTCTAACTTCTATTGAATGTGACTACTGAAGACCAGCAACAAGAGCCGGGACAATGCGGGACAAGAGCTGCAGTTCTGGAGTTGATTCGACCCAGATGTCTAGCCATCACATTTTGGCACTTGTCACAGTTTTTTGCTTTGACAACGTCACCTTTAAGGACAAAATGTTCCCTTGCTGCCTAATATGTACCAACCACTTCCAAGTGTCACTGTAATGAGATAATCAATGTTAATCACTTCACCTCTCCGTGGTCATAATTTTATGGCTGATCTGAATGTGCTGACTATAATTTTTTTTTTTTACTTTCCAGAAAATCTATTGACTTAAATACACATCATAACTATGTCAACAATTTACATCCATTTGGTTGATAGTTGTCCAACAAGCACTTACATCATCACCCTCTAGAGGGCCACATTTAATCATATTATAAATAAATTCCATTATTAAGCAGTGATATGATGTTTGCAGTAGTATCAATAAGTTTAAGGAAATGAAAAACTTGGCACAAGATGGACACATACTCAGCATAGAATCAAATAGTATTAACCTAGATGATATTTTTAAATAAATAATAATTAAAAAAAGAACGATACCCCAAGTAACTACTCATTTATTCAACTTAAATTATATAAATTTGTAATTACAGTTAAACCAATAGGAAAAATATGTATTAAAGCAAAAGTGAGAAATTTAATTCTGGTTAGGGTTAATGTTAAGATGTGGGTATGTCTGACAACATGTTTGACAGGCCAAATACATTAGGCTTACTCAGGAGTATTTTATTCAGTGGTTTGAACCGTGTGACACCCGCCATGCCGTCTGTGTGGAGCTCAGCTCCTCAACGCTGACACTGTGCAGGATGGAAAGATGTGGCCTGAGCCAGGAGAGGATGGAAAGAAGCCACTATGACTCTGCAACAGTCTGAGCCACAGGCCTGACTACATATGCACACACACACACACACACACACACACACACACACACACACACACACACACACACACATGAAATATGAAGATGGCAAAGGAATGAATACAAAATGTAGACATGGTTTTATGAGGAACTAAGAGACAAAGTAAGTATATTTCCAAATGACGTTTTAGTATTTTTTTCCAATATGTTTAGATTTTTTCAGTTTTATCTTTCAGTTTAGGACCCTTTTTTGTGGTTTGTAAACTTTCAATACAGGCAGGCACACGCCCATTAACAGACTTTAACAGACTTTACATTTGCTGTTAACCATAAGTTCAAATTCTCAAAACTTTTCACACAGTTAGATCAACAGTGTTCTATTTGAACCAAACTGTAAATACATTTTATTGTTTTGAGACAAAATATGCATTTGCAATAAATCATAACATGCATCATCTATAGTACTGTGTTATATAGCACAAACAGTTCCACCACCACCAGCTCCATGCATCTCTTCCACCATGTCCAGCAGCATGTACAGTATGTGCTCTCAACGTCCATCTGCCCTCCGCTCTGGTTCAAGAAGTTAGGTGAAGAGGCTCCTGAGACTGAATCAGAACAATTTTGTGGATTGGTGTGAGAGAAACCACTTCATTCAGAATTTGAGCAAGATCACGCAGATGGTTGTGGATCTCAGGAGGACAAAGACTGCACCAAGCACATAAATTCACAGTGTAAAAGTGGAGGTCGTGAAGAACATTGGAGTTCACTTTGCAGATGCTACTTCTTAAGAAAATGTCATCCTTTAATGTCTGCAGATCTTTTATCAGTCTGATGTGATGATTGCAATATTCTTTGATTCTATCTGCCGGGGCAGCACCATCAGAATCAATAAACGTAACAAGAAGCCTAGCTAAATATTGAGCAGTCCTTTCAAGAGCTTAGAGTTGGTGGTGGAGAGAAGGATGCTACACAAACTGTTAACCATCATGGAGAACACTTCACATGTCCTTCATAACCTATTGGCTAAACAGCAGAGCACTTTCAGCAAGAGAAAGCTGCAGCTCAGCTGTGACGAAGAACGCTACCGGAAGCCTTTCCTGCCAACAGTGTGTAAACTGTATTATGAATCTGCTTTGTGTCAGGAGAGGGAGCTCAGTCTCTCACATCATGATAAATAGTGTCATATACATTCTGTAGTCCATGTCACTGCCCTGATATGATCATATATTTTCATTCTACCTTTGTATTAATATTACAACTTGTTAGTGCACCATATGTAAAGTTACTTAATTTCCCACCTGGAAGTACAACAATCATGTTCATGTACATAGGAACAGTATATTCTGAGTATTTTACAACTTTTTAAAAATTTTTATAACTTAATGTATGTTAAGATTAATGCACCTTGATTTTTAGAACTCCATACTCTTTCTCATGGTGTTTTTTAACCTAGCCTTAATATTCTTCTATATCTTGTAAACTTATATATTGTATAATCTGTAAACTGGTTGCTGGAACATTATATTTTTCCTTTGGGAATAACAAAAGTATCAAGATCAATCAATCAATCAATCAATCAATCTATCTATCTATCTATCTATCTATCTATCTGTCTATCTGTCTATCTATCTATCTATCTATCTAAACTTTATTATACTTGTTAATTTCTGACTTCATTATTAAATCAGTACAAAAAAGAAATCTGATTTCCAAACATCTAAAAAAATTATAATAACGATAATAAAACATCTGGGTTTTGCATGCATGAAAAAATAAGCAGGTGCAATAAAGTCCAGAAGACCGTAACTGGTTCTGTAAGATGTTCAATAAAGTTATCACAATTTTATGCACAAATTGTTCCTGAGACTATATTTTTCATGCAAATGGACAACACATAAATTATTAACTTTGTTTTATGAATTACTTGTTTAAGACTTTTTATAGTAATTCTTTGAATGTAGAAAATGTTTCTAAAGAAAATGTACAGTCATATTCACATGCAAATAACTGCTGTAGAGCACCCTTGTAATTTGCATGTGACTATGTCGGTACATTTTCAAGATTCCAGGTTATGTTTTGAATTTCACAGTATGTTGAATACCCCAGCATCTGGCAGACATCTTCGTGCAGAATGACTTTCAGGTTTAATAAAAACATATCTGCATGATAATAATCATCCAGTTGTTTCAATCATCTGCTCATCATCCTTTCCATCAGTGAGGCTGATCAGTTTCACTCATCAGCCTCACTCTCCCTCAGATCATTGATTTTTTTTCTCCTCCTCATTTCCCTGAGCTGCATAGTAATAGAGAGCTAATTTATCACAGTGACAGATCAAATAATCTCCTGTTTGGGTCATATTCCTCATCAATTGCCCATTAGATTAGATAGTGATCAAAGGACTTAATTTCCACTATCCTTATCATGCAAATGATTATCTTTCCAGCCCAGCTGCTGATTTTGAAAACAAGAAAAGAGAGATTTAAAATAAAGTGTGAAAGTCAATTACAAATGTTTTTTAAAAATCCCTTTTTTATAATAAGAACTTCCTGCTGAAAATCTATACTTTAGACTCCTAACTAAAGTCATAGCCATGATCACTTTGTTACTTATCCTAGTTTCATGTTAACTGCATTAGTGGTTTCTGGTGTCCATGGTAATTTCATAGATTTCACCACTGAATGGATGATGAACACATTGGAGGAGGTACTGTACCCCAATGCATGGGGCCAGTCACGCTCCAGGTCAGTGCATTAGACTTGAAGAGCCTTTACTTTATTGTCAGCATTACTACAAACTCTGACAAAAATTCTGGAATCACCACACCACAGAAGATGTTCGCCTAGCTTATTAAATTAACTTTTTTTTTTTTGCTCCTCCTTAGGCTTTCATCACAGCCTGAATTATTTGAGGTGTGGACTTTATTAATGAAAACAATATTCTACACCTACCTTCTCAAATAGCAGTTAACAGTTCAGCTTTGAAGGGCATGAAGGTGGTCATGGGTTGGTGTTTTTTTTCCAGTGGACCATTGGGATACGGCTGGTGTCTGGGGACGGTTTCACTCTACCATGAAGACGGTTCTGGCCTCAACTGATGTTGACAGCTGTTTCTCTGAAGACTTGACTTGGCTGCAGTCGCTTGATAGTTGAAGGCTGGAATTTCCTACAAGTCTACCTCAGTCTCCAATAACTACCTGGACTTCATATTAACATCAATTAACATCAACTGTTATGCTGAACTGCCTGCCACCTAACACACAATACGAATGCAAATCAATTTCTGCTTTCTGTTTCACCCAAATGAGGATGGGTTCCCTGTTGAGTATGGTTCCTCTCAAGGGTTCTTCCTATTGCTATCTCAGGGAGTTTTTCCTTGCCACTGTCGCTCTCGGCTTGCTCATCAGGGACTATCTGACCATTTTGATTCATACACATTCCATACAAACGTAAATAATTATTTTGATTGTGTAAAGCTGCTTTGAAACAATTGACAATGACAATTGTTAAAAGCGCTATACAAATAAAATTGAATTGAATTGAATTGAATTTATTCATTCATTCATTTTCTATACCGCTTATTGAATTAAATTGAATTGAATTGAATTGAATTGAACCATTGCATTAATTTCCATTTTTATGACCGTGGTAGGACTCCCAATCAACATTCACACACAATGGGCAATTTTTTCCCCAAAAATTTGGGAACGTCTATTAGCCTAATTTGCATGTCTTTGGACTTGCAAAGACATGTGGGACGAAACTGAAGAACCCAAAGGAAACCCACCAAGCATGAGGAGAACAAGTCAATTCAATGCACACGAACCCTGACAGTGCTAAGCCACCATGCCACTTTCATTTGAACTGTCACTATATAAATCCCATTTCAGTCATTTGATTTCTTACAGTTGTGTCACAAACATTGATCTTACTTCTGTCGTTTGATTTTTGTGTGTGTGTGTGTGTGTGTGTGTGTGTGTGTGTGTATTTTCTCTTTTCAATATGGGTTGCTTTGAAATTATTCTGATCTCCCTTGGTCTACTCATATATTGTCCTTCCCATTGCATTTATACCAGAACCAACTTTTAGACACACCTGACTGGAAACAACCAACTACTGCTAAACTTGAAGGAGTATTTTAATCCTCTCTATTGTTTTAATTGACAAAATCTCTTGATAGGACCATGTTTCCTTCCAATTAGCTGAAAACTTGGTATGGTCTGTAAGTGCTCTTTTTAGCTGCAGACTAATTTGCATCTTTTGACTTGTGCCAGTATTTGTTTTAGAAATGAAAATCTAAAGGTTATTTCAAAATGTATTCCCACCATTGATTGATTCAATGTTTTTTCTCTATTTAATTTGTTTTGTTCCATATCTGTGCTTTGTCTATTTGCATAATCTAAGGGCATTTTCACACTCGGTACAACTGATTTATACTATGTCTAGGAACGATTGCTCTTCTTTCCCCCCACTGGCCAGCGTTCACATTTTATTTTTCTCCGTACTTGGGTACACTGTAATTTCACCCACAAATCCACAACATAAAGTTAGTTGTAGAGAATGAGGAAGTAAATTTCATGCTATGTCTAATATTACTGATATTTCAGAAAAAAATGTCAAGATGCTCTCATGTGCCTTTCTACTTTATTGGCTATGTAGGTCAAAGGACAAGTACACAGATGTGTACATGTACACAGACATGTAAACATGTACACAATTTCTGAGGAGACAGATGACACTGATGATGTTGCATGTACTTCCGTCTTCAGGTTCGATTGGCTTTCATATGTGCTTCGATTCTTGTCTGAGTATGTTGTATCATGCTTGAGATGGACTTGGGCACGGTTCCTGAGAGTGGAACGCTTGTGTTTTCATTAATCAAAATGAACCAGGCTTTAAGGTCAAGTGTTGTCTGAAATTATTCCAGGGCCCTAGTGTGAAAACACCTGAAGTGTGGTGATTCCATAATTTTTTATCTTGGGCTTCTCTTGGATGGAAACTCATGACCCACAGATTTTGTGGAGGGAGCAGAGCCAGCGGGCCTTAGACACTGAAGGGGGCCTTAGACTACACAAATTATGCAAATACCCTTCTCCAATTCGTGTCATATAGTGGATGTCAACACTGGTGTGACAGGTTTGACTGTGTGGCAATGGCAAATGATTTACATGACTCAGAAACCAGGTAGGAGGGCCCCTTTGCAGGGTTTTGAGTAAAGTCTCAGGAAGGTCAGGACTGCCTCTGGGAAGAATGGAGAAAATGAATGGTGATTAGCATACTATCAAGTCAACTTTGGTCTTCACCATCACGGTGGTGTCTACTACTATTGAAACCCTGAATCCCAGGTCCTAGTGGATATTTCCACTGAATATAAAGAATTCCAGGATAATTTCAGACCTTATAACTGTGTTACTCAGCTACTAATCGGTGTTACCCCACCAGGTAACCAAGAAACCCAAGCCACAGAAGAATGTTGCATTTTGCAGAAGCCCTTAAACTAAAGTATATATCTCTCAAAATGGCCAGCATCCACAACACAAAATTCCTCTTTCTAGAGAAAGAAGCTGGTGGGCTTAGACTCTCCATTGACTATTACAACTTAAATCAAGTGACAGTCATTTTTTTGTCATTTATTAAGATCTCCCAATGGGTTGGAAAGCTCAAGTTTTCACTTCAATTTCCTTCCTCAAACATGCAGAACCCTCTGGCCCTTTATCATGGAGCTTGATTCCTCAGAAAATGGAATGGGGGCTGTACTCTATCAGAGGTTTAAAGACAAACATAAACATGCTTCCTTAAACTGATTCCAATAGTGCAACTACAATTTATGAAATAGGAAGTTGCTCACAGTCAAGCTTGCATGGCAGCACTGGCTTGAGTGAGTATTTCACCCACTGACCACAAGGATATTGAGTATATAAAAGAGAAAGGACTAAACTTTTGCCAAACCTAGGAGGCCCTCTACTTATACATTTTAACATCACTATTTCTTTTCTCTCAAGAACAAAGAAGGCCAAATCTGACTCATTCGCATCCAGTGTCATACAAGGAACCCTCTTAAGAAAACATCCTGCCAGAACCATAAATAATATCTATAGGAATTTCTTGGAACCTGAACAAGATCTTTTCAGTACCCCTGCGGCAAGAATACCCAAACAATGTTCCAAAGGCGAGAATGTTTGAACCACCCCACCTCAGAAACTAACTAATCATATGGGCCCACAGTTCTACAGCCACTTCGCACCCTGGCACACACAGAACACACTGGGCATTGTGGCAAACACAGTTTTCCGAGAAAAGTTATGATGGTCCAACATGATCTGTGACATCAATAAGTTTGTTTCATCTTACATTTAGGCATTTGGCAGACACTCTTATCCAGAGTTACATTTTTTTTTATTTCATTACACATCTGAGCAGTTGAGGGTTAAGGGCCTTGCTCAAGGGCCCAACAGTGGCAACTTGGTGGTTGTGGGGTTTGAACCTGGGATATTCTGAACCATAGTCCAATGCCTTAACCACTGAGCTACCCCTGGCCCTGGCATCTTGTTCCACCTTCCAGAAAGTACCCGGACACCTAAAACCTGGCTGCTGGTAAACACATGCTTCCCACACCACAATACCCCTGGTCACACATACAGTACTTATTGACTTTATTATTGACCTTCCTTTATTACAGAACAAAACTACCATCATGATTACTGTCGATAGATTTTCCAAGACACTGCATGACTTCCACTGCCTGGAATAGCTACTGCATTTCAAACAGCAGCACTCATTTTTCAACTTGAATGTCGGGACTTTGGCACTTCAGAGGACATCATGAATGACTGTCTTATCACCTGCAAGCAAACAGTCAGATCAAAAGAGCGACTCAAGAGATGCAGTGATTTCTATGGTCAATCTGTGCACACAAGAAATAGACTTGGGCCCAGTTCTTTTCCTGGGCTAAATATGCACAAAGTTCACTCAGGCACTCAGGAACCCAGCTTACCCCCTTTCAGTATATGAGAGTACTGGCCACCACTCTTTCCATGGAACTCCAACAACATGGAAAGGTGGTAACTACAGAGCAATATAGACGTACTGGACAAAAGTGCAAACATACTTGACCCAATTTGGCCAAGCACATCATGCTTGACACCCAAGCCCAGAAAAAAAACAATGTACCTTTGGAGCAGGGGGGGGGGGGGACACTCCATTATTGTCAGACTTGGCACCGAACTACATTTCTTAGAGGACAATGTGGCGTACAAATATGGTTCCAACTCCCAGTACACCTCTTCCAATCCATGTGATTACTGATTGTGAACACCTGAACTCAATCTCTCTCTCTCTTCCCCTCTCTCTCTCTCTCTCTTCCTCTCTCCACAGAATGAAAGAGCATAATAAAACTCATTACAAAGTACACAGTATGCTCTTCCTGTCTCTGTTAACAGTCATTACTAAAGCTTTAGATTCATATTTTGTTATTCCAGTTTTGATCCTGTTTCTGGTTTCCTGTTTCTGGTCTTATTCTTGAACAAAAATGAAGCCAAAAAAGTGCCCCCATGATTCAATACCGTTAGCAATAACTTAAAGTAATTGTTTCCTGTACAACTTTATCAGTCTCTTACATCGTTGTGGAGGAATTTTGGCACACATCACTTTAGTTCATTGAGGTTTTTGGGCATTTGCTTATCCACAGCTCTCTTAAGGTCTCACCATACGCACCCCTTCCTCGTCATGGAGGAAGGGGTACGTATGCACTCTCTCCCATCAATAACAAAGACCCTAGCAAATCATGGGAATCTGTGGGGTCATGCTTGCAAAGACTGGATAGTACTTTTCTTCTGAGTGTGTTACACCACACCCATGGTTGCATGAGCAGCAGTTGGAAAAGATGTGGTTTGCTGGCTTTGCATGCATCAGATAGCCTTCAGCCTCCCTGGGTGGTAGCTGACTTGTGGTAGAGCTACATGATGTGTGAGAATTGACCATGAATAAATTTGAGATAAGACATTGGAAATAAATATTCTGACATTCTATTCTATTTTTGTTATTAAATATATTTCCAGTGCATACTGTATATACACTTTAAACATAATGCATGTTGACCCACCATATAAGAAAAGGAAGTCCCTAAATGTCATACACTCAGACATTTACTCATTTATTCTCAAGAGTTTTTGTTCATATTAATAATGGCAAATTCAGATGAAATTGTGTGCAAAGTTGAAAAGTCAATATAAGCACTGAAAGTACAGTATGTTAATATTAACATATAATTTTTTTTTATTATCAAATGGCCTATGTTGTAATGTATTTACACCATTGTTGATGGTGTCTGTCATCTCTAATCATTTTGGATTTATCTACAATGTTCTTCATAATTTTCTTTTTCCACTCTTTTTTTTCCCCCTTAAAAACCAGATTTTTTACTTTTATTGTATTTCTTTATTAGTAGTCTATATGAGGTGGCATGCTGGCACGCTGGCATGGTGGCGTAGTGGAGAGCAGTGTGGTCTTGCACCACAATGGTCGAGGATTTGATTCCTGCCTTGGGTCTGTGCGTGTAGAGTTTGCATGTTCCCCTGTGCTTGGTGGGTTTCCTCCAGGTACTACGGTTTTCTCCCACAGTCCAAAGACATGCAGATTGGGCGAAATAAATTGCCAGCAGTGTGTGTGTGTGTGTGTGTGTCGTGGGTGTACTGTACCCTGCCGTGTGCCTTAAGTCTCCTGGGATAGGCTCCAGCCTCCATGACCCTGTACACAGGATAAGCGATATGGACGATGAAGAAATAGCATATATGCAAATTAAGGTGTGACATCAAATTCAAATTAATTAAATGCAGAATTTATTTTTATTTTGCAGAATGAATTAAAAAACTTATTCAAAAAGTCTGGGAAATTTGGGTACATGTTAAAATATCTTCAATTAAAATCACTATAATTAACAAGGAGTAGAAATGATTATTTATGGGCTAGAAGTAAAGTGCAAAGCAAATTACATCTATAGTATCCTGGAAAGGAGATATGTAAGTAACAACATTACCTGTTTTGCCACCATGATGATGATGATGATGATGATGATGGTAAAATACTCATTCATTCATCATTTATTTAGTAACTGGTTTATCCCAGTCATGGTAGAGCTGGAGCCAATCCAGAAACACCTGTATGTAAGGCAAGAACTCGCCTTGCATATGACATCAATCCACTGCATGGTACAATACACAAAACACACATGTTCACACTCAGTGGGAATGTAGCGAATTCAGCTACCAGCATGTTTTGCAGGGTAAGTAGGCAACCAGGTCACATGGAGGAAACTCAAGAGGACGGAAACCTGAGCTCAGGAATTCACCCTGGATTTGTGAAGTGCCAATCCTACCTGCTGCACAACATCATCATCATCATCATCATCATCATCATCAACAACAAAAGTTGAATATATTAAATATTTCTTTCTCTAGAACACTATTCCAGAGTTTAAAATGTTAAGACTGATTTCCTGCCCCTTTAAAAGTCATCTAATTAATCCTACTTGTGGCTCTTTCTGATTGGTAAACACATTGCTGCAGGGTTCTGCATAGAACTTTTAAGGGTTTGGCCAGAGGGGCAGTAGAGGAACTGGTTAGCGTTGCATGAATAAGACTGGAGAAATCTCTCATTCTGAACTAGCTGAAGCTTTGTTAACAGTCACATTGAACGACTATGAAAGCATGCAAAAACTTTCCCCCCTCATGTGGGATTTTTCTTTCATATTTTCATATGTTTATCAGATGAAAGATTAAGACTTGCTGTAAGTGGCTTGCATCAGCCATTTCCTCCGCATTAACATTTGATCATAAAGCTATTAGATATGTAAATTATAAGTGAAGTATAAAAATCTAAGCAGAAAATTTGGGTGGATATTAGATTCAATTTTATTGAGCATTGCAGAAATGGTAATTATTATTATAATTAAATGATAATATATTATTGTTTTTATGAGCCACGCTCCATCTGCTATCTCAGTGTATTTAAACATTGCATATGAAATGAAGTTTATTAATGAATATTAAAGGTACCTTAATGGGGTAGTAGTGGCTCAGGAGGTTGAGGTTCTGGGTTGCTAATTGGAGGGTGAGAGGTTTGACCCCTCCAGTTGGGTCCTTGGTCAAGGCCGATACAAAATGTCTTTGCTGTTACATGTCCCAAAGCCCAGAGCAGAGGGTTGGGCACCGGGCTAGCAACTCTGCCCTATAAAAACCACCGCTGCTATAACAGTAAGAAACTGTGGCACATCAACCCGTCACTTGATGTGCCACAGTTGGACTAAATAAATTGTCCGTAGTGTCAGAATGAGTGTTTGAGTGTGTGTGTTTATGTGTGTGTTCCCTGTGATGGATTGGCACCCTGTCCAGGGTGTACCCCACCTTCTGCCTACAGTAGCCCAGGAGACTTAGGGCACAAGGTGGGTTACACCCTGGACAGGGTGCCAATCCATCACAAACACTCATTCTGACACTACGGACAATTTATTTAGCCCAATCTGTATGTCTTTGGACTGTGGGAGGAAACCCACCAAGCACGAGGAGAAAATGTGAACCCCATGCACACAGAGGCGGGAATTGAACCTCTCTGGGAATTGAACCCCGACCCTGGAGGTGCAAGGCAAAAGTGCTAACCACTACACCACCATGCTGCTGACTTCATAAACCACTTCAGACCAAAAAGAATAAATAAAACAAAGAAATCTCGTACATATTAAGGACACACCAATACCAGTACTGATATTAGGTATCGTTCCAATATCATGTTATTTCTCTTTAAACTTAACACCCAAATTTTAACATCATATGATACTTTGTGGCATAAGCCTAGTGTACACACCGCAGTAATAAACACATACAAAGTGACAGAGATCTGGAAATATCAGTATTTCACAGTCAAACAAAGCAGACTAGGTAAAAAAATGTGGTAATGCAACCTCATACTGTACATACAAAGTGCAAGTATCAGTGGTCCTGGTCATTTAACATACTGTAGGGGCAAAATGTTGCAATTCGCAAGTACATAAGGGTATTTCAGTTAATGACTTAGTGAACATGCAGAGAAACTGGTACACATACTCTAAGATCACTTCGGTTGTGTAAGCACTGCACTAAACACTGACGCATGCATGCATTGTTTTGCCAGGGTCTACACCACACCTTAATGACTACACATGCCGATACAGTACGTACCGCTCTGCACCCTGTTAAAAATTTTGATTAAACACCATAGCAGACATAAACAGAGCTTAACTAAAATGTTCCATGATTGCTTAATGCTAGATAAAGCTTATCTACATGTATCTACAAGTATATTTTAAAAAAAGCATGCATTTATACTCTGGGAAAAAAAGGGGCTGATGTACTGTTTCTGTAGTACATATGCATAGTAGCATTATTTACATCAATCTCTAAAAAAAAAAAAAGAAGATTGGTAAGTGTTACCAGGCACGGCACAGACATGGTAGTTGATATTTTGAACGAGAATTGAGAAAGGAGAAGTTTTTGCAGGATAAGACTTGTCAGGAAGTCATATTTCCTGACAGGCGTAAACAATCTACCTGTTTGTTGGACCGGCTTTGGCTTAGTGACCCTCTGGCATACCGGTTGCATACCATGAACCATAAAGATGCAGATAAGCCTGAAAAAGTTGAACCCAGGACTTAGCACTGTAGGTCAGTGGTATACTTTTTTCTCATAAAAAAAATTGGGCTATCAGAAAAACCCAGGCCAAATGTATGTGTATTTGTGCAGTACTGGAACTTGATTTCACTTTGAGATTCGTGGAGGTTTTATCTGTTCAGCTTAACATACAGGAGATGTTAACATTCGGTCATGGTTACGTGTCAGGAGGATATTCTCTGTTATGTGATGTGTTTGATTAGAGATACCAGAGATGTGTCTGATTAGGAAATCCCACATGTGGTTAGAGTCATGGTGTATGTGCGTGTATAAGAAAGACACTATAAAGGGTAAATTCTCTGATTTGCAATACTGCGTGTTGCACGTAGTAATCTGCAGACGGCACATTTAACTTGCAGGAGTCTGTCCTAGAGCCTTGCATGGCTGGGGGTGAAAATGCATCAGCATTCTTTGCCACTAGGACAGTCAAAGCAGGACGTTGTGTGTGTATGTGTGTGTATGTGGGTGCATACTTTTGACTTTATGTGCGTTAGGGTGTCTACACTGCAGCCTCGCCCCTTTAACGCCTTTCATTTTCACTGAGCTATCTCGCCCACGCACTTGGCATGTGACGCTGCCAGTGACAGGAAATCAAGGATGCCGAATCCTGCTAAGGCGTCTAGCTCCATTCTCCCTCCCACACAGCTGCCTTAACCCGGAGTCTCACTTACTGAACGTTAACATATGTGTGTCTACATGTGGGTTCTAGTCAACGTCGTTGTGTCTGCTCCTTCCAGCTCACGCTGAAAGCTTCCAAATATACGTACAGCCTCACTCTGAACTAATTAATGTTGTCAATCTGTAGCGTGGTTCTTCTGGAAAGGGGCTTTTGCAGGGGGCTTTCTTTGGGACATGTAAAGTACCATGCTGAGACTATGTATGATGTCAGTTTTATATGGCTCCTGTTGAGACGAAGCCACACGAGCCACAATCCCCCCACCCTCCATGAACGTAACGTACATCACACCATAACAGGATTATTTAGGGTCAACTGAACTATTTGCTTCAACCAAACGAAGCTGAATTCTACAGGTAGATGCAAAACCATGTTACAAAAGAATAACAAAAGAAGAAGAAAAAGTTGCACTAGAGTTCAGTAGTAACCTTTCTTTGTAGGTGCAGCATATGTCTCTGCATGTTGTGAATGACAAGAGACATGCAGTAACACTTCACTTAATAATAGTAATTAACAATTTTTTACAACGAACTGTTTGCACTAGATGCAGACCCATGTTCCATAATTCCGAAGCACCAGCGTGTACAAAGCAACATTATTTTGGGGTAAATTTCTCAAGGTAGAACAGTTTATGTGTTGGCGTGAGGTGTTTGGCTGAAGAACTGTGCTCCCCTGCTGGAGGTGTAGTAAATCATTTAACCAAGCAATTTCTCAAACACACGCCTACACAGATTCTGTGTTGTGGGTCCCCTCACGTGTCTGCAGAAAGGCCATGTTAAAACCCAACTGATGTCATTTACAGTAGATGTTTCTTGCCCAAAATATGGAGTCTGCCACTCTGCACCTAGTGTTAGGCAAGAAATGTATTCAGGTACACACACACACACACACACACACACACACACACACACACACACACACACACACACACACACACACACACAGTACATACGATACACAAGAAAACAGTAGTGAAAGAAGTACTGAAAAGACAGAAGAGATTTCAATAACAACACAGAAATATTTAAAAGAAATGTAACTTGAATTGAATTGAATACTGCATTGTTTTTAAATGGGGGGAAAAGTATACGAATAGATTACTACAAGTGCTATTAATGTTCACTTTGATAGAAACACATTCTCCTATACTTATTAATTTATTGGAGACGTAATGGCATACCTATCTATAGTATTCATTCATTCATTCATTCATCTTCTATACAGCTTCATCCTTATATACAGGGTCGCGGGGGGCCTGGAGCCTATCCCAGGAGGCTTAGGGCACAAGGCGGGGTACACCCTGGACAGGGTGCCAATCCATCGCAGGGCACACACACATACACACATTCACACACTCATTCACACACTATGGTCAATTTAGGAAAGTAACCTGCATGTCTTTGGACTGTGGGAGGAAACCGGAGTACCCGGAGGAAACCCACCAAGCACTGGGAGAACAAGCAAACTCCATGCACACAGAGACGGGAATCGAGCCTGGCCGGGAATCGAACCCAGACCCTGGAGGTGCAAGGCGACAGTGCTAACCACTACACCACCGCGCCGCCTATCTATAGTATAACTAGTTTATTTTTGATATTTGTCATTTTATGGTTAGGATATTCAACTCAATCACTCTTATTTCTGATCAATTTAAAACTATAAGGCTTTATTAATGAATTCATTTTAAATAATATATTAAACAAGCTATTATGTTATTCAATCTGAACCAGTTTCAATCTACTATTCAATATTCTCAGAAAGCATTTTGAACATTCTTTGTTTAAATTCGAATTTATTGACTGTACAGCTCTTCATTGTTGTTGTTGTTGTTGTTGTTGTTGTTGTTGTTTTTTAAAGTTTTAAATACACAATTTGATGGATGTTTAAGTGCTTATTTGGCCTATGCAAAAAAGCATATAAATCGTAAAAAAATTAAACATGGGGAGCTATTCCAGAATCTACATAGGTTTAATAGAATTAATAGCTTATTTCAAAGCAAATTTCAAAAACTTGGGTAAGTGTATCTGCACTTTTCTTGGGTCTAAATAGGTCAGGAACATCTGGACAGTTGTACAGTCTGCATTATCTGTTGGCAGCCAGGAGTAATTACATTCTTGCATACTTTTGAGAAGAATAAAATGCACCACTTTTATTGATATTTCCATCAAAGCAAACCTACTTCATTTAAGTAACTCTAACATGTTAAAAGTTTAACTGATTATTTTCACTTCTTCATTCAGTCTGTTGCTTTTAACCTCAGTTAAGAAACAACCTTAAATAATTAGCTTCGGTTTTTTTTTCTGACCACAGAAGAAAATGTTTTTGAACAGGAATTTTCTCTCTTCCCCAGTAATACACTGGACATCCTGTGGGATCCTTTCTGTGATCAACGTCCACTGGCAGGAACAAGATAAAGGTCTTCATGAACATGAGACATTACTGATCATCATTTATTTATCAGTGACAACAAATTAGAGAAACTGGAGATTTAATTAAATGAATGTTCAAAATCCTTATTCCAACCAAATGCATATGGACTGGAGATATTGACAAATTGCTGGTTTATACAAGGATTTCTAAAATAAACCAAAATGAAATCTGCTTTGAATAATGCATCATTCAATAATAACTGCAGTGGAGTTTTTGATTAATACAGTTCTTGCTAGAGCAATCAGACCCTACAGTATGGGTTTTATATGTAAAGAGGAAGAGAAAGCTTAACCCGAGACCTCCTGCTATGTAATAATTTCCAGATGGATGTGAAATAGCCTCTTTATGGCTGGCAAATCAAAAACCAGATCCAAAGTGAAAGTGACAAAACTTCAAAGTCTAAAGTATTTTGTCTTGTAAAGATAAAATCGTCCCTTTGTTCTTTTTGAGATTAATGTAATCAGGATATTTTTTATAGATGTGTGGCTACAATATACAGGAAATGTAGTCGAATGACATTAAGCTCATGTAGTTTCACACTATGGTCAATGAAAGTGTGACATTACATATGAACCAAAATAAGGCATAATGAAATCGATTACTATGCAGCAAATACCTCGATAGCAAAATTAGGTAAAAACAAAACAAAAAAAACGACATTACCTTCACCATCATGATAATGTCCTTTTAACCACTTCCTTATACACACTAGTTGCCCAGGAGATATAAACTGTAGACCTAAAACCTGATGCAACTGTTAAAAATGATCAGCAAATACAGTTTCGGAAATTATGCTGCATTGTTAAACGGACCTTATACGAAATGACACTACAAATCATGCTTTCGTTTTTCACATCTGTAAGTTTCAACACACATAAAGGTGATCCGTGGACGACGTAGAACATGAACAGCTCAGACCTGGATAAACAGTAGACAGCTGGGCTAAGACAATGGTACCTCAGTTAATCATTAATGCTGTTAATGAACAGAGCACATGAGCACTCAGTACTTTCATGGGCTGACCCTTTGCTGACACTCGCTGAACATGTATGGACAGTATTATAGGGAGAGCGGAGAGAATTATCTTTATTAAATGCCACATTTGCATCAATTCATTAGTTCCTATCGTACAGTATTTCGATTCTGAACAGAGATATGTACAGTACCAAGAAGCCTGATGACTAATTATGAATGTGTTCATAAATAGTCAGTGGTAACCTCATCTGTTTGTTCCGCAGTGATGGGCAGTGAGTGCAAAGACATCTGTTCTTTCAGCACTTGCATCATGGCATCACCACAGTGCAAATATAAACAGAATAACAAATCACTAATAAATGGTCATTAATGTAAGCTAGAACAGATGTGACGATTTCCATGGGAGCCTGTGAAAGTGTGTTTTGTGTGATGTGTAAATGCACAGTGTGTCTCTGAGCGTCCATTTGTAGAGGTGGCAGGTGTTCCTCCTTTCTCCACAGAGCAGGTTTTTATGTCCCTCCTCAAGTTAGTTGCTTGGTTTCCATGGAAATGGCCAACAGAAAGAGTCTTGTCTTAAGGGGCCTGTTGTGGGGACGGATTTACTAGCTGCTTGACCTGGACTTGGGTTTAAAAAAAAAGAGAGAGAGAGAGAGAGAGAGAGAGAGAGAGAGAGAGAGAGAAAAATCAAGCCAGCAGAGAAAACAACCTAACATTGTCTCTAGGATGATGCACTGACTCAGTTGTGATGCTCGGGGCAGATGTTTTGTGTTCTTCACTGTGAGCCAGCATTTAGATTTAATACTCTGTTTCCTTCTGACAACATTTACTCTCAAATGGCAGTTGCTGTATTACTGGAATATATAGCAACTGCCACTTATATATATTATATATATATTAAACACCCTTGCCCAGCTGTTTCTAAGAAGACTGTTGACTAAGGGGGAAAAAAAGGTTATTGAATATATTCTGTATGTTTGTAATTTGTAAATATCCTACAGAATTAAAAGTAAAAATTTCACTGTGCAAACTTAACAAAACTTGGATGGGGAAAACCATGAGGTAAACGGTGCCTTGTCCACAGAGAAAACATGAAATAGGAACTAGGTCAGGATCCTGAGTGTAAGTTTAAACAGACCCAGACATGTTCATCTCTGCATTCTCACTGATCGTCAATCCATCACTCATCCCAGGAAAAATCCGCACATCTTATTCTAACCTCATTGCCAAAAAAGCCAATACTTCTATCGTATCCTTTTCCTCCCTTATCTTACCAAAGACGCTTGAATGCGCTGACTTCAACTACAGTTCTTGTTTATTCTCACCTGGCCTCAAGAGGCCACTCTGCTTAGATTGCAGTTACACGCACCCAATTTTCAAGAGCTGCCATCATGTGCCCAGTTTATATACTGCTAAATATCTAATTAGCACTCATAGTTTTCTCACTGTACTTCATGATATCACACATATTGTGCTCTGTTGGTTTATTTTCCACCTCTTAGGACAGGGGTCGGCAACCAGCGGCTCTGGAGCCATGTGTGGCTCTTTCATCCCTCTGCTGCAGCTCCCTGTAGCTTTGGAAAATAAATAATGGGTATTTAATTTAAATGTATTTTATTTGGGTTCATTTGTTTTTTTTTATTTAATTCTAAATTCAAAGATTATGGTGATCTTGCAACATAAAAAAACTTTTCTTTTTTTGTAGCTCAAAATGTGCATCACAAACACAGATATGCGACACCCGCCGGCACATGACTTATATAAATAAACCTTTTTTATTTAGGTAGACAGTTGACTGCACACTCAAGTACACATGATGAAAGGATGACGGCACACAGAAGCAGACCCCATACTTGGTTTGCTGCAGGTGGATAATTTAAGTTTGGAGTTTTACTTCATAAATACAAGGAGGACTCAAGTAGACATTGAGTATTTTATTAGAAAGTAACCTTCAACTTGTTGCATGAAGAAATAGAATTTTGTTTTCTTTGTAGCAGTTCATTGATTTCATAAATGCAACACACTATATTTTATATATAGTATAAGAGTAAAAAAAAATGAGTTTAATGAGTAAAATGTGTTTAAGGTTGCCGACCCCTGTCATAGGGTCGTAGGATAATCATTCAAGCAGGCACTGATTATCATGATAGGGAGTTCAACTCACACCATATGATGATTGGGATACCTCAAAGATATGTGTTCAGATATGGTTCTGTTAAAGGAGGGAAAACAGTAAAATATGCAATTCAATTAATTGCACTGAATTTTATTTATATAGCGCTTTTAACAATGGTCATTGTCTCAAAGCAGCTTCAAAAAAATGTAAAGAAATTTTGAAAAGAAAGTATATGGAAGTGTGTTTTTGTAAGAGAAATGTGTCTAGATAATAATGAGATTGTCTCTGATGAGCAAGCCAAGGGTGACAGCGACAGTGGCAAGGAAAAACTCCCTGAGATGGCAATAGGAAGAAACCTTGAGAGGACCCAGACTCAACAGGGACCACATCCACATTTGGGTGATAACGGATAGAAATTATATAACATCATGTGTGTTATGCAGCTGAAAGATCAATATAACAGAAGTTCTTTAAATTAACATGAAGTCCAGTTCAGCACAGGGATGAGTCAGATGGTGCAGAGGGCAGATGGTGTCTGGATCACTGGAAGCACAGGAGCAGCATGTGTAGCTCCAACCCATCATGAAGCAGAATCCAGCTGGAGCTGGTCCTTCACTGGATGCCTCTAGACTCTCGCAGGGTTGGCCTTTGTCTACTGAAGCTGGCACAATCTCCAGATGCCTCGGGATGGGTAGAAAAATAAAGAACAGGTGGAAAGAATTAGCGTAGTTGCCATTTAGGATAGATGTACTGGAGTATGAGGTTATGGCATGAATTACATGTATGCCAAATTAAAGAGATACGTCTTGAGTCTACTTTTAAACTGGGAAACTCTGCCTGAGCCCCAAACATTGTCTGGAAAGCTATTCCAAAGCTTTGGAGCTAAATTTGATGATGAAAGACAAAGCGTACACCATGACCAGGGTTGCAGAGGTCATGATCATATTTCATAGTTCTTCTGCCTGACACAGGCTTTTGAGTGGCTCTGTTATTGCAACCACCATTGAGATACCCTAAGAACATTGATGACACCTTGCCAAAGATCACACTGGAGCAATTCTTACATTTATTTATAATATAAATCAGATGTTGTCTGGCGTAAACTTAGATTTATTACCTTGTGGTTTGACTACTTTGGTGATCAATGTACACTAATAAATCACTAATATATATTGGTTTGTCTGATTTTTCCAAAGCCAAAACATGCATACAGTAAGGATTGAACATTACTCACTTCAATGGTTTTTAATTATTCCTATCTAGTCCTTGATGCTTTATATAGAGTAACCTATCAGACCTTGGTGGTTGAATGTTTTGGGAACAGAGTTACGTTAAAAGAGTGAGACTAGATTTAAATCATGTTCTGAAGGCTAAAAACTAACACTGAACAAACTGGCATGAGTAAAACGCTGGACATAAGCTTGACACGAGAGATAGGGAGCCTCTGTGGAAAGAGCTGTAGCTGAGGTGAGCTCTGTTTCCGAATCTAATACTGCAAAAGGCTCAGGGGCCGAGAGCTAGAGCTGGACTTGTGTACCACTGTTAGAAGGTTTACTAATCTCCCCTTTATTTCTGGTTTCTTAAAGGAAACAAAAAAAAAGGGGAACTGAACACAAGTATAAAACCAAGAGAAAACATTAGACCATGAAGCTAGATAAGGACACAACAATCATCCCATTATAAGCACTTTGAACAGACTATAAAAAAAAACATGCAAATAAGTTCATTCATTCATGTATTAATGATCTCAGTAAGTCTCTTTGCATTGAGTGCAGGGACTTTTTTTATCAGTTGCATGTATTATAGCTACAGTTTGTTGGTTTTCCTAGTATCCTTAGTTCACTGGTTACCTTGTTCCTCATCATAGTTCTCGTTCCTAGTTATGCGCTAATTTTGGCTTCTGATTTGCCTGTTCTGGATAGTGAGCATGATTTGCCTTGTCCTACTCTACCAATATATTCATATATTACATCTGGTACTCCTATAATATTGCATTTACTGTATATTGTAATGTAGTTCTGGAAACAGCATGTACTTAGTTCATTCAGCAGGTGACATGGTGGTGCAGAAGGTAGCTTGCCAGCTTTGATCATGAGCTAGGATTATTACCAGCTTGGATTTTTATAGGCTCTCTCTGTGTCTGAGTGGGTTTCCTCAGGCTTCTCCAGTTTATACTAAACTCTGCAGGGATTTCCTGCAATAAATCGACCTATGTCGGAATGAGTATGTTAATATGTGTGTACAATGTGCCTAGTGGTAGACTGTGGACTCATTCATTGTATGTCCCTGCCAGTAACCCATTGTTCCTTTTATAAACTCTGGACCCACCACAATCCTAACCAGGATAAAGAAGTTACTTTAAAATGAATGAATGATCAAACAAATGAATGAAAAATGGAATGGTGTAAAATCATGGTCAGGTTTGCAACAGAACAGGACTGCTAGAATATTGATAGCAGTTACCTAAGATCAAGATTGAACTATTATAATGCATTACAGCTGGCTATCCATACTTTGATGGATAAAATGCCATTAAAAGCCTCAATAAAACAACATGCCAAAGCCTTTGGGCTTTTTCTTAACAAACAGGGAACATTTTTGCTATTTAAGATTATGGACATTTGTTGACACATAATGAATTCAATATTTCCAATGGTTAACCACCAAGGTTTTACTAGAGAGCACTATCAAAACAGTATACAGATGTCTGCTCCCCCCTTCCTCCAATACCTAAAAAAAATACCCTGATTGCTCTCACACATTACAAATGCAGTGTAAGTAGCTGAGACACACCCCATCTAAATGTTGTTGGTAACATAAGGCCATTAGCATCCCTTTCACACCTGCTCCCTTTCTCAGCAGAGGGGAGTCTGATTTAGGAAAGGCGATCCTAGAGGTGTCTGGAGCTCTGGTTTGGAGTTGAAAGACAATCTGGCTGAATGACACCTGCTTTACATACAGGGCTAAGGAGAGTTTCTTTTACATGGACAGTGAAAGATCCATCTGTGGCTTTTGCCTCTCAAGTAACTTTGGGGTTTGTCACTTAAAATATAAAATAATTTCACGTAGTCTTATTTTCACATTAGGTGTTATTGTAAAAAATCACTTACATCTAGATAGATAGATAGATAGATAGATAGATTTGAACAATTATTTACTATGATATCTATGATGCACTGCACAATAGCTCAGTCAGGTAGATAATTTAAGGGGAAAAAAAAAAAAAAAAAAAAAATATATATATATATATATATATATATATATATATATATATATATATATATATATATATATATATATATATATATATTCATTCATTCATCTTCAATACCGCTTAATCCTGTGATCAGGGTCGCGGGGGACCTGGAGCCTATCCCAGGAGGCTTTCGGGCACAAGGCAGGGTACACCCTGGACAGGGTGCCAATCCATCGCAGGGCACACACACGCACACACACACACATTCACCCATCCATTCACACACTACGGGCAATTTAGGAACGCCATTTAGCCTTATATATATATATATATATATATATATATATATATATATATATATATATATATATATATATATATATATATATGTGTGTGTGTGTGTGTAATATGCTGCATATTAATAAGAAAAACACTTATCCTATGTCCATTATGAATAATTATGAAAGAATATTTATTTTTGTATTATGAATAAATTTGGTTAAGGCTGTGGGTTTCTGGGTTACTGATCGGAAGGTCGGGGGTTCGAACCCCAGCATCGGCAAGTTGCCACTGTTGAGCCCTTGAGCAAGGCCCTTAACCCTATCTGCTCCAGGGGCGCTGTAAGCTGGCTGACCCTGCGCTCTGACCCCAGTTTCCTAATTGGGATATCATTCATTCATTCATTCATCTTCTATACCGCTTAATCCTGTGTTCAGGGTCGCGGGGGACCTGGAGCCTATCCCAGGAGACTTCGGGCACTAGGCGGGGTACACCCTGGACAGGGTGCCAATCCATCGCAGGGCACACACACATACACACACTCACACACCCAATCACACACTACGGGCAATTTAGGAACGCCAATTAGCCTAACCTGCATATCTTTGGACTGTGGGAGGAAACCGGAGTACCCGGAGGAAACCCACCAAGCACGGGGAGAACATGCAAACTCCATGCACACAGAGACGGGAATCGAGCCTGGCCGGGGAATCGAACCCAGACCCTGCAGGTGCAAGGCAACAGTGCTAACCACTACACCACCGCGCCGCCCTAATTGGGATATGCGAAGAAGAAATTTCGCTGTGCTGTAAAAAGTACATGTGACAATAATTGAATATTCTTCTTCTTCTTCTTCTTCTAAATGCCACTGTGTTGGCTTAGAGGATATATATTATTGCTAGAACCAATTAGTTATTTAATGTTACACCAACCACAAAGTAACAAGGGAAAACAAAACACTGCTTTATCACTGCATTGGCCATCAGAATGGCACAGACTGTTTAGTCTTCACGTTATCATTAACTGCCAAAGACCTCAGTATGCCAGAAATTTTAGAGCCATCCTTAACAGTGGGTTAGGCAGAAGTGCATTTCTTTTTAGTAAGTTTTAAGTATGAAACATTCTATTAAGTATAGGTAAATAATAAAATACTGTATTTAAAGGTATAATATAATATAATATAATATAATATAATATAATATAATATAATATAATATAATATAATATAATATAATATAATATAATATAATATCGATGAATACTGTATATTCATCACTGTCTCAGTTCATCAGTTCTTATTGTGTGCAAGAGTGTCTCTGGGGTACATATTTAATTGCTTCTATTTTGCTTTTTGACACATCACATATATCATTTAAATGTGTCTTTTTACTGTTGATTTGTGTATGATAAATGGGTCTGCATGTCATACAAACAGCCAGTTTAATTTGTTTGCTGTTCCATGTCAAGAGTAGGCATGCTAATATATTCAAGTGGGGCAATGGCTCTCAGAGTTCATTGAAAGCAAACAAAAGGTGATACATAAATGTAAAACAAGCCGTTTACAGTTATCAGTTCAAAAGGTATTGTGTGAAAAGTGTGCTTTGTGATGCAAATAGAGAATTTTGAACTGGCTAGAGGGAGGTTAGGGATGGGGTAAGAAAATACCCTTACTCTGCACTCTGCTGACTGAAATAATTAACCATTCAGTTTCTGTCAGTATTTAATACGTGTTGACATTAACATGGGTGGATAATAGTTATTCATTGATGAATTATAAACCCGGTTATACTACTATACGCACTCTACATATTTAGGATTTTTATTTATTTATTTATTTTCATTTCATTTATTTTATTTATTTGTTTATGTATTTCTTTACAATAATTGCGTTTTTTTTTTCAAGAAACAGATGAGTATTTAGCACAAATCCAAATTCAGTCAGCAGGGAAACACTGGTGTTTTTTTTTTTACTTAAATGTGAATGCAAATAATTGCATACCCTCAGGAAAAAATGACAATCACAATACATTGCATCTGAACCAATTAAACTAGTGTCAGTTAGGATTCATTAGTGTTCCTTCATTATTACATGTGTCTAATAGTCCAAAAAAACTTCAGACATCTGTTTTAACTAATGTGCAAGTTCAAGCCAAACCCTATACAGTGGAAAGGCGTCATGGTGTCTTATCTTCTCAAAGTGCCTCATGATTGGATTGGCATGATTGGATATACCACTGCATTATTACTACTAATGTTAATGTTTTTATTCCTAAATAATGTTTTCAATAACTTTATTTCAAGACTTTCTAAACACACACACACACACACACACACGTGTGTGTGTGTGTGTGTGTGTGTGTGTGTTGTGGTGTGTCCATAAAGCAAAATAAACTGACACAACAGCAACAACAACAATAATAATAACAATAAACATATTAATAATGTTATTATTTCAAGAAGTTTTAAACACACGCACATGCAGTACAGCAACAACAACAACAACAATAATAATAATAATAATTTTTCAAGAAGTGGGACTCAATTGATTGCTTGACGTTTATCCGCCTTGACTTTGAGCCCTGAACATCACAAAGCTCTGTCAGAGTTCTGCAGAGTGACATGGTTTATACCGAATGGGTTTTATGATAGTTCTGATAGATCAGCTCTCTGCCTCTCTACCGCCCAGCCTACTGCGCTGATCAAGTTTATTACAGAGAGAGAGAGAGAGAGAGAGCTGTGAATGGTGAAGTAACAGGGGAGGGCAGGCAGAGAAAAGGCGAGAGAGCGCGCGGCTGGCCTTTGTAGTCGGCCGAGGAATGCGGAAACGTCCCTGCTCTGTGTCAAACTCCTCCGGAGGGGGTCGAGGCAACATTCAGGCCAGCGTGGGAAAGCGACGGGCAGAGCGAGCTCACCGAGCAGCTCAGCGCACCACACTCTCTCCGTGTAGATGGGAAAAACGCGTAGTGGGGGGAAACGGACGGACGGTAGCCTAGCCGAGCTGAGCAAATAAGCAGCTCTCTTTGCACGCTCACTGAGAACGTGGGGACAGAAAAGAAACGGCAAGTCGCTGAGTTGAGATCGGTGAGCCTGAGTGGCGCAGGGGCTGGCGCAGGGAGGATGGGGGGTTAAAGCGCTGCAGCCGCCGACTACCTGTGTGGCCTCGCTAGGACACTCTGGGATGTGGAAGGGGGGAGAGAATAAAAAAAAAACCCGCTCATGCTCTTTCTATCTGGCAAAAATAAAACTCTCGCGTGATTTACGTTTACGAGAAATTAAAAGGGGTAAGTAACCTACTCTATAATTTGCAAAATTGCTTTATTGCAATATGCTTTTTTGTGCAGTTTTGCATGTGTTCTGCGACTTTTGCATTTGCCTGATTTGCACACATCCTCAAGTGCATTTAGCAGCCTACTGTACGCAGACGAGCATTTAATAAAAGTTAACAACATTGTGGTCTGATCAGCTAGACACTCGGACAAACTGAAAGTATTGAACACACGCGCTTGGCTACAGATTTTTATTGATCCGTTGAACAATGAAATCAGTAGGCAGCCACGTGCTCGAGTATTTCGGGGCCACAGAATGCGCAAGCATCTCTGCTCATCATGTCAGAACTTCATATATTGTGCAGCAAACTTCCCACTACTGTGTGGTCTACCTGTATTTATAATATCACCAATGTTTGTTTACTTATGTACGTCTGTTTGTGTTACAAGGTCAATTCCATGCTCTCTTTTGAGTGGTTTAATGATATATCCACTGTGTGTTGTGTGCATATTACAGACCTTTGTATATAAGTAAATAGAATGTATAATTTTTGATTAGTTTACTTAAAAAAAAGGGGGGGGGGTTACTATTTTGTATGGCGAGCTTAGCATGATGTTATAGGTGGCACTGCCTTAACGGGGAAATAACCTTTACGCATTGGTGAAGCGAGCTGGACATCAGAGTGTTGTGATTCGTGCCCGCGTGCTCAGTTCCCTCATGTTTACCTGCCCTCGGCTTTGCGCTTGCTCTCTCTACAGGCAACGCACGTGCAGCAGCGGCGCTGATTCTCCCAGTCATGGCTTCGTGAAAGCGCCCTCGACAGGCACGTTTTCGGGATTCCCCGGTGTAGGGCTGCATCTCAGCATAAAGACGCCCGTGCCAGAAAGACAACGAGATAGAGAGCGAGAGAAAACAACAACAACATGATGGACAAAGAAGGTCTAAACCAGCAGTACGAGCCCGTGGCTGAAATCGGCGAGGGCGCGTACGGGAAGGTGTATAAGGCGCGCGACCTGAAGAACGGACGCTTCGTGGCGCTGAAACGGGTGCGCGTGCAAACCGAGGAGGAAGGCATGCCTCTATCGACTATCCGCGAGGTGGCAGTACTGAGGCAGCTCGAGTCTTTCGAGCACCCAAACGTGGTCAGGTAAAGACAAGATCTGGGTGATAAAATCTGCACCCTCCAGCACAGCCGTACAGAAACCTAAATGTAGATTAATTCTCACGAGACACCCCCCCTCCCTCATCATATTATATCCCAACTACATGTATGTATGGCAGCATGGTGGCTTAGTGGGTAGGGCCGTCGCCTTGCACCTCCCGGGTTCCGGGTTCGATCCCCACCTGTGTGTGTGCTGTTTGCATGTTCTCTGTGTGTTTGGTTGGTTTCTGCCAGGTTCTCCTCTCACAGTCCAAAGACATGCAAATTAGGCTGGCGTGTGAATGTTAACCAGAGGTTCTACCATGGTCGTAAAATAGGAATAAATACAATGGCAGTCCCTAGTTAGGACTACAGACGTTCCTAGATGGATGATAACATTGATCAAGTTTACTAGTTATCAGAGGCTAATGATCACTAAGGAACAGTGAGGAGAATTAGCCCAGAGCACAGCATTAGACCTGATAAGGTTAACGTTTTAATCCAGTGGGTCAATGAGGAAGCTAGATGTGCACTGTGCCAAGGGGAAAAATAATCTCTGAGATGGCACAAGGAGCAACCCTTGAGACAAACCAGACTGCATTATTTTCTAGGATTATAAATAAATTACTATTTAATAAATTACCCTGTTACAAATCTGGACTATTAAGCCAAACTGCATTTAGAAGTTGAAAAGGTGTAATGTCTGAGCATCATAGGCTGTATATTTAGAGAGGTGGGTTTAAGGTTTAAGTCTTGAGATTATACACTTAGTAACTGGTGCAACAGATATAAACTGTTGGGAAGTACAGCCTTCAGGGGATTTATGTGGGACTGTCCACAGCAGCAGGAAGTCACAAAGCTCTATCAGGCAAGTCCAGAGGGTTTCAGCAGCCACAACACTAAATATATACAGTCAAGTATAGAATTGAATCACTGTGTTCATAATCAGGCACAGATTAAAATAATAATAATAATAATTTGTAACTGTCCATCTGTCTGGGGTGGCACCTTAAAGAATACATCCTTTGTGCCTTTAACGTGTAGGCTTTTTTTTTTTCATTTACTTTAGTTAAGGCTAAAGTGAATCCTTTATGTATTGTGAAATGGATTTTGCATTTACTGTTGAAAGTGATGGTAAACAAATATGTTTTAGTCTGCATACTCTGTCTGTGATGTAAAGCAGCTTGTGGAACAGGGAAACAGTCTGCAGTATATTCAGTGCCTCGTGTAGCTACAGGCTACTCTTAGATGTTTCACAAGAGAACTTTATTCTTTCCATATGTTTTATGTCAGTTGAGAGACTACATTGTAATGGAACAATTTGGCCTTCTACAGAAAAAATTATAGGAGAAACTTAATCAAGTGATGTCATAGGATTGTTTTAAGGGACAATCTTATCATTTTGATTCACATACATTCACATTTCATACAAACTTCCATAATTAGTTTGATTGTGTAAAGCTGCTTTGCGACAATGACAATTGCTAAAATCGCTACACAAATAAAATTTAATTGAAAAATGCAATTTTACCTTCCACGATGTTTAACATGATATTTAAGCCTCGGCTTTGTTTGCAATAAAGTAAACCGAAAAGGTTTATTTTGTTCTTTCTTTCTTTTAAATAATTGTTTTGTCATTTCATCAGTTATTAGGAGTCACTAAATTACGTGTAGTCATATGGCTATGGTGCTGAGATTTAATGTTTTGAGGCGCTGTGATCTTTACCGGGCAAATATGATGTTTTTATCTTGCTGACTCCTACTAAGTTTGTCTAATTTACAGAAGGACATATTATATTGCTTCATCTAATTTAAGCCATAGCTGGTTAATTGCTGTATTATCTCAATTAACAGTTTTTTTCTCAACACCATATGTAGTATGTTGGCTCTACGACAAATGAATTTATACTGAGATGGGTTTGATTAAAAGACAAACATTGTTGTTTGTTCAAAGATAATTTTTGAATGGTTAACATGCTTTTATAAGATACTTTTGCGAAACTGTGCCCTGTTTTACTCCATTATCTCCCTTCATAATAACCAGCCAGGTGTAAATAGCTGGTAAATATCTTTTTATATAAGCCTCAAGGCTTGTTGTCATTATGATATACCTATACAGTTAGTATATATATACCTATATCATTTTGATTTTAATTGGATGGAGCTCACCAAATAATGAAACTGGGTGAAGGGGAAATATTTTAAAAAGTAGAAAAGTGTCTAGAACAAAAATAAGAAAAAAATATTCATTTTATATGAACTCTATAAACATTATCAAGTTGTGTCAGATTTAATATTTTTTATTATGAAGGCATAGGCATCTTAGTCACTTAAAATATAATTATATAAATTTTTACTATATTTAATTGTTAGAATATGTGCGACATGTCAAGGTAAACTGTCATTAGCAAACAGTTGGAAATGCTGTTCACTTCTTTGCACTTTGCCATAAAACCTCTGGTATTTGAAGCATAACAAGCATTTTTCAGACAGTCAGGCAAACTAGTCTGGACAGTTAGCTCACTCTAGGATTTTCTCCCTCTTAGCTGTAGTCTTTGGCTCAACATTTAATATTTGAACATCAAAAATAGTGTGCTGAGTTTTAATATGTTCATGTTTGAATATGTTCCTGATTATACCTTCTCTTATGTTATTCGTCTAGGTTGTTTGATGTCTGTACAGTTTCTAGAACTGATCGGGAGACCAAACTCACTCTGGTCTTTGAGCACGTGGACCAAGACTTGACCACATACCTTGAAAAAGCGCCTGATCCAGGAGTGCCACCTGAAACCATAAAGGTACTCAACACAGTTGATCATTTCAAAATCATTATAAAGCTAAATAAAACAGGTATTGACATGGTTCATAACTCCACTAATAAGGGTATATACTTCATTTTCACAAAAGACTGTTTAAAAAATATTAGCTGAAAGTCAGATTTATTTCAGCGATTATATACGAGATCAGATTTGCAGTATGTGAAATGATTATACACACTCTTTAGTATTTGTGGCATTACCCTTTTATTGCTATTGCTGTACTCAATGATCACTGTATTGCTGGAGGTCTAGTTGTGGCCATGTCTGACTGTAGCCCATTTCCTTATATATATAAGGAAAGTATATATATAAGTATAAGTATATTGCAGAAGTATTCTGCCCCCTTGAACTTTTCCACATTTTGTCACATTACAGCCACAAACATGAATCAATTTTATTGGAATTCCACGTGAAAGACCAATACAAAGTGGTGAACACGTGAGAAATGGAACGAAAATCATACATGTTTCCAAACATTTTTTACAAATAAATAACTGCAAAGTGGGGTAATTATTCAGCCACCTGAGTCAATACTTTGTGTATATATATATATATATATATATCACAGGGTTTACTCTTTGCACAAGTGCATTTTAGGCCACCGTGATGTAGGACTCTGTTAAAAGTGTATGCACATATTTGGCACCTGATGACTCTAACCCCTTCACCTCATTTGTTGTTGTTTTGGGGTTCAGTTGGGCTGAAGTTCATTCATTATGTGAAGTTAGGGTTACGGTTAGGGCTAGGGGTGTGGGGCCAACCAGTTTGTGTTTCCTTTCAGCTGCCTGTGGTACTTCCAGTTGTTTGGACTCCTATAGAAGTCCTTGTTTCAACCACAAGATGCACTTGTGCTTAACTTCTAATTATTACAATCGGCCATTCCATTATTTTCTAGAATTAATTTTCCAGACTGTTGAAAGTGAGCATCATTATGTATGCAATTTATTTTACACACCCTAAGCCAGACATAGTAAAATTTCATCTTTCATCTAGTTTCATCTTTACAGTGAAGATGAAACAAGTATATCTGTAATTGATTGTTTTTAAAATAACCTCTGATCTGAACAAAGTAAATGTTGTCAACATAAACATATGGTAACATAAAACGTGAAGTTTTGAAACACTATAATTGAATATTATCTATCTATAGGTGTCTGTAAATGCTTGACCCCAAATTCATAGAGTATGTTCTAGCCTCTGCTTTTTTTTAAAGCCGATTAAGAGCATCTTTCACACTTTTACCACTACGACTTATATGTATTACATGAGTAAACCTTGTGTTTTGGATTTCCACTTTAAGGCTCATGAATGAGAATATAAATGGAGACTTTTGGCATGCTTTACAGAAGCAGATGGAGGATGGAACTCTCTAAGATTAGGGTGAGGCCTGGCCTTTTGATGGGCAGTGCATGTGGTAGATGGGCTTCTAATTAAAGAGCTGGGCCCTTGTGTGTGCCTCTATTTTCATTCAGCTCTGGCTTTCACTGAAGACTAGCCAGTGGAATGTTGTTCAGAGTGTGTGTGTATGTGTGGTTTTGTCTGCACTGGCCCTCTCAGTTGCTCGCTTTTTGTTGTGAATAGAGAAACTGATTGTAGGAGGCTTCTGTAAGGGGCAGTAAGTAAGCGATCCTTATGTAGCATGGATATACTTTTCATTAGTTCACAGATAATCCTTTAAGGCTAGCATTGTCAGAGCTCCTTTACCACCTTGTAAAATGCTGAACATCTGATGGAAATGCTGAATATTCATCCTGAACACCTACCTCGCATCAGTCCTATTTCCACCCACTAGTCATCCAAATGCATTTATGTTATTTCCCTGCCTCCTGAAATAAGATTTATCTTCACCTCAATTATGTCACATTTTACATTTTTAAAATGCTTATTTATATGTTAACATTTTTCCTTTTCAAATTTTTTTTTTTATCATCGTGAACCAAAGTCTTTGGAGATCCATCAATTTGAACCAGATTTTGTGGCACCTCGTTCGACTTGTTCGCAAATCATAGTGGTATCACATGTTCATCAGTTAGAAAACTATTTGGAAAATGAGTCAACAGCATGAAGCCATTTATGAATGCATGGTTCCATGACATCTTAGTATTGTTTTTGAGAACAAAACCGGTGTGCAATACAGACTGCAAATGAATACAAACTTTGCAATACCTTTACCGTTTTAAGCTGTTTTATCCTGATGGGAGTGATCTCCTCCAGGATGACCCTGCCTCTATCCACAGGGTATGATGGCACACTGAATTAATGTTCTGCTAAGTATGAAAATCGTGTAAATTATATATAAACTATATCTTTTATGGTCACCATTGGTGAGGCTTAGGACTGAGTGCCCTATACCACCATCAGCGACACACCAATTAATGGAATGCATTTTGAACAAATTATGTTCATCTTTCAAGTACAGTCGCAGAGACTTGTAGAATATATTCCTAGCCACACTAATGGTGTCATAGTGTCATGTGATGACCCAAACCCTTAGTAAGCTACAAACACTTTTTTTGTTTGTCCTATATTTTGTTACTCATAATTTAAATTAAAAGAGCTCACAGAAGTGAATCAGGCTTACGTTCTACCAAAATGTGCAGAAAGGTTGCTGAATACCACATGTAGCATATCGTCAGTTTTTTGTGTTTTGAGGGGCAGATTGGATTTCTCATCAGAAGATGAGATAATGGACATCAGGGACAGATGATAGGCTCTAGTTCAGTATTGCTAAAGACCCCCAACAACTTCATTTACTCTCGCCCTCCCAGAAAGACACCAGATTGCAGAGCTCCCAGACCTCCCCCCCCTCCCCATCCACTCCAAATCCTCCATTCTGCCCACTCCTGCCCCATTTTGGACCCACCACATGCTAATTGATGAAAAAGGCCCTAGGAATCAAACGGGCTGGAAGGACATCAAGCAGCTGGTGTTATGTTGGCAGGTCCGGCTGACTATTCCAGGCTCAGCGTCTCTCTCCAAGGCTTGTCTCCGCCCCATAAAGGGGAGCCTAATGAAGCATGGGGAGGGAATTACAACTAATGCTAACTGGCAGATGTCTTGCATTGTGCCAGGCTACAATAAACAATATGGCTGCCTCTCATGAATTAGCATGATAATGGGGAGTGCCTTCTGGAGGCTCTGTTTTGACTGCTGTTTTTTTATTTTATTTTTTTTTTAGGAGACTGTGTTTTTGTGTCTTTTCTTTTTTTCCTTTGCGGCCTGTCCATGTTCTTTGCAAACGAATTGCTGTTGAGAACAGGTGTAGTGTTTATCCTAGGTATTTGCAGTTGACGCTTTTGCTTTCTTAAGCAGATGGCTTTAAGCTGTAATCATGTTTTCCTGCTATGAGGTAATGCTACATGTTGAAATACACTAAGTGGCACTTTTCATAGCTTTTAAATTCAGCCTCTTGAATTGTACCATGAAAGACAAGACGTTTTTCTATAGCCACTTAACAGGTGTTACGTGGGATAGCTTTGCCTGTTACTCTGGTGGTTCGTTATTGTTATTTTAATTCATCCTATTGAATTGACATAAAATAAACAGGTCAGTGGCATTAACCCTTTAATTACAATTACAATATCTGTGGACACAGTTCAGCTTAAGTTAACTCATATGAGACAAAAAAGAGGGCTCCGGGGCTAGTGTTTGTTTTGTCCTTGGGTCATTATGCTTGAGGAAATGTGGCAATATGGCTTGAAGCCAATGAAGAGTAACTGATGAGGCATAATGCCATTGCACCAGCCTGCTTGTATTACGGCGGCTTGGTGGGTATGGTAGGTCATGGCTGGATAGGCATTTAGAAAGGGGTCCTTGTTTATGCCGGCCACCATACACCCGGGCATCACCCTCATACACACTTTCATTTGGATCTAGCGTCCTTTATCCGCATTATCAGAGGCCCGTCCGCCTTCCCCGGCATGACCAGATCTGTGCCGTTTGCAAATGTTTTCTGCTTGAGTGTGCACACCATTGTGTCAGTGCTTTTAATCACTTACCAGCTGGTTGAGGACTGAATGGATTGGTGGGCTCGGATCCATGTCACTTGTGAGGTCTTGGAGGCAGGTTTCTCCAGGGCTGCCCACGCTTCATGTCTCTACTTTAGGGTGACTCTTGGAACGATCACCTGCTTTTTTCTTTTAACCTGTTCACATTTGTCAGACACTTAATCATCAGGGCAGCTAGAATAGCCTCTGTGGCTGTAGTTTTTTATGCTGTTGTTGTGCAAGTTACACCAGAGGAAATGGCAGTTAAGCCGTTTTTTTCTCTCTCATTTCATAGGCATTAAGGCTTGCTTTTTCGCCTGGCCCTCAGTCTGAACAAGTGCTCGAGAGACAGCTGCAGGGAAGTAGAGGCCCAGCAGAACAGAACTTTAAAGTAACATGTCTTTCCGGCCCTGCATCAATGTCAGTTAACAACATCTGCCACGCTCCAGATTTAAAGGGCCACGCTCAATTTTTCCTCCTCGAAACCAAAAGAGCCTTAATTTTCCAAACAGAAAATTGATGATGTCAACAGCATCCTGTGATAATTTGTTTTATGATAAAATTCTTTGAGAATTTCCTTCCTTTTTTATTCCTTGATTTTCTTTACCCTTTCATTAGTTTGTTCAACGTCCATAAATTATTGAGATATCCAATGTTGACAAATCTGGACCAGACATATAACTGGGTTTCTATGTTTTTCAGGATATGATGTACCAGTTGCTGCAGGGGCTAGACTTTCTCCATTCACATCGCGTGGTTCACCGAGACCTGAAGCCTCAGAACATTCTGGTAACCAGTGCAGGACAGATCAAATTGGCAGATTTTGGCCTGGCACGCATATACAGTTTTCAGATGGCTCTTACTTCAGTGGTGAGTCAGCATTATTAGCATAAGGGTAATTCCTTACCCTTTATTAGTACTTTTTGTATAAACAGTCCAAGTATATAATCTACACAGCAGATTTATGAACTCACATATATAAATGTTCACAAAACATACAGTGGGTATGTATTTGAAGAGCATCTTACTGCATGGTCCAGGGTAAAAAAATAAATAAAAAAAACAGGATCAGGTGAAAAACATGCTTTAAAAAATTGTGACAAGCATATTTGAAACATTTAGAGCAACATATCACCAATATGTAACTGATCTTAATTTCATGAATGAATATGGAAAGTTCTGGATGCTACTTAGCAGTTGTAACTTGTCAAGGTACAAGAAAGAATAAGCTATGGCTGAACTAGCCTTTTGAGAATGTAGCTAAGCTACATGGAAAGCTATTGGTTCAGCACAGGAAAATTAACTGCCATTTTTATTTCATTGTGAAGCTCATTTACATTATATTATATATTATATTATTATATTATAGTAGTAAGTTCACTTCTCTACCTTTTGGCTCAGTTTTTGGGCAGAAATATCTAGCTGGCTAGTTTTATTGTGCTCCACTGCCACATGGTAAAATAGCTTGAAAATGGCTCCACTAATGCTAAGCTACTAGAAAAATTGTTAATTTAGAAGCGTAATGACTTGTGACTACTTCTTGTGACTGAAAATATGTATGTTATTTCCCTGCATTTATGTTATTTCCCTGCCTCCTGAACTAAGATATATCTTCACCTTAATTATGTTGGGTTTTTACTGAAAACCGAGACATTTCTAAAATGCATATTTATATGGTAACATTTTTCCTTTTCAAATTTTTTTTATCACCGTGAACCAAAGTCTTTGGAGATCCATCAATTTGAACCATATTTTGTGGCACCTCGTTCGACTTGTTCGCAAATCATAGTGGTATCACATGTTCATCAGTTAGAAACATTGCTAAAACTATTTGGAAAATGACTCAACAGCATGAAGCCATTTATGAATGCATGTATATGTAAATGTATTACGTATTTCAAATGAATTAATGATTTTTTTTGTATGATCAAATAACGAATAATTATCACCATTCCAGTTACAAGCTTCCATTAAGCTTGTTTTTTTAAGCTTTATTTAAATGTCTTGTTTATATACTTCTGCCCTGTCCTTTAAGTCCATGAAGTCGATGAAGAGATTTTATTATTATGATTTTGATTATTATTATTATTATTATTATTATTATTATTATTATTATTATTATTATATTGTTGTTGTTAAGGTTCGATAGCTTTATTCCGTACAGACTCGGTTAGATTTATCGCTTTAATGCACCTTTGGCAAGTTAAGCAACGTGATCTGCCATAAAGTGAAAAGATCAGCTGGTCCCCTGAGTCTGACATGGACAGCTCCCAATCAGGAGTGAGCTGCACTGAAAGCAAAGCCACCCATCAGCTGCGAGCCTAACAGCAGGTGTATAAAAAGTGTAAAACGAGACTGGCTGATTAATGTCATCGGGCCTCACAAAGTGGTCCTGGGATGAAACGGATAATGGGATTGAATCAGTGAATTCCCCCTGTCGCTCTTTGAAGTCATAGTCTCTTGAAAGGTGCTCTGATGTCAATAGATAGCATATAGCTTGTGAATGGACATTGCTCCCCCTCAACTTCACACTTAAAATAGGAGATGCTTTTCAAATATGTATTGTGTTGGCCTGTTTTATTTTAGAAAGTCAGTATTGCATATCATCTGCTGGATTTTTTTTTTTCTTTTTGAGGTATCTTCGGGAAATTTGTAGCAACTCAAAGGAATCCCCACTCAGTAGCTCAGCCACATGTACACTTATTAACCCACTCTGTTTCGCTGCCAGTTCAGTTTGTGAAATTTGAATGACTGCTAAAAGTTTTTCTGTTTTGTGGTTTCAGTGGTTAGGCAGTTGAGCTGCTGTAATTTGAACTGGTAATCCACCAGAGATATTAGAAAACTCCACCTCCACCCTTAAATCAACTGTGAAACAGACACATAGTGAGAAACAGACAGTACGAAGAGTACGAGATGGTGAGGAAGGGAGGGGGTGATACAGAGAAGTGATATACTCAAGAAAGCGGCAGAGAATGAGTGAGCGAGAGAGAGAGAGAGAGAGCAAGAGAGAAGAGTGAAAAGTGAACATGGAATGTTCTGATTCATTTTCCTGCATTTGGAATCCCCCTCATCACCTGCTTTAAATACACATAAAACACTTCCTCTCTGTCTCTTTGCTAGATAAAGAAACGATAACTCTGAGTATGCAAAGCAGGCCTTGAGGTCACTTTTTTATTTGTTTATTCCCCCTCAAAAATAATAATTGCTAAGTACCTACTAACCAGAAATATGATACTTAAATCTAGAGCATACAGGGAAACATATTGTTTTCAAAAAAAGAGTCCAATGCTGAAGATGAATCATTCAGTGAAAGGCTTGTTTTTAGCTGTCTGATTTACATAACATATGAAGGTATGTCCCTTGGGGATTTTGCTTGAAGAGGTCCATATTTAGTCAGTCTTCACATATTTAGTCAGTCTTCACACATTTAGTCAGTGTTCATACTCAAGTTCTGAGAAATCTAATGTCTTTTTATACATTGACTTTGATAGGATACCTATGCCCCAACTAATTCATCCAGTCAGCAGCATGATGCATGCACCACATACAGGTCAAGAATTTCACTATGTTTATATTGAACATCAGAATGGGGAGAAATGTGATCTAAGGGACTTTTGGTATTGTGGCAGGGTTGGTTGCACAGAAGGTGCTGCTTTGAATAGCTAAGAAACCTTTAACTGGTCTTCACCCATCCAGCTTTGTGATCCTATTCTTTTTGTGATTAGTATTGTTGAGCCCATGGGCTGACGGGAGTGGATATTCTCCCGTTGTAGCCCATCGGGATCAAAGTTCGATGCGTTGTTCATATTTAAGTCTTTAGAAAAAGAGTATGTTCTAGTAAATGGTAAATACAGGACAAATTTTCATGGCATTAAAAGGATTTATTCATTAAAAGGAGTTTATATTATTTTATGTGATAAATTCAGAACATGTCCTGAGTACCCAAAGTGTTTAGCGTCACCACTGCCATTATGCAGCTGTCTCATAGTTCGTTCCTCCAGTATGTAGATGAGACAGGGAAGGAGTGAGGGAGTGTAAGCTGGCAGACCACCCAATGGGTGCTGCCGATGTGGAGATTAGCCTGACCCTACAAATCTCTTGGGACCATTGCATTGTTGATCATTATAATGACTCCACTCTCCCGGTGGCCATTGTGCACCTCTGATTGACGGCCCAAAGCCTCAGGGCAAAGGCCCAAAATATAGCAATGTTTCTTTCTCATCCTCTTGCCTTTTTGGATATATTAGCTGGCATTTAACCTGGATCTTATACAGACAGAAGACAGGGAAAGCCGCTCTGACTACTGGACTACAGCACAGCATTCACATGTTTCATGATGGTCATAATGTATTTTCTGGTGTCTTCAATTTTCACACGCTTTGGTCTATGAGATCAGAATTAGGTAATATCAATGGTGCATATTCCAAAAAAAGAAAAGCTGATTCCAGTTTTCAGCAGGAGTTAGTGTAAAACAGGAACTTTCGATTAAGCCTATTTAAGGAGCGCCTCATGAAAGCCATTAGGAAAGTACCCCAGAGAACATTGTGTGCACCATGTTGCCAATGAAATTAGATTTACTAAAGATTAACTGAAGGGATATTCCCTCAAACAATTATTCTGATGTGTGGTGTGGGTTATTTTTACCTCAGCTAGAGATGACAAAAAAAATCTAATGTATACCAACCAGGCCTTTGTATCAGGGTTCACATCGCATTCAATAGTGTTAAAATTATTACAAAGGAGGAAGATATATGTTCATAGATACATAGGTATAAGTGCACAATCACCATCATCATATTAATCTCACCAAAGCTTTGTATGTTTCTTTTTACCTTTATAATTGTATCCAGCATTTTTGTGGATCTACTGAGCAGCTTTCTGATCCTCCCTGTAGTAATATTCAACTTATTCTGTAATGTTCATCCCTCTGCTGCAAAATTTCTTGGCAAATCTCTGTAATTTCTTAAATGTGTTATAACTTGATAAGAGATTATCATATCAACACTTTCTGTAAAATTTTTTGGTAATTATTTAGCATTTATGCTTTCTTGGAAGATACGCCCACATTTGGTTTGACCTTGGAATTTTTGTAAAAATAATAATAGCTGATAATAATAATAATAATAATAATAATAATAATAATAATAATAATAATAATTATTATTATTATTATTATTATAATTAATATAAATTTGTTCAGCTTTTTTTTATACTTTATATAAAAATGCAGGTCAAGCATTACAATATAATAATAATAAAAAGAAGAAGAAACGCAAGATGATAAAACAAGTATAAATTACATTCAAATAATAACAGTAATAGAATTATAATTATACAGTAGCCATGATTTATTAATTAATTATCAAAATAAATGTAACAACTTGTTTATAGAATTTGTTTCTAAAACATTTACTGTAAATGAAATATTTACTAAATTTATTTGAAATAATACAAGTAAAAAAAAAAAAAAAAGGCCATTACATGGCAAATGATGCAACACATATGAGTAAAGAGATCCTTTTAAAAATTATTCAGTGATAACAGCTATTCGTAATTAATAGAATACAAGGAATTTTTACGTGGTTAAGCCCTGTTTAAGATTCCATGATAAAGAATTTGAACTCAATAAATCGTAGCTGCGTAGAGCTGTTGAGAACGAGTTCATATATATATATATATATATATATATATGAACTCGTTCTCAACAGCTCTACGCAGCTTATTATTCAGTTATTCATCTTTAAGCACATTACTAAAGTTCATAGTGAAATTCATAAAGTGTAAAGTTTATCAAGATCTTGCAGTTTGGTACGTGTTTGAGGAACGAGAGTCAGGATCCATCAGAGCTCAGCGTTGAAGGTTTATGGAATTAAAACTCAAAAGTGCTATTGTTTGCATGGTGTTTGTGGTGTCATACAGCTGAAATGGCCTGATACAGCTCGTTTTGTGCTGTGTTAAAAAAGATTTGACCCAGCAACTGTTTTTCCCGAATACCACAAACTCCACAGCAGCCTTTGCTGTGGGTCCTCTGGGCCTTGATGCTTCCTTCCTCTCTTCCACTGGAATGAATTCCTCATGTTGGCAAAACCTAACCACCGCCTTCTCTCTCTCTCTCTCTCTCACTCTCTCTCTCTCACTATGTTTTTTTTAATCCAACGTTCACCAACCCCTTCACTTCTGTAAACTGAACTATCTCAATGATCAAGTCTGATAGGACCTGAATTGTGATAACTGAAAACGACCTAGTGGCACATATACTATCGTCTAATACTGGGTAATTCCATCACCATGTAAACATCATTTGTAGATTTGCTCAGACATGTTGCAGTTGGAGCCGGTTGAGTGCAAATATGTGCCAGTTTACTGTGGCACCAGCATAATAGTTCCACCCAGATAGACATTTCTGCTGCCTATTTTTGCATGCAAATGAAGCTAGTAAAATTTAAGATTTGACAAAATGATATAAACAGCAGTAGAATTTGGCACAAAAAAAATGGAAATATGCTTGAAATATCCCCAAATGAGCATTCTGGTTGTTTTTATTCCCTTCCTGTCTATGTGTGTGACTGGGAGACATTCATTGTTCAACACCCATGACATTTGAACCCCCTTTGAATAATGGGTTTGCTCTCCATGTCTCGGCTATAGCTGCTATCTTTCAGCCATTGTGGGCAGATATGTTCCAATCATAGCATTTCCTGTATGAGCAGGCAGTAAAAAGAGATTGAAATGGGGATTTAGAGAGGTGCCAGTTAGAACAGAACAGCAGTGTCATCTCCACCTTTGGTGGTTAACTTTGGCAGAACCAGGAGGTAAACTGATAATTAAAGTGATGGTACGGTGACACTCAAATATAAACCAGCGAGCGTCCTTGGGAAGAGCGAACACACAGTATACAGTACTCATCATGATTTAACTTCCTGTTTTTTTTTCTTCTTCAAACTTACATTCAAATATGGTAAATCTTTATGCAAAATCTTCAAACGTTGTCTCTTGTTGTGGGGTTGTCTTTCTTTGGACCCAATAGGTAGTGTCTGTATCGTATGTGAAAGGCTTAGAACCATTGATATGAAACTGGCGAGACCTAATTTGGACTTTATGAGGTCCCTGTTACACCCTGAATAATAGGTGAGGCTTGTAAGAAGAATCTTTTCTTAAACAGTTTTTCGATCCAGCACCTCAGACGTAATGGAACGAGCAATTACTTCAAATAACATCGTCATGTGCCTACACTTCTGAGAAACAGGAAGGCAGTTGAGAGGGGTTACGGCTCCAGACTTTTCTCCCATGAAAATCTTTGCTGTACTGAATGCACTCACGTGAGGCTAGGTTTATTTTTGATCAAAAATTTTGATGAAACTATAGTTTTTTTTTTTTTTGAGCTGAGGTTAGATCGCCAGAAAGTTCCTGTGCCGAGGGGAAGCACGGCAACTCAGTTTCTGCCAGACAATATGCTTCTACTCTGGAAAGACACACAGGCAGCGGCATGGCTGGGGAAGAAAAAAAAAGAAAACAAGGCACGCAGGAGAGCACGTGCAACAGACTCTGGTAATGTTTAGATATCTCTTCCGGTATTCCAAAAAGGAAGAAAAGGGAAGGAAGAAATGAAAAAGGGGGGGGGGGGGGAGAAGAGGGCAGGTTCCTGTACTGCAGCAGACACACAAACACAGGCACTGTGTTATACACGAGGAGCTTCTTATTGGGTATTTCCTATGTGACCCTCACCATTGGCCGTCCACAGGGAGTGGTGAGATCTTACTCTTACCCCCTGTTTGGATTGATTGCTGATGACGTCTTGGCAGCAGACCAGAGCAACAGAAAGACTGATTGACGGAGTGCAACAGCATCTGGATGTTAAAGCTTTGCCTGTACCAGCAACAAAATAAAAAATTACGGCATATATCAGGAATTTTCCGACTAATGATGTGCGGATGTGGTAGCACAGGGGAAAGAGAGGCTGACTGTACTCTCTTTGTTTGCTCAGAGAGGGCCCCATACAGCATTCCTGTAAGCTCTGCATACTTTGGCAGCAGTCAGGGACGTTTTTTTTTTAAACTGTATACAGTTCTACATGCATGCTTTGCTCACTTGTGACTTCATATTTCTTTCTGCCATCTTGAGCAGGCCTGACAGGCTTGTCACTATTGTTAATGCGAGTTCAAAAGAGCAGAGGCAAAAGCACCGAATGACTCCGGGGCTTGTCAGTAATGACGTATACCGTCTGGTTGTACACGAGGTGGGGAATGAAGTGTCACAAGACAAAACATGACAAGAGGGGATATGAAAGTCATCATTCATCATCACATGCGTGTTAAATTTGCATTGTGCATGCGTAGAAATCAATGATGCGTTGAAAATATGGGCTACACAGTGGCTGTTCACAAGGGGCCCCCCCCTAAACCGGTCCCTGTGGGTGTCCTATGGGTTCGCTGGTTTCTTTCCACTTGACTAAAAACTGCAGGTACGTGAACTGATGACACCGAATTGATGCTCCTGAACTAGATTTAACCCTGGAAAACCCAGACCACCTTATCCTAATAGGAAATCTATCTCCTTTGGCTGAAATGATGATACAGACCCAGTGAACCCTAAAACAGGTGTTTTTTTTTTAAATTAACCCTTTCCTACTACATGTAATGACATGGGTCATATATGACCCCTTGGGATATCCAGTATGTTTTACCAACTGGTAACTTTCACTCATGACATAAAGGCAGGAGTTCTTTCTTAGTAAGGAAAGACCAGATTCTCATTTCAAAATAAATTTATTGATTTTAACTTTTCATCAATGACTATGCACATAAAATTTTGTTCTAAGGCAGGAACTAAAAACACTGGCATCAGCTTTTATATCACCAAATAAAAAGCACAGTAGTAGCCATGTTTGATGTGAAAAAAATCAGGTTAGTTCAGTCAGTTACCACTAAATGTCAGTGTTATGGGTTCACATAGGGCACACTGGGTTGTAATGCAAAAAGAAATCTTTACTTTGGTGTGTGGGTTGAATATGACGATGAAATAAACGTCTGGGTCAAATATGACCCCATGGGTTCTCCAGGGTTAAAGCCATTACCGAAGATGAAACTAAAATCTTATTTGATCAAATTCTCCATACTGTATTATATAAAGATGCTGCAGGTAGCATTTCCATAAATAACACCGTGAAGCCGTTTAGTAGACTGAGAATTAAGCTTCCATGCACGGCCTAATCATATCGCCTTTAAGATCTGTTATTAAGTCTGTTGGCAGAGGCTCATTTTTAAAGAAGGGCTTTTGTCCCTTGCAATTTAGTAGACTTGTCCCTTTAATAGTGTCCAAGGGCGGCCTGAAAGAATGTGGACGAAGGTCTTGTATTGAGGGGGCTTTTCATCCTTCACTTCCTTTGAGAAAGAGAATGTAAACATAGGCTGATGGCCAAGCCCAAAGGCCAGCCGTATTCTTAATCTCATTGTGTGTCTATTGCTTTAAATCCATGAGGCAAGGATGAAAAAGAGGAGGTTGGGGACTCTAGGGCTTAAGTGTATTAGCTGAGACCATATGACTGAAGTGCAATGCGGTACAGTCAGTTATAATGGGAGTGCAGCTTGACCAAGCGAACCTTGCCTAGTGTGGAAGCGCTTGAGGGAGCTCTGCTGAGATGAACTGCAAAGCCACTGTTTCCCCTTGTGCTGAGTGAGCTCAAGCCGTCTCACCAGATAGGAATGCACAGAATGCTGTTCTTTAATCTGAAGGCATCCAGGATCACTTTATCTGACCCTTCAGTTAGCAGCCAACGGCTCACAGGACCCGTCTGCGAGAGAAACCGTTTCATGCAAAATAAGCCCCGAGGTGACAGCAACAGGTTTAACCGTGTCAATGTATAGACATTAATGCAGGGCTGATTTAAACTGTCTGCTTTAAATGAAGGTATCATCATATATTTTTTTTATGGTTAAACTGATTTAATCGTTAGAATTTTTATTGTGATATTTTTGGTGATGATAAGTTATAAGTTACGGTGCTGCTGCAGACTATAACGCATATAGCATGACGAGAATTTTTTTGTTTTTTTGATAAAATAAGCAACACCCCCCCCCTCCGTCCCCTATCACACAACAGTTAGGGAGGGTGAAGGTTAACATTTTCTTTCTCCGAGACATGTGACGTAAGACGTTTTGTTTAAGTGCTGCTCTCAGGACAGTGTAGCCCACTCAGGAGAAAGCGTTATCAGCCGCTTCTCCCACTCAGAGAGTTCCCAGACAAGCTGCAAGTTTAAATCCTGACGATGCCACAGCACCCTGCTGGCTCACACTGTGCTGGCGTCTATGAAATTCTAAAGCCTGGGATAAGAACAAAGGCTAAACATGCAGCATGTAATTCATTACTGGATCCCTGGCTTTCATCATATAATCGAAATTGTCTTTATTGAACCAATTACCATAAATATGCATTACTACTTGAAAGAATGAAATAAAGTTTATTAGCCTAACAAAATTGATTTTATATGCATAGACTTGCTTAAATTAGCGTTCGTCAAAGTGGCACTGGTTAGCAGTTATGAGCTTCTAACCATCAGTTCGCATTTAAACATATGCGGAATGGAAATAAAGATGTGAGAAAGACAACAAGAAAGGAACAAGCACAGCTTCTAATTGGTCAACAAGTCAAGAACACTTGTCACTGATTCATCAGCAGGCCATACCGTAATGAATCATGGACAACTAACAACAAAAACTGAAACAGAAAAATATATAATGACATCATATTTCTTTTCCACCTGCCAACACACCTCAGGTTTGTTGGTTTTTGCACCCCAAGTCTCTGGCATGGTCTATGTAGCCCTTGAATATAAGGGCCAGTGATCCTGTGAGAGCTGTCTGAATCGTCCTGGTGCCCCGCTTCTGGTTGGAGATCTTGTAGAGTGGAGGCCCGCGTGGTCTGCTTGGGATGCGTGTGGTGACGGGCGACGGTTACATTTCACCATGAAGACATTTACATTTAGGCATTTGGCAGACGCCCTTATCCAAAGTGACTTACATTTTTTATTTCATTCCACATCTGAGCAGTTGAGAGACCAACAGTGGCTCAAGGGCCCAACAGTGGCAACTTGGTGGAACCTTCCGAACCATAGTCCAATGCTTTAACCACTGAGCTACTAACCTTAAGACAGTCCTGACATCTTCTGTTCTATTGGAACCAGCCGTCTAACACACTGTATAACTGCTAAACAATCCCTGCTATCCGTTATCACCCAAATGAGGATGGGTTCTCTGTTGAGTCTGGTTGCTCTCAAGGTTTCTTCCTATTGCCATGTTAGGGAGTTTTTCTTGCCTTGATCATTTTGTTGATTCATGCATATTTTTCTCACACATTGCATACACATTTCCATATTACTTTAGATTCCATAAAGCTGCTTTGCGACAACGACCACGGTTAAAAGTGCTATATACAGTAAATTAAAATCGAATTGAATTGAATAGGCCAAGTCGACCATCTACTGTTTCACTTGCACTTGACCATCAATAATGGTGACGTTAACAACAATTACACAGTAACGCCACTTTATTACATCAGTCGATTACAACAGTTCACCAAGTGTGTCCAATGATGTTCGAATGTAGTAGCGTGAGAACAGCGAAATGGCAGCTCCGGAGTTCACCTTTAACAGTCTGTACTTCACAGCAAAATAATTTAGCAAAAATGTGAAACATGCATGAAATACGTTATTTTTGAGAAATACATCGGAATTCAGTTTGAACTGCCGGCTCAATAGTTGTTGCGCGCAGTGACTTCAAAATCGTGAGACAAAACAAACAAGCTAATGAGGCATGCAGACAAGGCCAAGTATTTCCCTTCGTCTCACACCTGCTGCGTTTCATCGTATTTCATCATAATCACCGAGTCGTGTTTTGTGAGGAGCCAGCAGTCTTGCACCATTTAACACAGAAATCCTGCAGCGTGAAAACGCTATCATGACTTTTAATGGCTGGTGACAAAATCAATGTCAGTTGTAGCACTTTTCTCCTGATTGGTCATAAAGATTTAACTCCTAGTGTATATATTAATATTTTAGAATAAATGAAATTCAAACATCCATATTTAAAATGAATAAATAAACATAACATTAGCGCATCGGTGGATGAACCTCTTAACCCCCCAAACGTTTTTGCACAGCTTCAGCTATGACAGCTATGTAAAAAAGCATGCATGTGTGTTAATAGAAGGTCTCACCACAAACGCACAGCGCTGAGAAAAGCGGATATACTTCAACTGTGGTTCTTCCTAGAAGTTCACTCCTCCATTACTGCTTTTTTTTCTACACCGTAAAACTTACACTAAAGCTACAATATAGAACTGATGAGCGTCTTTTTGATTGCGATACATTTTGTTTCCAGGAGAACATTTTAAAAGCTTATTTATGAGATAAATCGTTAGCTGTGACATACCTCCATACTCTATCGCTATCATTTTATCGGTATCCTTGTTGCGTTAGCTCTGAGCAACTTAGATAATACCAACACTCCAATAGTCATAAAGGGGAAGCATATGAATGGAGTCGGATTTTGAATGATAATGGAGAGCAGCTATTTTGGAATGAATCATGTGCCTGTGTTTCAGTCACATGACAACGAAAAAAGACCAACGTGTTTCGTCACCGGTTTCCTCTCGAGTTCCTCTTAATCAGGAAGACTAACTTGAGAAAGTGCACTTAAAAATAACTCGTTTTACACATGAAAAATGCGGGTTTAATTGGATTCCATTCACACTGGCCTTGCACAAAGCCATTTTACATTTGCACAGGGGGCAGATGCCGTCAAAGGTTTTGGCCGCAAATGAGTGAAGCGACCACAGGGTTTAATTAAAGTTATGTGTGCCATTTATAGCAGTATTCTTCAAGAGCTGAATCAATCCATAGAGAGCAATGTAATGCACTAAAAATATAATTAGGAGTACACCGACAGCATGTACTATTTGTGAGCGTATCAGTTGATTTACACTGATACCATAGGTGCTGCTGAATTCTTGCATCTGATTGTCTTTGATCTATCAGAGTTGTACATTTTGAAAATGAACAGCATCTAACCAGAGTTATATTTAACGTTGCTTATGATGTGATGTTGCTTCCAAGCAACAGCGACGTACTAAGCAGACGCTTTATCTCTATGCCTAAATGAAAATAATGAAGAAAGTAAAATCAAATGTTTTAGGAAACATTCGTTAAAGTGTCTGAGCTAAAGGTGTTTATTTCTTTTCAGGATCAGAACAAAGTCTCGGCATGGGGAATGTTCTGTTTTGTGGCTTTTCTTATAAGGAGCAAAGAGAGAAAGTAATGGGATGAGTGTTAATATCTGCACAATAAATATGGCTTTAAATGGTTAAAAAATAATCTGTACCTAATAACATAATAAACTGTGCTTTAATTGAACTGTTCCTCTCGGTCTGAATTGCTGTGTATATAACTCTAATTAAGCTCTAATCAGTGACATATGGCCGACGTGCTGTTCACAGATTCCGTCTCATACCCGCACTCATTAAGCACGACATTGTCTTAGCACCAAATCCTTTGGCACATTTCATGATACGCACCCGTCGATATACACCCCAGGCTTTGCTTACAAACACAGGGGCGGCTGATTTGGCCGATAAGCCTGAGGGTTTCTGGGCTCCGAGCCCATGGGAGGACGGGATGTTGGAGAGGGAAAGCACCTGGAAGCCGTCCACTTTACTGAAGCAGGGTCACTGAGTTTTGTCTGGAAGCTCTCCCTACTGTAGCTGCTCAGCTGTATGTGCCCTGTGCTGCAGCTGTAAGGCCAAGAGTCACTGAGTTTAAGGACTGAACATGGGCTTAAGTGAGAAAAAGCAGCAGTCTGATGTGAATAGATTGATAAACCATTAAAGGCTTTCGGCTCCGTAGAGGCCTGGAGAAATCCCCATAATCTGCTGGAAAAACGAAAACGCAGAAAACAGGATGCTGGTTTATATTAGTTAGTGCTGTCTCATACTAGATTATCCGCTCAGTAAGTTTGGAAAGCTATCAAACCTGGAGCAAGCATTTCGGTTTTAGATATTTTTTTTCTTAGCAGGGTAGTGATTCGCTGTGAAATTTGTGCGATCTTGGCATACCAAAACGAGCGTTTGGAGGCTTGTGGTGCCAGATATGACTTCATACCTTACATAACTCAGACACAGGGGCAAAGAAACAAAAGCGCAGTGTGTATTTGCAAGCATCTTTGCTGCCTATTAATCGAGACATATGCGCCGAATCTGTGACGGTGATGAAAGACCATGTGTTTCATGCGAACTACAGTATGTGCATGTTAAAATATGTGTGTGCGTTTGTGCTGTAGGTGGTCACCCTTTGGTACCGAGCTCCAGAAGTGCTCTTGCAGTCGAGCTATGCGACCCCGGTGGATCTGTGGAGCGTGGGATGCATTTTCGCCGAGATGTTCAGAAGAAGGTGAGTAAAGTCAGATTCAGTCGAGATTCCTGGTCGTTGCATTTCCCACCCACATGTTCCCTTTTCAACCCCTTAAATTTATGTCCTGCAGTCTCACAGATGGGAATGAAATTAAGTGAATCTGATATGACTCTTCGAACCCTCATGTGGAGGGTTCATTAAGATTGAAAGGAGCAAGTTAAGCCTGGGTGATCTGATTGCTCAGGCCTCCAGCACTGACTGTTGTCTGCTATTTAGTGTTACTTAGTACTTCGTAACTTGTGTGAAAGCTAGTTCTCAGGAGAGAAGACTACAATGTATAATAGTTTATAGCTTACACTCGAATGTAGAATGTCAGATTCACGTAATCATGTTACTTTCTACAGAAGTCAGTAATATCTCAGATTGATATCAGGCTTGATTTAAATGATTTGCATCAAACTGTGTTAGCAGAGCAACACCGCATGAGCTGTTCCAAGCATTAAATAAGTAACTGTTCTTCATGTTTTTTCTTTTGTTTTAATGCCCCATCCTTCACGAACACATTTTTGTGGTCAGTTTGGGGCTGTTAAACTTTTGGGGAAATACCATGTGCTGTGGTTGCAGATGGCATGCGAGAACTGCCATGTTCGTATGATGTCTTGCCTTTAGCAACAGTCACTGTCGACGTGCTGCTTAGAGGCTAACGAGACATTTCAATCCTTGTGTTGTCTTTACTTTCCCTTTAAAAAAAACTAAACGTCTACCTTATACGAGTTGCTCATGCACAGATTGGTTGTCCACAAATTAGAGGACATTAGTGGCTCTGTTACGATGTAGGCATTTTGGGGTCCACTTGTTGTGTTCTCCTTATACGGAAGCATCTTGATGGAAGCGGACTCTTACTGGATGACTCCACCCCCGTGCAATAGGCTCAGGGGGCTCACTGACTGATTTGATAAGCATGAAAATTATGTAAAGAATATGCTAAGAATAAAGCATATAGAGTAACGAAGAACTGAAGAAGTCAGAATCTTTGCCGAGGCACACCAATATTCAACTGGTGACCTAAATCGTAACGAAGAAAGAATGAATAAAAAGCGGCACTTTGTTTAAGATGAGAATATATTCTTGAGAAGGGAAGGGTGCATTTAAAAAGCAAGCTCGATTTGCAATCCGAGTTTCCTTCCCCTAACCGTCACCAATAAGACACACGTTGCCTCTGAATAACGGCAGACAGACCCCAGGTGGGTTTCGAATGATAATAGTGCAGCGTGGGTGTGTGTGTGTGTGAGTCTGTGTTTGTGTGTGTGTGGGTGTGTGTGCAATGCAACGTATGCCAAATTTGCGTTAGTGCACGTGTGTTTCCTTCTTGTCGATGGCTGGTGTCCCTCATTGTGCTGGGGAGGATGTGGGGGCTGATGTCTTCCTCTCGACACTCGTGAATAGGGAGATGTGTATGATGGGGTGGCCAGATTGCAGATCCACTCACACACATCCTGTGTTTCACATCCTAACAGGCCTAACTGTAATATACGATTATGCAGACTTCAGCTCAGGAAGTTAAAATAACAATACTACATCTACTCATAATAATAATAATAATAATAATAACAATAATATTAATAATTATGATTATTATGTTGCATACTGCAGACGTTATGAATGATCTCAAGAGGTGAGATCTCGTGTAGGCGAATTCAATTCATGAATCACTAATTGATTCAATTCTTTGTTTACATTCAACTTCAAAATAAACAAAGAAAATAGAACCATTTAAATCAGTTCAAAGGACTGGATGTTAATTAGATTCACTGGTTCAAGCCTTTCATGATACTATAATCCGCTCCTGTTAATTTGCAATTAACTTATTTAATTTGTAGTGTGGGTTTGTAATTTGTTTTTGCACTAAAAATAATTTCTCAGACGGTGGAAAAAGAATTATTAAAAATATATATCTTTTTTTTTATTTTTTATAAACTATTATGCATTTTAATTTGTAACACTGGAAATGAAGAAATCGAAAAAGCCATAGGTGTGTGACAGTGTGCACAAGTCAGGTTCCTCAGCAGATTGTGTAATGTGAGGTGTTGTACAGGTACAGTAAGGCTGTCTCGCTGACACAATACCCTAAAAAAAAAGCCACCACACCGGGCCACTGGCCTGCCTCCAAGAGTGCCAGAGGGCAGAAGGGAGACGCTTTGATCCATGCTCGCAGTACACCTCCTTTTCTCTCTCTCTCTCTCTCTCTCTCTCTCTCTCTCTCACTGTCTGTCTGTTTCTGTCTTTCCCTCTCTCCCACTCATGGAGGCGATTAAGCAGACTTTTTAAAAAGGCCACCTGTTGCAGATTAAAAGGCACCTGGGAGAAGCTTTTCCAACGCTCCCATTCTGTTGTCTGAGAAGTGCGGTGCATTCACAGATCTGAGTAATGGAGGTTTAAAAGTCACCGGAGAGTGATAAAGACATGGCACACCTGAGCTAGCAACACTCTGTCTGGTTTATTGTTTTATTTGCTGTTGAAAATGGGTTTGCGGAGCAAGGCGTGCAGCCTGGAGGGGATCATTTGTTTTGTTGTATAAACCGAGGAGGAAGTCCTTTTAAACGTATAACACCTGACTTACTGTTTATTGTGTTGTCCAGTACCTCTAGTTGATTTTTCTTTTTTCTCTCTCCATTTTTAAAGCTTTTGCAGTTCACCTGGGTGGCCTAGTTCGCTTGATTTGAGAGTATACGCTTAATTCAGTGGAAATTTGAACACATTGTGCAAATCCGTGTAAATGTCGGAATGATTAGTCACCGGGTTTATGAACGATATTGAAAGTACTGTTGACATTCCACCAATCCCAAGGTCTAACTGGAGCACCAACTTCTTATGAAGACATCTACATCCTTGTTTACTTTCTCACAAATGTGTGTGTGTGTGTGTGTGTGTGTGTGTGTGTGTGTGTGTGGATGTTTCTTCAAACACAAATGCTTTTCTCTTAACTCACTCACTCACACAAACACACTGAAGCATTCCACTGGCTATCGGTGCGGAATGTGGACGAAGGGACTGGCACTTGTAGTGTGACTCAGCTGTGTGCACTGGTCTGGCATGGTGCTGTGGCGGTGCCCACTCACTCAGGATGCATAATATCAGCCTTGTGCAAAAGAAAAAGAAAAAAAAAAAAACACCCGTTCTTCATTCAGAATAACAAGTAGGCCTGGGGCAGGGGAGAATGCAGCTTTAGTGAATTTTAAGCATACTTGTTTTGGCCTGACAGACTAGATTATGGTGTTTTTTCCTCATGGTGTTAGAAAATAGACCTGTTTTTTTGTCTGTCCGTCCCCCCGTCCCCTTCAGTTTTGCCTAGTTAAACTGTGTAGTCCGTGAACATTTTATATTTGGAACATTTATTCTGATGACACACAGTTTGCAAAAAAGAGAAGATCTGTCTCTTTACACTGGTTTCACTTCTGACTCGTGAAGAATTTTCAGAATCTGAAATCTGACGGAAGGTTTTTCTTGAAGTCATGACTTGTCTGAGACACTCTGACAGCACAATTCTACAATTCAGTGGGTGATACAAATACAGGGCTGATTGAGTCAGAAAGAACTTTTTCCAAGTTGATGGAAGGCAGCGGTTAGATGAAACAGCGCGCTAGCGTGGTCTCGAGCTGCCTTTTTGTTTCGATACAGTTAGTCGAGTTCCGCACTGTTAGACTGTTGGACTGAAAGACCTCGTGCTGGTCTTTGATGTTCTGTAGTAGAGCGACCTCTAGTGACAAGTACAGAGCGCGCTACAGACGCATTCTATTACAGTGCAGCATATTCAAGGATCGAATATAGTTGCCATGTGTGAAAGCAGGACTTGTTATAGCCGGTTGCAATCTCTTTCTCATGTTCTTTAGATAATCCGAGCCACCATTTCGCACGGCTCGTTGCTGTTCCCCCACACAGCGACGTACAGACAGCCAAAGCAGACTACAGGGATAAATAGCTTTCCCGCCCCCCTCCGTGGTGAATGTGGTTTGGATTCTGTAATGATGACTGGAATTTGTGCAGATGCCAGGGGAAGCATGCCCGCCTACAGGCATCGTGACGGGCCAAAGCCACCGCAGGCAGCAGTGGTCCGGGCTGGAAGACTCCAAAATGAGTGCGCTTCATCTCATCATGTGCTGAAAAAGCCCTCAGTCTTCTCCTTCTCTCTCTCTCTCTTTCTCTCTCCCTTCCTGTTAGCCAGGAAACTACAGCATTCACAGGAGTGCCGCTCCTTACATCAGTACCTCTATATGACCTGACTGGCTTTTTCCAGGGGATTTTTCTTCTTCTTCTTCTCTTCACTCATGTCTGCACAAAATGAACTTATCACAATGTTAACCAAGAATGTTCACAATTTTCGACGTGTGAAAGCCGACGAGACGAAGTGTTGAGAGAGTGAACTTTGTAACCAAGCTTACATGCCGTTACTCAGACTGTGCAGTGGCATTCATACAGGAAAAATAAACTGTTTATTTACTTTGGGATTAAAATCTTAGAAAGATTAAAAGGTCAGAAGAATCTACAATCACTAAAAAAATAAACAATATAATTGCTAGAAATCATGAAACGAGTGTATTCAACAACATCAACTTCAGATCAAATTAAAATTTTATTTGGCTTGCAAAAGTATTCGGTCCCCTTGTGAATAATTACGCACACCCCACTTTGCAGTTATTTATTTGTAAAAAAAAAAAATGTTTGGAATCATGTATGATTTTCGTTCCACTTCTCAAGTGTACACCACTTTGTATTGGTCTTTCATGTGGAATTCCAATCAAATTGATTCATGTTTGTGGCTGTAATGTGACAAAATGTGGAAAAGTTCAAGGGGGCCGAATACTTTTGCAAGCCACTGTACACAGTCATGAACAGTACGATATGCAGTGAAATGCTTATATGACTGCTCGTGACCTTAAAATTAAGAAATAAAGAAATTATCAATAGAAATAAATTAGGGAATGGAATATAGAATAAAATATAGAAAGCTTCTTTCTAAAATAGAAAAAACTGAAAAACTGCAAAAGAACTAAAAAAACTGCAGAGAAAAAGAACTAAATATAAAATATGCGATATAAAAAATATTTTTAAAAACCTAGCTGTACGAAATATACAAAGTAATGGCTGTACAAATATGCAAAATATGGAAAATGTGCAAAATGAAATGGATATAAATGTCCAGAAAGTATGCAAAAAAAATGAAATGACCAGAATGTGCATGTGCAAGTTTAACATTAAGTATCATTTTATTAAACTATGATTTATGATTTAGCGTCCACCCTTTTTTCTTCTTTTCTTTTTTTAGACCGCTTTTCCGTGGGAATTCTGATGTTGACCAGCTGGGCAAGATTTTTGAGTAAGTATCATTTTTATTTATTAATAATTTTCCGTTATATATGATATGGTATATAATATTATACAATATTTTTAAAAAACTATGGCGTTGGCTAATACAAAAATAATGAATTTGAAAAACAAATTGTAGAAAGTACTCATGACACACGCAAGATCTCTGAAAACTGTTGCGATGCAAGTGTGTTATAAACTTTATATCGAGCGTGAGCATGACAGGGAATTGTGTCAGTAAGCACGGGAACATGCTCACCATGATGATGATGATGGTATTAATGATTCCAGTGTGGTTGGAGTCCCTCCTCCTGAGGACTGGCCGCAGGAAGTGGGTTTGCCTCAGAGTGCCTTTCCCCCTCGCTCCCCTCAGCCTATAGAAGATCTGGTGCCTGATATGGATGAGCTTGGAAAATCACTTCTACTTGTAAGTATATGAAATATTGCTCATTATTGTATTTTTTCCCGAATATTTTTCCGCAAATATTTTGTTCCCCTCTTTGTTTTATTTACAAATATAGTCACTTTCCAGATTTAATCACAGCGCAAGATCAGAGGTTAAGATTGTAATCATAACTTGTTTTAATTCAAATATATCTTGCCAAAAATAATCAAATTCTTGATTAGCTCGAAGCTCTGCAACATTTGTTGATGTAACCCACACTTTATTTTCCTCTTTTCCTTAAATAAACTCTCCAGTCCTTCAATCAAACAAATATGTCTGTTTTCGAATATTTTCATCATTTCACGCTAATTTTTTTTCAGAAATTTCTGTCGTTCAACCCAGGCCGAAGGATATCGGCTTATGACGCCCTGTCTCACCCGTACTTTCAGAGCCTGGACAGCACCAGCAAGAGTCTCTATGCCCAACCGTTCCCTAGCAAAAAGCCCTCCCTGGAGGAGAGAGCTGCTTGAAAGACCTTACTTTTTCTAAAGACTTACTGGCACAAGCCCCTTTTTGAACTTGTCTTCCATTGCCGCATCACATGCTGCTTTTAGGCCTCGTTGAAGTATTACTGCAATTTTTGGTTGATGCATTTTCACTGCAGCAGGTAATATCAGTGTCACTGCCTGGGACGATTTACAAAAAAAAAAAAAAAAAAACACACACACACACACAAAAAGAACATCGAAAGCTGCTTTACTGCCTGCGTGTCTTCCTTAGCAGGACGTCCCTCTGCTCAGCGGAAACTTCACTGCCAGAAATCTGACACAGAGGCTGCTATACCATGATGCCAGGGATCAATCTTTCTTGATGAACATCATAAGAAAATATATCTGCCACAAATTAGCTAAGTCTCGACTGCCTAAAATCACACTGCTCTGTATCAGCAAGTTCACTGCCTGTGACTGACCCAATCTTATGTTCGAATCCTGAAAAAAAAAAAAAAAAACAATACAGTTTTCACTGTCACCATGGGTCTGGGTCTGTTGAACAGAACCACTCTCAATAAGATGGAATCGAATTGCACACGTACACTCTGCTTCTTCATGCTCTGGAACTGCCCAGGGTTATGGATGGATTACAGCATTTAGGTAAATTATTTGTCAGTTCATCCCCTCAAGGCTGGTCTTTGTGGACCTTGACAGCATTGGAGACACATTTCAATTCAGTGCCTTACAGAGGAGGAGAAATCATGGTCACAGCTAATGGTTTAAGTCCTCACCACTGTCGAGGCCTTGATGATGTTTTCTTATCCTGGAAGACCACCAACCCTTCAGGCTGGTTTTGTCTAGACACAGACTAACTTGGTTTATGCTTCATCATAAATATTCTGAAAACGGGGCAGTAAACAGGAAGTTCTTACTGTGGAAGATGATATTGAAACGCACCAACTCAGCAGTGTTGGGCATTATATGTTTAATAAATGCAGTACCAGGTACTTAAGAAAAAAAAAAAATCTTAAACACTCCATAGAAACAACGATGGGTTTTCCTATCAAATACAGAAACAGTGGACAGAATAGGTCTATATCTTGATACTGGTCATTATATGTTAGAGCTCCCCCATCATACCCTACCATAAATAAATATTATTAGTGAGTAAATTTTGTACTCAAAATTGGGGCAGATGCAAATGTTTTTGGTGCATTTCTACTGTGTGTACTGTCCCATTGCTCCCTTGATCTCATTGATCTCCAGCGATCCATTACAACCATAACCAGGAAAACGTGATTATGGAATGATATGATACAGAATATGAAATCACAAGAACAGAATAATTTTTATAACTCAGCTAATTGATATATATATATATATATATACACGTAAACACGAAAATTTCATATTTTGACCGTTATTTGAAATGCTTGGCTAAAAGCTCACTGCCATGTTCCCTACATGATACCGGGCAATGGAGTTAACTAATACAGCCCAGCATTCTGTCTCAGACCACCTTCATACTGGACGGTCTTCAAAGACCTTGTCATAGAGTCAAAGCTGCTACCAGTTCCCATGGCTTTCCTACAGCTAGGCAATAGAAGCACAATTGGGTGGCCCATTTGGATGTTCAGTTTTGACAAGTAACTTTTCCAAATTGTTTACCCCTGCCCCCCTGCCTCCACTCAGAATTGCTTTTTGGCCCTCTGGAAAGAAGCATAAACCAGTCTTGGACTTGGTGTCTGGAAACCTGGCCCCTTAACACTTTGAATAATATAGCAACACATTTTGATTTCCATGTACACAATTTGTTCTTTTTACACTGTTCAGTTATTTTTAATATCAGTGTTGATTGTTTGATGATTTATTGTGGTTCAGTCTTAATTTTAGTTGACTTGAAGGTGTAGGGACTTGTATGTATGACTTGTATATTATACAGTATGTACACACCCTGTCGTTGTATAAATGGAGTAGTAATTCTTTATATAGTTAGAGTGCTGTCCATTACTGGGTAGCATCTTACAGTTAAAAACGATTTGTACATTTTTTAAGAGCAAGACGAAGCGCAACTGGCAAGTGGTTTGAGAAATAATTGTAGTGCTTGAGCAAGTAGAAAATGTTTAGCTTTAGAGGCAACAGATGAGGCGTGAAAGGTTCGCTTTGAAAGATTAAGAGGAGGTTGAAAAAGCCTAAGTAATAACTGTTTTTTTTTTTTTTTTTGGTGCAGAAATTCAGGACATTTAGTTAGAACTTCCATTTGATCCTTCAATTTTTTCAGTTCTCTCAAGTGTGGATTGACGATAGCTAAGTAGCTCAGATGGACACTTTTTGTCTGGGTCTTTGGACGAGTTGTGGGGAAGGGAGGAAAGGAAAAGAAGAAGGAAGAATGCTGCTTTAGAAATTAAGGATATGGCCCAGGAGCCTGGTCCGAGATGAGGCTAAAACAGAAGAGAACCAACACCCAGATAATGCGGTGTTGTAGGCCTTTATCCACAGGATTATCCAGATAAGCACTGGTGCTTCCTTCATACACTCAGGATCTCAGTAGACTCATTGGTTTGTACTGATCAGATAGCTCTTGTTTGACAACTGATCTGTGTTATACTTTTTTTTTTCTTTCGTAGTATAGAATAATATCTGATTAAATATATCTCACTCTACCACACACACACACACACTCAGGTCTTTTTATGGATAAATGCATAGATTGAACAGGTTTCGTATTTGTTTCTGTTAATCATTGCTTTGACATTAGCAAATTAAACCTGCGAACTAGTCACTGTATTCATTTCAAAATAGTGTAGTTCAGTAAATATTGCTTTCAGAATATTTATGGGTACACTCTCACACACACACGCATATTCATCGGATTACTGGTATCATCAAGCAATTTAACAATTAACACTGTTACAGTCTGGTCTTTTTTATATTTATAAAAGTTGTCAGTCATTAATGTTGGATAGTCTAAAAAACTTATGTTATGACTTGTGTTTTAATCGTGACGACGTTTCAACATAATAAACCCAATCCAGCATAGAGAAGAATACTGAGGAGAGTTGTATGTTGTAACCACAGGAGAGCAGCTTCTTCAGGGCAGGACCCAGCTCTCTACCTACACCTGAAGGCAATACTGTTAATCTCACATTTCCAACCGTTCAAAGGTCTTCAGGATTGAAACATAAGTCCATAGGGTACTAGAAGTCATTCTGGATAATGTATATATGTGTGGCGGTTTGAGAAAAAAAAAGATATTACAGGATTAGAACTATGGAAAAGAAAAACTCTTGTTTTTTTTTTTTTTTTTTTTTTTTTTTTTAGGGGGCTCCGTCTCCATCATACTTCAAAAGATACATTTCAAAACAGTTAATAGTGTTTTTACACTCAAGCTAAGCGTCTACCAGAAACTTTGCTAACCTAGAGTGTTTTTCCTTGGACGCTCACAGTCACGGTAAATGGCTACATGCTGTAGATAAGGTTATAATGTATGATATAAGGTTATAATCCATTCAGTTCAGGATGCTCCTGAGCCGGAGTGGTAATGAAAGTGTTGGGTTTTTTTTTTTTTTCAAAACTACCACACATATGGATTAATAATAAAATGCGCAGGTAATTCTGTCTTTTTTTGGTTGTTGTTGCTTCTGACACTTTACCGCTAACATTCCTCACAGTTTTATATTTTCATGTGTTAAAAACTCTTCCTCTCTTTTGGGCAGTTCCTCAACACGACTGTTTGTACAGACACACACACACACACACACACACACACACACACACACACACCATGTCCTTTCCCTCTCCCCGAATAATGAGGAGCAAATAAGGATTTTTCTTTTTTAATTGGGCATTAGATGTCACAGATACTTACATGAGAATATGCTAACTTTCATTTTCACCGCTGGGCCTTTTCTGTCTCGGTCATAAAGGCTTAGAATTAAGCTGAGTTTAAGAATAAAGCTTTGGAATGTAAAAGTTTAAGATAGTTTATACCATTAAAATTGAATGTTGACGTGATATGATGACACAAACAGCACCTTGAACATCACCAATCTCACCATTTTTTGTGAACCATTAAAATGGCCTTCGAATATAGATTTTCCTCTATATTTTTCATTTGTTACCAATATCATTACCTGAGGGTGACATAAACAATGAATTGAATGAACTGTTTTTCTTTGTCCTCATTTGCTTTAATTAGAAATTTAAATATAATCAGTTGAATTTTATTTAATCAGTTATCAATGTTTTTTTTTATTATTATTATTTTATTGTATTATATTTGCTGGATAGTGGTACTTTGTATTTGTATTTCTTATCTTCCTTGTATTTTGCCTCCCGCTTTATTTGGTATTTTTGTCATTTGATTTTTATTTATTGGCATTTTAATAGAGATACATTGAAAAGATTGTTGTGTGGGAATGAATCCTGCCTGTTTAGCTGGTTGTGCATTGATGGTGCTATAATATAAGAATTTCTTAAACTTGAAATGGAATCACTATCAATATGGGGCGAAAAACAACAACAGTAAACATTCACAAGTTCAATATTTCTTTTGCTTTTTTTCCTTTTATATTTCAACTGGCATTTCCCATAGAAAACTAATTCAATTAAAGCCCTCATGCCATACATTAGACTTGAATCACTTTATAATAAATGGTAATACTGCTGATTCCACATGATTTGCCTATACATAACTCTATACATAACATAGCAACAGACTAACAGTACAGATCAAATCTGTACTTCTACTGAATTTCTCAAATTACTCCGTATTTTCTGAAAAGTTGCAAATATACATTGTTGGAAGCTGATGAACTATGATTTTTTTTTTTCATCATTTTTTTGTCTACCACACGTACGGACTTCATTGTACTTTTGTATTTCACTGGAAAATTAAGAACTATTTCAAGTTTTGTAAAGTATTTTATGTTTCTTAGATTTTCCATGTCGTGACCTAATAACAAAAGCAGACTTTTTTTTATTTTATTTTACATTTATATTATACTTTGTGGCTCTGTGTAATCTTTAACAAATTCATCATTTTTTAATATTTACTGATTTGTTTGTGTTGCTTATTTTTCTTCCTAGCAGCATTGTGATCATACACCGTAACCAGAAGTAGTTTTTGTTCACTGATGTCATTTCTGTCGGTAGGTGTCAGGATGTTTGTTCTGAAAGCTGGTGTGTGAATTTTGATCTGCAGTGTTTTTCAGAAACTGTGGTTGGCACTTAGCAGGTCCTGAAAAGGTACTCGTAACACATGTGGTTTATAACACATGCATAGAAGCAATTAAATGTTTCAGATTTTTTTTTTTTTTTTTTACAATTTGTATTTTCTGTTTTGAAATCATTATTAGTATTAGTCATCATCAGATTTTATTTTTGAGAACCCATAGTGTTGGCAGCTTTCCAACAGACCTAATATGATCATCATCATCAGCATCAACACCTACAACAACAACTACAGTAGATCATATGTACCTAATGTAAACCAATATTATAAACCATGAAACATTACTCTCAGTGGATTAATACCGTATCATTGGACATTTAGTTTACTTTTCCCATTGAACCAGAATGAAAAAACCCTGAATTCTATTTCTTTGCTGCTTCAGTGTAAAACTTGATATATGAAAATATATCCAAGATTACTATCAACCAAATTAAAGTGAGAGTATCATTACTGATTGTAGCACTGCACCTTCCCCCCCCCCCCCCCCCCCCTCACTTTTTATTCCCCGGAACCCCTTTAGTTTTTTGCAGAAATTATTTATGGGTAAAAATTTTGTATTTGTTTGTTTGCTGCTAATTTTTCACAGCTTGGCTCACACACATGATGAAAGAAAAAGACCCACCTAAATTTGACGCCATTGATAAATAAAGCTGCTTGTTTTGTGCGTTGCATGTGTAACTGCCTGATATAGATTTTTTTGTTATATTTTTTCCTTTAAATAAATGTTTAAAATGATGTCCAATCTCGCTCATGAAATTTTCATTTTGCGTAATAGCTAAATAGTCGAGTACATAATTTATAGAAATCTATAGATTCTAATATTGACTATTGTAGCAACAATCACAAAACTATATTTTAATTAATTAAAGTATAGTAATTCATTCTGCTTAGTGAGATGACAAAATAAATCAGTATAACCTGCGTATTGTTGCTTGGTAGTTTTGTGCTCCTCTGCGCCCTCTGGTGGATAGAGGATTTGTGCTCCTCTGCGCCCTCTGGTGGATAGAAAATGTACAATTTGTACATTTCTATACGAATTGAACAGTACAGTACAGTGCTGCACATTGTTGGAAGCTATGACTGAGGAATAGTACATCTTGTCTAGTACTGTAATAGACTGTACTAATTTGTAATTTATTATAATAACATAATAGTTATGTAATGCTATACTGTTCAGTTATGTACTGTAATCTAATATTTTGTAATAAGGAGTTGCAATTTATTGATTTATTGAAATTTCCTCCAGGGACTTTTGTGCTAACTTGCTCTAGACACTATAAAGAACACTGAGTAAACAATAGGGAAAATATTTTTAAAATATATATATATTCATTCACTTTCAGTAATTGCTTTAGCCAGGAACACTGGACATGAGGTCTATCTGTCTGTCTGTCTGTCTGTCTATTTAACTTTTGATGTAAAAATATAAATAAACTTTGTAGCATTTAGAATTTTAGAGCACCTCCCCTGCAGAAAAAGGAGGAGAGGTACAGGTTTTTTTTGCCACTCGTAGAAAAGATCTCAGTGGTGTTCTGTGTTGCATTTTATCTTGGTTTTGGCATCCTCATTTAAGTGAATTTCTCCAGCAAGTCTGAGCACAACCAAAATGGACCTTTCTGGTCAGTTTGATGATCTAAGATGGCTTGACCAGTACACCTTGTACGGCTAAAGGCTGAAAGCATTGACAGTAATGCATTACAGATGTTAATCCTACAGTATGACAACCTCTTCAGAAGGTCGAGTCTTCTCTAAGTTTTCTAAAGATTACTGTTCATGCAAAATTGTACAAAAACATCCTCCGAAAGCAACTTCTCCCCAGGAGAGTTTGGTGATAAACAATGCCTTTTCCAGCATGATGAAGCACCCTACTATAACACAAAAATGATAATTAAGTGGTTCGGGTAACAAAACATCAAAATTTGGGGGGTCCATGGCCAGGAAACTCCCTTGGTCAATCCACAAGAGATGGGTGGCCAAACAAAAAACCCACAAATTCTGACAAACTCCAAGGGTCAACCCTGCAAATATTTTCTCTTTGCATAAACTTAATTGTCAATAAAGGCTTTATGAAGTAGACACTTATGAAATGCTTGTAATTATACTTAAATATACCATAGTGACATCTGACAAAAAAGATCTAAAAACATCGAATACAAATCAAAACATGTCATTCTCAAAAGCACGGCTGTATTCTGCATCACTTTGCTGTAATACCTCGAGCGACTGATAGGTGGTGGTAGTTTCTAGTGTCACAGAGGCGATGCGGCTGCAGCAGGCATGTAAACAAAGAGTGTAACTTTGCGCGTGTGTGCGGCAAATCTCTGAAAATGGGAAAGCGGGACAACCGCGTGGTAAGTTAAATCACAATGTGGTAATTTGTGTATAAAAAATGTAAATGCAGCGAATCAAACTTCTACTCTTAGCCCAGTTCGGAGGTAAAAGCTCGCGCGAGGCCTAGTTAGCTTAGCATAGCAAGTAGTCTGTTTATTTTACTCATTTGGTCCACGCGCATGTGGATTATTATGGTATGTTGTACAAAGTTTAAGCGCTTTGAAAATGGTTGTGTGTGTTTAATACGTTGAATTGGACGACTTCCGGTTAGCCACGTTAGCTTCTATGAAGTGCTGAGCTAGCTGGCTAATGTGTGATCAGGCTGTAGCACTGCAGTAACGGTGTGGGTGAAGTTTCCCATCTACACAAGTCTCACAGATGATTAATAAACGAACCTCTAACTGACGTTCATGTCTTCTGCATGCCTGCTGAGAAACTTACAGCAGTTGATATTAGGGCTGTAGCTATCGAATATTTTAGTAATCGAATATTCTACCAAAAATGTTTTATTGGATTAATCGAGTAATCGGATAAAATGTACTTTTGCGTAATTAAACAGAAATGTAAAATACGTAAGAGAAACTAAGATTAATTGGTTTTCTTTTTAGAAAAATCAACTTTTATTTTTAAAATGCATAAAGCATTTTTATCAAAAAATAAACAGTCATTATTCACAATAAAAGGAATAGCTTGTACTCCTGTCTCACCTATGCGGTTTGACTCACGGTGAGATTCGGTGTTGGGCACCATGAGCCGCCGCGATTGCCCGCCGACGATCCGCTGAAGTTCTGCAAGGTCCGCACGCTCCTGCGAAGACCGGCAAAAAAGTAAACGTTACATTTTTTAGCATGTAATTATTTATTTATTTATTTTTGCATGGAAAGGTGGAATCGCAGCGTCAATCATGATGAACCGTACTTCCGGCCACCGCGTGAAACCGCATAGGTGAGATAGGGGTATTAAAGTTGTCTGAGATGCATTACAGTGCCATACATTCTTATTTTAAAGCCTTTTCTCAGATGCAAAAACTAAAAAAAAAAAAAAAAGGGATTTCAAATTACTTTAAGTAAACTAAGGCACATATTGAAATATAAATAATTATTTTAAAAAACACTAAGGTGTGCAACTAAACTTTCAGAGCTAAAAGTTTCAAAATCTACAGCTCAGGCATAACATATAAGCCTTTACTGACAGATTCTGTCGTTTTCTCTTTGCTGGTTTCTTCATCTCTTCGCTCGCTGATAATTTTACGCTTCTTTCCATTTTGTAGCTGCACCAGAACGCTCCCTCAAATGAATAAAAAGCTAACTGTTTGCATCTCCTTCTGCTTTTTCGGTGACGTAAACGCTTCTTCTTCGTTGGTCTTTACTGGCGGCTTACATCCGGAAGCGCACTTTGTCAAAATCGCGCTGTCAACAAATAATTGCGCAAAAACATAATGCAAGCTTTTAAAATTAATTAAAAGAAGCTTGGAGGCAGAAGATTTTGCCCCGATTATTTTTTGTCATCGAATTACTCAAGTTACTCATGGAATCGTTTCAGCCCTAGTTGATATGATCATTAGTTCTGTTTTCACCTCTATTCTTGCACAAAATGCAAAAAAAAAAAAAATTGGTAAACTCGCAGATGGCACAGTGGCTCAGTGGTTAGCACTGTGACCTTGCACCTCCTGGTTCCAGGTTCGATTGGGACCGGGGGTATGTGCATGAAGTTAGCATATTGGCGATCTCAAATTTCCACATGTGAATGGTTATGTGAGTGTGCTTGTGCCCTGCAATGGATTGGCACCCTGTCCAGGGTTAACCCCTTTCCTGGGATAAACTTCAGGACCCTCGCAACCCTGTAAATAGGATAAAGTGTTATAGATGATGAGTGAGTTAGTGGTAATCTCGCTTTGCTTGGCTTTCCACTGACGCAAACAAGTTTTAAAAGCCTCCCGGGCGTATACGCCTCTTATCTGTTTTTTGGTTTGAGTTGTTCATTCGTATGCCGAAAATGCTTCATATGCCAGTGCAAATTTCTTGCATAATGACAGACAATCAGGCTAGTGATGAATTTTTGCCGTAGGAATTGAAATTTTGCAAGAAATTTGCACTGGCATATGAAGCATTTTCGTAAACAAGAGATAAATATCCGTAAACAAGAGAACTATAAATGATGATAATTTTAAAAATCATGTTATGGTTAGGTCATCATCATTTATAGTTCTCTTGTTTACGGATATTTATCATACTGTATATAACTGACATGGAGAACATTTAGCCTTTTCTAGTGTTCAGGCCATTCTGGAATTGTGTAAAAGCCTTAACAAGTAATAATCTAAAAGGTAGCAGTGTGTAAATGCAAAATGTAAAACCAGCTCCATGGGATTTGATTTGATTGTTTAGTCGATGTGTGATTAATGTTATTATGTTTTCTAACAGCCGTACATGAACCCCATAGCTGCTGCTAGAGCCAGAGGACCTACGCCCCTCAGCGGCCCTACAATACAGGATTATCTCAGCAGACCTCGACCAACATGGTAGAAAACATTAACGTGTTGAAAATTAAACATGATAAGAAAATACTTGGTGAGCCGAAAGCATGCATTTCTGTTTAAAGAGGGTGCTGCCATTATAATTGCAGTGCTTTTTGATTATATTAAAGCACCATCATATCTGAATTTAATTAAATAACATTAACATTTGAAAATCTTTGTTTTGGACATTTTTTGAGTTGAAATACCACAAAGGAGAGACAGCTTTCCTTCTTAACTCACTGCACTTGAAAGTCATATTAAAACGCTTTCTTTTTACTTACATTATGTTTATATGGCTCATAGTTTCTAAGTTGCTATTTGCTCTAATTGTGGATGAATTAAAACAGTTTTTTAATGTACTGGCCAAACTCTTCTCTAATAGTATTTTACATTGATGATGTTCTTAAACCATGATGTACAACTTGTAAAAATTGTTGTTCACAAGTTGTATGTGTACTCTGGAAATCCTAGCTTTTAGTGTAACTGTACACATTACAGCATTATGTTTTCATAAGACTCACCTTGGCACTAATGCTCTCCTGATATTCCTTCATCCTGCTGTAGGGAGGAGGTGAAAGAGCAGCTGGAGAAGAAGAAGAAAGGCTCAAGAGCTTTGGCTGACTTTGAGGATAAAATGAACGAGGTACACTTCTGTAGTGATTGAAGAAGATTCATGCTTCCCTTCTAGCTTCTGCTGGCTGTTAAAACTGCTTCCTTAATGTTTAAACTTGTAATGAATTTCCAGAGATGGAAGAAAGAACTGGAAAAGCACAGAGAAAAAATCCTGGGAGGTGGTGAGAAGAAAGAGAAAGACAAGGAAAAGGAGAAGAAAGAAAAGGAAAAGGATAAAGACAAGAAAGAGGTTGGCTCTTAATGTAAAAATTATTATGCTTGAAATAATGTCAGGTGATAATGTACTGTATGATGATATTTTATCTGTGTTTTACTTTTTTTTAACAGAAAAAGAAAAAGGAAAAGAAGAAATCCAGTAGGGTGAGAAAAGCTTTCCATTTTATACTTTTCCTGCATTGTGTCCGAAGATCTGCATTGCAAATAATTCAGGAGACTTAAAGAGAGATTTATTTGTCTTTTGTTACACTTTACTCCCCCGTTTCCACTTCTGTTATCCTTGATATCTAATGAGTTCTGCTTTTGTGTGTGGTCAAGCATTCTTCGTCTTCTTCCTCCTCCTCATCGAGTTCTGATTCCTCCAGCAGCTCGTCATCCGAGTCTGAAGATGAGGTACAGCATGTTTAACTGTACTGTGCTCTTAGATTAAGCTACTCAGCTGTTATTTATAGAGAGATCTCTTCTGATTTTTTTTTTTTAAACCAACGTTAGGATGAAAAGAAAAGCGTGAAGAAGAAACGGAAAAGAAAGAGATCCTCAGCGCGGAAAGCAACAGATGAATCTGATATCGAGTCGGAAACAGACAGCAAGGTAATAATTAAATCATTACTCTTGCAGAAGAGAGTTACAGACTGTTCCTTCTTGTCTGGTGGGGGGGGCACAAGTTATTATCAGATTTGATAAAAGGGTTGACACAGTTATGAAAAACTTTGTTCTGATTTATAGGATAAAGTTCTATCAGGTAGTTCATGTTCAAGAGGTGACGTGAAGTCATGTGTTAAGCTGCATTTTAAAATGTAAGGCCATTTAAATCAGTATTCCACAAGCTTGTTAGAACATGCACTGTTGAATTCTCCAGTCTGATCAGTCAGAACCTGTTGATGAGTTTTCTAGACAGTATTGTTGCATGGTTTGTTAAAAAATAATAACAATAAATGTATAATTTGACTCGTTGTGATGGTAATTTAAACTGCAATGTTTAAATGTTAAATGTACCATTTTGTATTCAAACATATTTGAGCTAACCCCAAAAAGCTGGACAATTTATAATAATAGGAAGTTTGCCAATGTTTATTTATCACATTAAAAGTTATTTACAAATCACAGTATGGATCTGAGAAATAATTTTATTGCAAAATGCTTACTATACACACACACAAACATATACACACACAACCTCACGCATTTCTATATACAGTATATCTCATGATGTGTCATTAAATTTAGTATTAAAATATTTATACAGGTTTTTTTTTTGTCTGACTGTGTGTAAGATATATATATATATATATATATATATATATATATATATATATATATATATATATATATATATATATGTGTGTGTGTATGTATTTAAAATGCAGCGTTTTGTGATTCAATTATTTGAGATGAATTGTGCAGCACAGTTTAGGTTTAGATAGTCATTTAGCTGCAGGACGATTCACACTTGTACAGTATATCTTTCTAAAAACATAATTTTTAAAATAATAATTATTTTTTTATTATTATTTTTTTTCCCCGATTTTCTCCCTAATTTAGTTGTGTCCAATTCCTCCCCGTGCCTAGGGGGGCTCCCACATTAAGGCTACTGCCACTCAGCCGAGAGGGCCGAAGACTATCACGTTTTTCCTCCGAACCACGTGACGCCAGCCGACAACTTCTTTTCGAACTGGTCGCACTTGCACCGTTAGGGGCAGCGTAACACACTCGGAGGACAGCGCTATCCGCTCCCTCCGCATGCGCGAGCTCACAGATGCCCCTGATTGGCTGTAGAGCCGTGATTAATGTGGGAGCAAAAAGTACCCCTCATCTCTCCCCCCTGAGAGAGCTCGGCCAATCAGCTCTCTCTAGCTCCGGCTGTGAGAGGTTACAGCATCACCCGGGAACCGAACCAGCGATCTCCGGATGATGGGGCGAGCACTTTACCCCTGCGCCACTCGGAGTCTGAAAACTTGTTTTTGACATGAAGTTTTCCCCCCTCTTTTAAAATTCCAAATGTATTTTCCAAGAAAGTGTTCATACCAGATAACTTTGCTGTTTGGCTGTAACATGAAGAGCAATTTGTGTGATTTTTGTCTTATTGACTTCAAGAAGGGAAAAAGTAAGGCTGGTGAGGGAGAAAGAGTCTTCACACAATTAAACACAGTTCCAAGTAGATCAAATGCAAAATCTGTCTTTCTTTTTTAAATAGAAAAATGTTAGCATTGGCAAAATGAATTATTGCAATATGCTGATATATACCAATACAAAATATCTTCGAATGGAGGAAAAACAAAGCATGTGCTGTTATAGAGTAATAAACTTTTGGGTAGCACATGACTATTTTTGTTTAAATAGAGAAACGTAGGGAAAAGACTCATCAGGGTAAATCCAGTCAGTTACTGGCTTCATAATATACCATTTGTTATACTGTATATATCTTTGTTTGTTATATTTCAGGAATCCTTCAAAAAGAAAAAGAAAAGAATCCGGGAGGAGGGAGATAAGGATAAGGTAACAAAAACATGTTTTGCTGTTATCTATTCCATTTGCATCATTTTTTTCCCTTTCATTTTTATTGTATCCTAAGACTCTTACCATTTTTAATTCAAAGGAGGAAAAGGTCAAAAGAGATGATTCAGAGTTGGATGAAGATGTGAGTACCTTCAAGTCAGCTTGATTCTGGTTTCTGTGTAAATTTTGTATGTTGTACATTAAGAGTACGCAAACTGATAAAAGTTTCCTTCATGAACAGTGTGAATCCAGGAAGAGAAAACGGAGTAGTGAAGAGAAGGAAAAGAGCACAGTAAGTTTTATTGTTCTTTATTAAAATTTTTATAGTTTTTTTTTTGTACACAATGTACTGTAGACCAATCTGAATGTCTAAAATGAGTAAAAAAGTGAATTTTACATAATAGATTATTTTTGTTAAGCAACCGATTATAGCAACTCTGACAGTTGTGTGGTTCTAATTCATTATCACTTCCTGTTGATTTGTATTTTTTAGTGATCTCCATTTATGATTTTCTTTCTTTTTTTTTTACCACAGTCCATAACCCACTTCCAGTCATTTAAAATCTTAGTTTTCTTTGCTTGATGCAGCACAATATTTTGACCCTTCGCAAATTGTGACTTTTTTAGGACACTGTATAATCCAAATAATTAATATGATTCATTATTAAGTTGCAATTACAATATTATCAAATTGCTGTGTTGTGAAATGAAATAAAAGACTTTGAGGTGTGTTTATAAGTTAATTTAGGAAGAACAAACCATGTGTGTTGATATTAATACACAATTAACATGAAGTCATGTTTATTTTAGTTGAACCAAATATCCAATTAATTAAAAAAAACTACATTGATTCATACGATGCAAAAAACGTTATGAACCATTTTGCATTTGTTACTGAATATTTACATTGAAGAGCAGAGTTCAGTCAACATTTAAAAAATTCTTTAATTCATTTTTGTTTGTGGACAGGCTTTTAGTCATGCATGAATCGCACATTATACACACATAGTCTGATGCTTTATTAACAGTAATTGTATTATTTGTAGCTTATGATTTGTTTATTTTACCTACCACAGGACAAATCAAAGAAAAAGAAGAAGAGGAAACATAAAAAACACAGCAAGAAGAAAAAGAAGAAGAGCTCAGGATCGGATGTAGAGAAAAGTTCAGGAGTGTGGCATCCTGATTGAACTGAATAAGACTGGAGCCCTGCCTCAGTGACTGGAAAACCTGACTGTCTACCAGTGGGACCGTGATAGCTGCTCATGTGTGCAGCAGTGTGTCTTCCTGCTTGTGCAGGGTGATTGTGCGTGCGTGTGTGGATGGATGGATGGATTATGTGTTGAGTGTTTTAGAGGGGCTATGAGAGCTTGAATTCACTATTTTTTTTGGTTGTTTTAATTTTTGCTTTTAAGCAGAACATTGTGTCCCCCAATAAAACGCTGTTATAACATTTGGATATCTCTTGTGATACAATACTGCAGGTAATATGAGCACAACAGGATTTTAAAGCAGCAGTTTGGACTTTTTTTTGTTTTGTTTTTTTGCCCGGAAGATGACTTGTAATTACAGTGAAACTGACATGAATCCTGCACATTATAAGATGTAGAGCTGAGCAGCTGTGGTGGAAAAAAAATTGTAAAATTTTCTTTGTTTTTTCTAAAGTAAGCACTAAAATTCCATCATTATTATTTCCAGTTTTCATAATTGCATACTGCAGCTTTTGAAGGTGAGCTATTGAACACGCAGACATGAGTACAGAGCATTTGTTTGCATTACATTACAACAGAGGTTGGGGTGATATTTGTTGTAAATTGACATTTACCCACACAGAAAGCAGAGAAATACTGTATGGGTTTTAACATAAATATTCAGACCTCTTCACTTTTTTCTAATTTATTTTAAAGGATTGTAGAACAGATTCATTTTAATGTCTTGTTCCTTGTACACTCAGATCCAGTTATTCTCTTACTGGAAAGCTTGTTTGTTTTCATATATTTTTTTTTATTCATTGTATTGCTCTGACAACAACAGGTACTTCTTCCCTAACAAAGTTGGAAACGGGATTCACTGGCACTTAAATTTGAGAATCCGAGCAGTGGAATGAAGTAACGGTGCAGTTGATATTTCAGGGATTTTTTTTTTAAATGTTTAAATTCTCTATAATAATATGTATATTCTTACAGCTTATTGTACAACACTTATTAAGATAGTGAATTTATATAGGTTATATTACATAGTCATTTTAGGGGGAGAACACTGACCAATTTTTTTTTTTTAAATCTTAAGATATCATTCAGTGACATTTAGCTCTGACTATAGTGTGGTGGTCAGGTCATATGTGAAAATGATTCCTCATGCTTCCAGAACCACTCTTCCACAATCTGAGTCCTGAAATATGCCCTGTGCTCTCAGGGAAGAAAAACTCTACAGATGTGATAACCTGGTCTTTCAGTGCAATTCAGGTGATCAGCTGACTTAATTTTATTACCACATAATATTGCTGAGCCTAGATCTGACCAACTCAAGCAAACCCAGATCATAGCACCGCCTTCAGAAGCTTTTACAGGGACTTGTACAGTGGCTGCTGTGCATGCTGGGTGTTTCACTTTATTCGCTTCCCTTCTTATCCTGATGCACCCATTACACTGGAATGGGGTCAATCTGAACTCATCAGACCTCATGACCTTTTTACAATGCTCCAAATTCCATTCTTTAAGTTTTACTTGCAAATTGATTTTGAATTAATTTATTTATTGTTTTAATTCTGATTAGTCTCACTAACAACTGGTTTTCTTATTGTGACAGCTGTTTAGTCCCAATCCTGTGAATTCTCATCGAATTGTGTGCACATGGAAATGCTGTTCCTTTCCCTACCTCTGGTTTTAAGGAAAGCAAATCAGGTTTTCACTAATAAGTGGCAAAACTTATTACATCCCCTTCATCTTCATCCCCTACCTCACAGGTTCTGTGCTGAGTCATGCTGTCCTGTAGATATTATATTCAGATTTCTCTGCTTTCACACCCAATTCAGCTGCTCAACTAATTACCCACATTTAGTGAAGTAAGAGTGTTGAGTAGGAAAAGACACACTCTTGTGCAGGAGGGAGCACTAGGGATGGGAGTCTTGTAACTTTCATTAGCAGTTTAGACAAACAGTTCTGCACTTTGGAGATAGACCTCTTGTGGTCAGACTGGGAACTGCACGTACCAACTGTTGGAATATACAGGATCTGAAGAAGTGTCTAGGGAGTAAGTTGAATCATGTTTAATAATATAGCAGAAGTTCAGAGTTTTCATAGGGCATTTTGGTCACTAGACTGAATTTTTAATAACTCTAATATGCGAATAAAGTTATAATACAAGCTGATTGAGTTTCGAGTCTGATGTTAGAATGGTAACATGAAATGAAACCAGTTTGCAGTTTGTTTTGCAATCATGCAAATTCAGATTTTTGTTATTAGTAGTCGGTAGCTTGTTGACAGTTCTCTCTCTTTTTTTTTCAGTATTCCACTTGGACGTGGCATCACAATGTCACACGTGTACAGATGCATATAAACTATTTTGGGTTGCACATGTTTCTATGTTAACTCTGCAGGACCATTCCTGCCTTACGTCCTTGAGCCCTCTCTGGGTGCAGGTGAAATTTTTGCATATCCTTGTGCAAATTCTGTGTGTGTGTATGTGTACAGTAAGAGAAAGAGAGCAAGAGATCACTAGATGTATTCACTAGTCTCTACCCGTTGGCTATACGACCGTATTAAATTCCACTTCTCCTTAAACAAGTGTATTTTTTTTTAAAGAAATGCAAGAGTTCATCTTGCAGTGATCTGATCCGCCGTGCCTGAGCCATGATTATCAGCGGGGGGACTGTTTTGTCATATCTGGTCCTGGAGGAGGTGGCGGCCTTTTCTAAGCCTCTGCCAGGTGTACGCTCTCCTCCTGCTGTCCCAGGGGAGGGGCCTGCCGCTCCTCTCATTTCCCTGGCAAATGCTGTCACCAGTTCCCCCTTCTAGTCACAAGTCATACAGCTCTCTGGAACACAAGCAGCGAGCAGACATGGGATCTGTGGCAGCCGTCATGAACCTGCTCCTATGTGCAGTGCTGCTCGTCTCAGGTAAGATGATGATGATGATGATATCTTAGGCCTTCAGCAAAAAAAAAAAAAAAAGCATCACGTCTTTACACACATGCTGTAAGAGGGGGGAATCTTCTGTACTGGTGATTTCATGGTAAAAAACATTCATATTTTTTATTCATTAATTTATTTGAATCGTGGTTTTAAAAAATAGATATGTCAGAAACTGTTTTAAGGATTTAAATTGCACTTCGATGCTTTTTATTCCTGTTGGCGCATGTTTGTGTGAATCTCAATAGACATCCATATATTTTCACACAAGAACCTCAAGTTCCCTTATCGTCAGAGCTATCACATGTTGCACACAACTAAAACATCACAAGGCCAGACTCGGACGATGTTGTTTCTTTCTATTTTTATGTCTACAATGTGCGATTAATTCATTAAATTAATACATTATTTATTAATTTTAACTTAAAATGACATTTAGTTTCACTTCAACAGTCTCCAGTGCCACCATGTATAGAATAGTCATATGTAACTCACTCAAATGCTTTTTAATTATTAGCCGGGAGGAAAGAAAAGAGAAAAAAAAAAAAACACAAACACGTTTGGACGCTTATTGTCTTGGAAATCTCTTAGTCACCACAACAATCTGTGGTTTGTTTGTAGACAACAGGAGCAGAAAGGGCCAAGCGCGTTTCATGCTATTCAGCACAGCATGCAGTAAACAGTGGCACACTTCTAGCCTGCAGTCCACTTCCCCCCCTCCATCACTCTGTCGAGCTTGACATGTGTCATAGGGGTGTCCTTATTTATTATTTAGGACACAACATGAGCCGCACAGGAGGCTATTGTAACGCACAACATGGCAGAGCAAAGTGTGTGTGTGTGTGTGTGTGTGTGTGTGTGTGCATGCTCCACTGCTCCACTCATACTCCCTTCCTTGGCAACATATACAGATGAACAGCTGTCAGTTAATATTAGGTAACTGATCTCTACCTCTCTACATTTCACACCATCATCCGATCATACTGATCTTCCAGACTGACTTTTTTTTTTCTTCTATTCGTCTATATTTCCTATGATGTAGTATAAGTGAGTTTACATGCTAACGTGATTGTTCTTAATTCTTGTTTTCAATATGCGTGGCACCGAGACCAAGCCTATTGTCTGTTGCTTTACTCTTAGTGACATCTAAGAGTGATCTAATACCCAGCAGTTCCTTCACACGGCTTTTTCGTGTTTGCACAAAGACCAGTTTCGACAATTTAAAAGGGATCTTGTGTTTGGCTACAATCATCCAGTATAGCCTGTCAATATTTGCTCTTGCCAGTTACAGGACAGATCGGTCTGAATCAGGGGTGATTAAATTGCAGCATGTGGACAAACATCAGACAGCAGAGTCTGGTTTTGGGGTCTTGCGTTTTCCACGAAGTTAACCGAAGTTTACGTTTTCACATTTTAAGGCCACCGTACCAACCGTGCAAACTGTTCCAACTGTGGTGTCCAAATGGGCAGCATGCAAATTCAGGGCTTAAATCAAAAGATCACAGACTACAAGAGATTTTGAGAAATGCACCAAAGAAAAATATTTTGGTTCCAGTCTGGGTGTGGCACATCATCCATATGTAAAAACATGAATGTTAAATTATGCCTGCGAGAAAAAAAAAAAAACGAGTATTGTTAAAGTGTAAAAAAGTGTTGTTGTTTTTTTTTACCAAGCTAAAATTTGAAGTTGATCTATAATTTATTATAAGAAATTCAAACAATTCAGTTTGTTTGCAAGAAATGTATGAAGGATAAGTTTGCCTTGCATTAAGCTTGTACTTTTTTTTTTTTTTTTAACTTAAAAAATATTTTAATACAATTTCACATAATGACACACGTTTGTTAAATTAGTTTATCATGTTCTTTCACGTGAAACTACTTTGCAGTTCATGTATATAAAAATCAGTTCCCACATATTAGCTCCTACTGTGATTTGGTGTTTTAAATTTCAATAAGCTAAAAGAAAGCCAAACGATATTTGAATCATTATCGTTCGAATCATTTAAAGCTTTATAATAATGTATAATGATCAGAGGTGTCAAGTAACGAAGTACAAATACTTCGTTACCTTACTTAAGTAGAAATTTTGGGTATCTATACTTTACTGGAGTAATTATTTTTCAGCCGACTTTTTACTTCTACTAATTACATTTTTAAGCAATTATCTGTACTTTCTACTCCTTACATTTTAAAAATAGCCTCGTTACTCTATTTTTATGATCAGAACTCGCCCCCCCAATCCCCCCCCCCCCCGTCCCCCGTCGCATGATCAGAACGCGCACCCCCCCCCCCCCCCCCGTCGCATGATCAGAACCCGCACACACACACCCCCCGTCGCATGATCAGAACGCTTTTTTCCCCCCTCACGTTACTTTTACTTTTATACTTTAAGTAGTTTTGAAACCAGTACTTTTACACTTTTACTTGAGTAAAAAGCTTGGGTTGATATTTCAACTTCTAAAGAAGTCTTTTTAAACCCTGGTATCTATACTTCTACTCAAGTAATGAATGTGAATACTTTTGACACCACTGATAATGATATTAGATTACATGTTGTTTTTTCCTGGGGCAAGTATTCATTTACACTTTTGGGTGTGGTCGCTGTCAGCGTGTTAATCCTGACTGGGGTTTCACACTCCTGACTTTGTTTTGTTTTTTGTCTCAAAGGCACGAACACGGAGCTCGTTTTGGTGCCTTCCATCGTGAACGGGACCAAGGGCCAGCCGCTCTATGTAGCAGTGGAGAAAAACTTCACTGAAGAAAGAGTGCAGTTCCAGGGCACCTGGTTTCAGATCAGCCCCGAACACAATCATCTGGTCACCTTCGATAACAACAGAGTGATCCACAGCATGCTCCTGAAGGACACAGTGCAGCGCATCACTCCGCCCAACATCTCTCTGCACTTTACATGCTTGGATGAAGGCGATGAGGGAGACTACCAGCTAAAGATCAATATTATCCACACTGGTCAAAATAAATCAGAGACTGTTACCAAGACTGTGAAGATTACAGTGAACGGTAAGGACGTTTTTTTTTTTCTATGGCTAGTGACCTGGTTATGTCTTTTTATTCAGATTTTAACCAGCAGCTCATGTTCTATATATAAACGGACAGGGTTTTTGAGTTTTCTTTTTTTGAGTGTTTCAAGAAGTTCCATTTTACAGAAATGCACTATTACAAATTATTATTAAAAGTATTACAAATAGATTTAATACGGAATCACAAATATTCAAAATTGAATAAAAGTCATGTACAAAGAATATCCATAAATGTATCAGAATAAAGTAAGAATAGAAGTAGCTCTGCAGACACACACACACACACACAGACAATCAATCAACAGTGGGTAAAAATAATTCATAAATATTAATAATAAAATGTATTTATATAATCAAGAATTTTTTAAATGGATAATGACAATTAAGAATCAGTGGTCACCATAGTGGATTGAATAGATTCTGCAGAGTTCTTCAGTGACCCCATGGACACGAGCAGGTACCCTGAGCTAATAATTAGCATCTGGAAGGATTTCCATCACATCATGATCAGCTTTTTAGTAGTTGCCAGGCCTGCAAGATGTACAAGACATTAGACTAAGGACATTAGTTTGAACTGGTGATATTCAGTGTTGACAGATTATTTAATATCATGACCCATATAAATACTGACACTGATGCCAAAACTGACAGCATGGATGCAACATCGGCCCAGAACCGTGCAACTGGTGGGCTGTCACATGTCACATGCAGGACAGGTCCAGGAGACCAGGAGCATTTCCTTGGCCTTAGATATGTTCTGTGGATAAAACTGAAAATGAATGATCTCATGATCAGAGTTAAACAAGAATAATTTTTTGTTTGAATTTACAGATTAAATCAACTTGGTAGATTGAATGAGTTTCTAAGATCTAGAAAAAAAACCGTATAAAGCAGTGTCATTGTAAATTTCTTTTAAATAATGTACACCACTGTTGTGCAAAAAATCAAGGGGACATAGACCTCCCTCCAGTCGATAATCATTTGTTGTTGCATAATGGAGAAAGCTTAGTATGACCAAGGAGTTTGGAATATTTTCCAAACTCCATGGTTGTACTATACTTCCTTCTTCCTCTCCTTACATGGCGTGATCCCCATACACCAGTATCTTAGCCTTACCTTTTATCCAGGTTTGTGTATTTTATGAGATATCATATGCATTTTGATTTAACTAAATCCCATGTCCGAATGACAGAACCTGGAACATCTTCCAAACTCCATGGTCATACCATCCTTCCTTCTATGTCATGCAAAGATCCTGGGGTATGGGAATCACGCCATGTAAGGAGAGGATGAAGGACAAAAGACCAAAAATAGTACCTGAAATTTGGTACTGCCAGACCTCTATCCTCCCTACTTCTCTTTGAGGTGGAGAATTTTAACTGTAGTCGTTCTTTGTTCCAAATTAACTGAGAGATATCAGATCGGAGTTTCTTCCAGTAGGTGACAGGTGGGCAGAACGGAACCATGGAGCTAACAAAAGTTAATTCTAGACAAAGTATTCATTTTAACATAAGGGATTCATGCCTGAAAAAAGATGGGGAGAGAAGGGCACGTTAAACATTTTTGTTCCTGAAAAGTTGAGATGAAGTGGAGAAAATCCGGATATCAAGGTATTGAAAGTGCAGAACAACAGAGATGTCAGCAGGAAAGGGTGCATTCTTGCTGAGTTATTTAATGGTACGGGATCAGATTTTGGACCAATTGATTCTAAATCAGAAGAAAGAACCAAATTGTGTTTTGAGTCAGATTTTCCATGACAATCGATATACCATCAGCAAACAGAGCTATCTTTTGTTCAGTATTGTGTAAGGAGGTGGGCCTTGTATTAGTGGACTGCCAGATCATATGCGACGATTTTATTTATTTTTTTATTTTATTTTTTGCACCCAATCAGGATGCAATTTATTGGTTGAAAAAAAAAAAAAAACTAAATGGAGGACAAAGTGAAAAGTTTGTCTTGTTAGTTAGTGAATATGCTAACATGTAAAAAGTGCTAATATTTCACTGTTACATAATAAAGTGGTAAAACTTGACCTATTCTGGGGCTGTGTATATTCAAGTCAAACATGTGGATATCTTGATTTTTTTATTTTCAGAACTACAGGGAACACAAACAACCTCCTAACCACTAGATATAAATCTAATGTAATCCATCTTATTAAATTTTTTAATACTATTACTAATTATTTTAACCTAGATGGTAAGCTAGGTTACTAGTTAGCTAATTCTAGCTGGAACGTTTTGTCTACTTTTTTTCATATTAGTGCATATTATTGGTAGTGCAATATGTTCTCTGACTAAAACTGAATACCTGGTGCTAGGACTACAATAGATATACAGTAGTATAGTGATTTTTCCTAAACATACTATGTCTTCTTTGACACTGAGCTTGGAATGAATGTGCTTGAGGTGCCATCTTTTAAAGACTTTTCATCTTTTATGTTTAGATCTGTGAAAACCATACAGCTTCAATCATACTTTAGAAAATCTGTTGATTACAATACGTGATATTCAATTCAATTCAGTATTATTTGTATAGCGCTTTTAACAATTGTCATTGTCGCAAAGCAGCTTTACACAATCCAAAGAATTATTTAAGTTTGTATGGAATGTGAATGTATATGAATCTAAATGGTCAGATAGCCCCTAGTGAGCAAGCCGAGGGCGACAGGAAAAACTCCCTGAGATGGTAATAGGAATAAACCTTGAGAGGAACCAGAGTCAACAGGGAACCTGTTCTCATTTGGGTGAAACTGAAAGCAGGAAATGATCTGCATTGAATGTAATGCCTCTTTCCCACTGCATAGTACGGCACAGCACGGTTCAGTACAGCTCACTTCGGTTCGGCTCGGTTTGCTCATCCACTGCAGTTTAGTAACGCTTTAGAGTGGGCGGGATTATTCACGTGTCGTTATAGTCGCGGCGCCTCTACTGCCGTGACATCATCGTAAACGCGCCACAAACAAACACACAACAATGGAGCATATCGACCTCATGGTGTTCTTCATTCTCGGCATGTGGATGTTTTTAACAGCGAGACGAAGGAGTTTGTTTCAAAAGAGGCTGATGGCAGCCAAAGAACATTTTTGGTTAATACAAAAAGGTGCGTCCGATCCTTCTCTGGCTGTTTCTAAATATAGCGATTCTGTTGTGTCTCGTGTCGCAAGTTCAGTGACGCAGTAATGACGATTTTCTCCGGCCAATCAGTGACCAGCAGAGTTTACACGTCACGTTTTGGTAACGGTTCGGCGCGCTTGGAACCTCGGCTGAGGTGGTACTAAAAAAAGGACCAGGTACCAGGTACTGTTCCCAGTGGAAAACCCCCCAAAAGTGAGCTGAACTGAACCGTGTCGTGCCGTACTATGCAGTGGAAAAGCGCCAAAATATACATTCAGCTTCCTTTATCTTAGGCTTTTTTTTTCTAGTTCAGGATAATTAGCTCCCCCTCTTAGCTGGAACAGACAGACCTGCTCAGCTCCTTTTCTGGGAAATATGGGGAGGTTTTTTTCTGTGTGTAGGAAAGAAGGACAAATGCTGTGGGTTACCGAGGAAGATTTATAAGAAACTGCTTTGAGATTCAACTCAAAAGCAGATTGATAATAATTATGTGAATATATTGTATAGAAATAACAAAACACATAAAAGGGCATAACTAGTTCAAATAAGTACCCTTGCCTATTAACTTACACATTTTATTTCTTTGTGCGACATTAAATTTGTTATTTGGAATTTTTTAGCTATTTAATTATTTAGATTGTTGTTCTAGAAACAAGTTTATTATTATCCTAGAAAAAAGTTCAAGGTTTAATTTTATTTAATTCTAATCTCTTATTTTCCATGTATTCGCCATTGGTTCATTTTTCTGTTAGTAAGATCATTACAACAATAAAGTCTCTAAAATAAATCCATGAGAATTTTAGAGAACAACCTTTGACAAATTCTCTGCAAAATCCTCAAGCCATTCTTTTACCTTACATACATTTTTTTTACATGAAAGTCCACCATATAACACATTAAATATTGTTTATAGTAAAAGACTTTGGTGTAATTTCAGGTTCAGGACCACTACAAGTATATCAGTCAATCATGCTGTATTTTCATTATTGCTGTTTCTAGAAACACCAGTGCAAGAGCTTCCTGTTCGCGATTTACAACATGGCAAGCACTATATAGTGTTCATGCCAGTGTTAGCTTGAAAGTTTAAATCTTGGAACTTTATCAGTTTGAACAGAGTATACAGATGAGGAAGTGAAAGAACTGAAGTAGAGTTGAAGCAAGAACTGAATCTCACTACCACTACTATCAGTGGGTAGTCAAATGGCATTGTGTGTAATGTAGGAAATGATCAACCAAAATGAAAATTCACCAAAACATAGATAAATGTAAACTAAAAATATACTGTAGGAATTTCATTACAAATCAACCTTTGAAGCCAGTGGAGACCACATCATTACATCATCCAAAGTAACCTTTCCCTATAAGTTACCTTGGATTTTTATACAAATTGTTTTATACAGCCAAGCCTTGATCCTAACGTTACTCCTGTTAGACTGAGATTATTATCTTTTTATATTATCCAGTTCCTCTTTCCATCCCTGTGGTTGAGAAAAGCTACAACGGCACACTTGTGGAAGACCAGGACAACATCACCCTGACCTGCATCGTGGAGAAAGGGACTAAGCCTGAGTTTACATGGTTTAAAAACAACCGGACGGTCAAGGCAAGCGAGCGTCATGTGTTCTTGCAAAATAACAGGGTCCTGTTCATTAGCCCAGTGAAGATGGAGGATATCGGTGCATACAGCTGCTCTGTCAGAAACCCCATCAGTCATTTCCAGGGTAAACCCCTGGATCTCAGTGTGTACTGTGAGTGTTACACTTTTCTCTGTTCCCTCACATCAGTTCCGTTTCACATCTCGTTTTAAATTCATGCCCATTACACCTGTTTCAGTTACATATCCTCTTCGGTCACGTTTTCCAATAAATCATCTTGGGTTGTGTCCAGTTAGTTCCTCTTCTTTCATAACAGCCAGCTAATGTTTACACTGTAATGACATATTGTCTGGTAAGATTATACTGTATCTGCATAAACCAATAGTAATGGTAGCTATTAGTCATAACATTATTTAGTTTCTTGCTAAATATCAGATGAAAGTCCTCAGTGGTTTAGGGTGATGTTATGAAATCCTTATGCTTAATAAGGAATAAAACATGATTGTGGTGTTTTTAGATAAACATCATCATTTTACTGGTGGTGTAATTAGTTATATTTAATGTTGTAGAACATCAAGTTTCAAAAGGAAGTAACGTGTATTATAGATGTTATAAACAGCTATAAACAGTCATTCTCTCACCATATCTCGCCCCCCCCCCCCTCTCTCATGCTTTCTTGTAAAGCAATTACCTTTTCAGTGGTATTTAAAAAATAAAATAATAATTATACAGGTTCCTGTGAATAAGCTGGTATTATAAAAAGTATAGTGTGTTGGACTGGGAACATTAATATAAACCAGTGATCTGCTTTGCAGCAGTGGAACTAATGACAGAGCTGCTGTTGTGGAAAATCAATTAACACCTTCGGATGAATCAGAAGGTGTTAACTGATGTTATTATTTTGGACACAAAAACATATTTCATGTATTATATTAGGTGCTATTTTGAGATATAATTATAGCATCAGAGTAGTGTTGTTCATGTTATCATTATTTTCATAACTTTTTTTCCCCATAAATTTTGCAGTGGATTTATGAAATCTTATTTTTATAAAGTTTTATAAATAATAACACAAAAAAGATTTTGTAGAATTCATGGACGAATGAAAGGTGCAGGTATCTGATTTTTCTTTTATTCCAAGATAACAAGATTCGAGTTTAAATTATATACATTATTATATTTATACCTAATCAATTGAAAATTAGAAACACTGTCTGTGGGGAGGAATGATGTACCTGTCCCTCCAGTCCATGGGATGTCTGGAAGTTCTTTTTGAACTGATCAAGCTGGATTGTCCTAATATTTAGAAGACACTGATCAGCAACAACATTAACATCATCTCCAAGTGAATTGCACTGATAGCACTGATTATCATTTATATACCAGTAAACCAGTGACGAGATCATCAGACCAGCCTATACAATGTGGAAAGCCAATGTAGCCAACTGCCGAAACAAGTCGATGCTGGTTAGGATAGAAAAGTATCAGAACACCCAGTGCACCACAGCCTGCTGTTTACGGGACTTATCAGGAAAATAAATCCATGGGAAGGTTATGGATAGGAAAGTGCATATTGAACTTAATTTGCATTTTAGTGTTATGGCTGATTGGTGTAAATGATTGAATATGCATATTTGTAAGCAATATTTCATGACTAATAGGTAACACGTCATATAAATGCTCCTGCATTATTTAGTGCAGTTACCAGGTTACCGGTTAACAATTGCAAACATGTTCATGAAAAAAGTAGGTCCTAATAAGGAGAGGAAACCTTGATGAATATCTTAATATTGTTTGACTGAATCCTGATTGTCCCTAAAAGCCAGTAGTCCTGGGTCTAATTCATTTAAATATGTAATTGTTCATATAGTAGCAAAAAGTTAAAATATTATTGATAATGTGTGTAAGTTAGTGTAAAGAGATTCATACAGTATTGCATTTATAGAAGAGTCTCTTATTGCATTAGTAAGTTTTCCACTTGAAAAGTTAGGGGACTTCAGCTTTCTCTGTAAAGTAACGAGCTGTCTTTATGAGAGAGGGAAAAAAGAGACACTAGTGAGAAAAATATTGTTTATAGCTGCTTTAGCATAAGTGATGAATGGAACAAGATGTTTTGCAGACATTGCACATTAGCAAATCTGCAATTTGCTGTATTATAAGAGGAATAAAACTATTTAGGCTATAATGTTATTTAAAAAGTAATTTAAAAAATGGGACGATACTGCCATTACACCCCCATATCATTGATTATTTTCCCCCATATGTCCTGTTATCTTTTATTTCATGCATACTCATAACTGTAAATATAAAGTGTGTACATTAATTCTGCTGTCTTAATACAAAAGTTCATAGTTCATTAATCTCATACAATAAATACTGTAAGTTGATCTGATCTTAATGTGAGCTGTTAATTAGACTTTTCCTCCGTCAGATGGCCCCTACAACCTGAAAGTGAACTGTGAGCAAGGTCTAAAGACTGGCGAGGTGTTCACTGTAAATAAGGGTGAGATGGTGTTTTTCGACTGTCTGGCCGACTCGAACCCTCCCAACACATGTGTGTGGATTTCCAGAGACGACAACGGCACAGAAGTGCTCATGACCGGCCCTCGTTTCGAGGTGGCGTCTCACACTCTGGGCCACGCCACAAACTTCTTGTGCAGGGCTTTTAACAACGTAACCAATAAACAGGATGAGACTCAATTCACGCTTGTGGTGGCTAATCTCGGGAAAGGTAACGATTGGATGATATTTATCTGGATATTTATTATGATGTTCTGTTTGACTTTGTCAGGAGAGATATTATTTCCCAGCCATGGCGGAGTATGTGTAATGATTATAATGATTTGGCAGGGGGACTCTGATAAGTATGATGTATGCCTAACAAAGGCCACCGTTTTTTCAGTTGCTAGGCACATATTAACACCTTATGAGAAATATGTGTTGCATGAAAAGCAAATAGATGCTAACAGCTGTTCCAAGGACCTGCTGTTGTTTTTAAAAGCATCTAAATGTGAGGTTTAATGCTAACCTCAACTTAAAATTTCAGAGAGATTGAAAATCAGATGTTCATTCTAAGATTTTGCAAGTATTTGTGCATATTCATCCAGGGCAATTTTATTATTAATATTATTTTATAATATTTTATAACTTTTTCATTGTTCAGACACAAATAAGCCACAAATGATGATAATCAGTTACTGCATTGTCTATCTATACATTATTAAAAAAAATAGGCATATAAATAAAGTTTATATTATAATAAATAAAAATTTTTCAGGTAGAGAAAATCTTGTCCAGGAGGAAACTGCCGTGTCCACTTTATCCGTCATTGCAGTCTTCTCATTACTCATTATTGTCTCCGTGCTAATTGTGCTCTTCAAGAAGTCCTGCCATCCGAAAGAAGGTACTTCTGACCTCCGCAGTGCTTTGTGTTGTATGTGTGTTTGTATGTTGTATGTTGTGCTTTCTAGTGTTTGCGAGCTGAGTGCACAAACTGAATGCAGGTCATTAGTTGTTTATAGAACGTCTCACCCAGCCAAGCTGTTCTGGGATTTGAGTTTAAGCAAATGACAATTTATTCCGTAATTTGACTGCAGCTAGGAGCACGCTGAGGTGTGCAGGCTTTATCCAAATCAGCTCGAGTTCATGAGAAGAGGAAGTCCAGAATTTTTATCATCATTGTTTTTCAACTTCCTTTCATGGCTATGATATCATATCCAATTATGTATTTTCTCTCTCCTGTAGTGTTCATGAAAGTCTACAGCAGGTAAGAGAGCTCGGGCTTGATTAGATATTTACTGAGTGATATATTTACTTTATTACGCCATGCTTAAATGATGTCTGTTTTGGTTCCTCCTTCTTTAGGCCTATCCCAGAACAGAAAGGTCTACATCGTTCAGGTCAGCATCCTACATAATTTAATCACTAATGCAACAAGTGTGTGTGTGTGTGTGTGTGTGTGTGTGTGCGTGTGTGCGTGTGTGTGTGTGTGCGTGTGTGCGTGTGTGCGTGTGTGCGTGTGTGCGTGTGTGCGTGTGTGTGTGTGTGTGTGTGTGTTGTTAAGCGATGCTGTGTACATAACTCCTGGTCACACAGACGCATTACAACCAGTTTTATCGGCTTCAAACCTATTACCCGTAATTACAGGGTACAGGCTGTAGTCAGTGTAAGCCATAAACATTTGAAGCTTCATGATGACATCAGTTTCGATGTCTGTACAGTTTCAGAGACCTTCGTACTGGTCTTCGTACTAAGTCAATACTGGCGCATGGGCTTCGCTGAGGAAGTAGGGAACTTGTTTTTCACACAAAGCGAAAGCAGTAAATAGACATGTAAATAAGGAGTGCAAGCACACATAGTATATACTAAGATGCAATACAGCTGATATATATATATATATATATATATATATATATATATATATATATATATATATATATATATATATAATATAAACAACGTTATTCTATATATATAGCTATTCTATAAATAATAAAATAATAAAAATTAAAAACTATTTAAATGAAACCTTTATAAAACATTACTGTGATTATTTAAAATTATTATTATTATTATTATTCATTTTTATTATAGTAAACAAAGTGCATTCACTTAGTTAAATACAAATCTTTTTTGTGTAAATTGTAATAATAATAATAATAAAATTGAATAATTATTAAATATAATAACAATAGTAGTAATAACAATAATAAAATGGTAACAAACTAATAGAATATAGACAAAAAAAAAAAAAAAATATATATATATATATATATATATATATATATATATATATATACTTCACAAAAAATGAACAAACAAACAAACAAATAAATAGAAAGATTTTAACACTTGTTTAGATGCACAGTGTTTTTTTTTTTGTTTTTTTTAATGATTTGTTTTTAGTGTATCACAAAGTAATGATTGTGGATTGTGATCTGAATAAATTATATTCCAAAATCATTTTCAAGTTTAGTGACTGTTGCCTGTCTCCTTGCATTCAGACTTCATACATTTAATGCATCATTAAATTGTTATCCTTATTATTTTCTTCTTACAGGCCATGAGGATGCCACCGAAGATTTTGGCATCTATGAGTTTGTTTCCATACCTGGGAATATGGAGTCCAGACAGGTTAGTCATCTGTTCTGATCTTTTGTCATTTGTCCATTTTTGTACTGACCTGAGCTTCAACAAACCAATTACAGTAGATCTAACCCCTTTCCCTAATGTGACATCTTATAACAAGAAATGCTATCTCAGCGTCTTGATCAGCTGTGCTGTTCTATGTTGGGGCGTGGCTCAGCAGTAGCTCATTTACATGATGCTTAAACAGAGCATTTGGAAGAGTGAAACAGAGCTATGGGGTATAAGAAAATTGCAGAGGTATTTCAGCTGGAGAATTAACATGCACATTGGAGGAACTTTTGGAAAAGGAAACTGTAGAATATGTGACCTTAAAATACAAATACATTATTCAGAGTTAAGCGATAATGTGTTCCAAAGAGATGCAAATGCATTTCTGAATAGAAACTGCACTATTTTTTTAATTTATTTTTTTTTAAGTAAACTTGCTGTAAAGGTTAACAGTGAATTTAGTTTAGAGTTTATTGGTACTGGAGAAGATTCTAGTTTAACTGAGTGATTAAAATACAAATCAAGATATTTGAAGCACTAAACAGATACAGAGATTTGTGCTACACCCCACATTGGTTTTCTGTAATATTCCCTTTATGTTCTCCAGGCATCCTGCAGATCTTTGACACGGCTCGATTCAGCCAGAGATTTGCATACCATCTATGATGTCATCAAGCACGTTCCTGAAGCTTCAACCCTGAGTCTGCTGAAGTGAGCAACAATGGAAACAAGCAGGATGGATTTAGGAAAGAAGTGTTTTTTTGCAAAAAAACATTTTTTTTAAACAAAAAAACTAAACAAAAAGCACTGGCGATGCTGGTCAATGCCATCTTTCTTTATTTCTTCTTAGCATCACTTGAATATCATTTTACTCTTTAAACATTTCATAAGACCCGTAACGAATGGGAATCATAATTATAATCCGATCATATTTTTTTGAAGGTGATTTTCGTTATTTATTTACAACATATTTCACCAGGGTCTACAGTTTTGTATATAGCTTTTCTTGGTTTTGTTACCGTTACTTTCTTGTCACTGACGTTCAGCTTTAGTTGTATTACAGGATATCTCAAAAACTTTACAACAATTATGATGTGATTTCGGTATCTGTTCACACGTTACCGGCTTAATCGATACCTAAGAGTATTTATATATTTATATACGGCAATATCAAATGCAGACTAGCCACTGCTCCATTTGTCATGCATGTAAATGTGTGAAAGTTTCTTAATCTAATATTGTATTTTTTTTTGCACATGTCATACATTGTCATAGAATTCAAATATGCTCTGCATATTAGATTGCAGATGCAATTTGTTGCAAATATTCACAGCGTTTAAGAAAAAAAAAAAGCTCTTTATTTTGAAAATAAAGATTTATACCAGTTGCATGTTGATTTATTCCATAGTGCTGCTGAAAGCTCAATTCTGATTGGTTGGTCAGTATTTATTAAATATTTTTCTATACCAGCTGGTCTTATATGGCAAGAAAATAAATAAATAAAAACTTTGTAATTAGGAACTGCTATAAATATATGTGATAACCAAAACATATTTACATGTTTCAGGCCCAAACCCATTGAATATAACTTCAAAGGGAATGCAATTTGTTTACTTTAATAAAAATAAATAAATAAACTAATAATAATAATACAATTATTATCTACATGCTGATCTACATGTATAAAAAGAATAATACACTTTGAACCATGATATTGTTTGCCACGTTTCATTACTTATTTATTATACCATGAATAGTTTATCCTCCAAACAAAAGAAACGACAGAAGGGTTAGAACACGATTCCAGCTGGGATCTTCCCTTGAGCCGTGGCATTTATAAAAAATTTTTTATTAATTAATAAAAAAAGAAATAATAATGTAAAAAATCTTAAATAAATAATAATAATAATGTATATAATAATAATAATAATAATAATAATAATAATAAACTCCGGAGGCATTTTCAATACTATCAATATATCTAAGACATCTAATCTAGCTAATTTTAGCAAATAGCATTAATACCAAGGCTGTACAAGGGTCCATGGTCACCAGTTCAATCCTTTTTTTTTTTTTTTTTTCATGTTATGCCAATGTTTTTAGGTCAATTTCAATCAGATCCTTTTTACCATCATTTCATTTATCATCATTGCACATGGTGCATTTATAATCCTGACAACTAAAAGGCACTTTGGTATACAGTACAAGGCCGGTTTAGTGGAAGCGAGTCATAATCGTTCTCCTACCAGAATAAAGTGTACGTGTGAGCAGGCTTTATGGTGGGAGTCCATCTGTTCACTGTGTACTTTGCAGGAGGAGCAGAGGAATTACAGCAACAACTGTCTGTAGCTCCAACCACTCCCTCATTTGACAGGCAAATCATCAGCGCTGCCAGTGTCTTTATTAACCAGGAACTAGAGCAGTATTATCCACTTTATTCGACAATCTTCTATCTAGAAACATTTGACCAATTTTCTTATTGCTGCATGAAGATTTCAATGTCTTCAGAGTTTCCTAATTATTTCATTCTTAGTATAAAACTTATAATACAGTACTATTCATTCATTCCTGGCAACTATAAACATATTAGTTCTTCAAAAGTTATGGAAGACTCTACAGACACTTGTTTATATAGTGCTACTACTGTACAGTATGTGGCCAAATGTTTGTGTGTTATGGGCACAAATGTTAGGGGCAGTGGTGGCTCAATCGGTTAAGGCTGTGGGTTACTGGGTTACTGATCGGAAGGTCGGGGGTTCGAACCCCAGCATCGGCAAGTTGCCACTGTTGAGCCCTTGAGCAAGGCCCTTAACCCTATCTGCTCCAGGGGCGCTGTAAGCTGGCTGACCCTGCGCTCTGACCCCAGTTTCCTAATTGGGATATGCGAAGAAGAAATTTCGCTGTGCTGTAAAAAGTACATGTGACAATAATTGAATATTCTTCTTTCTTCTTGTGGCTCCGTGACGATCACACCCATACATGAGCCTTCTCCAAACGGCTGGCATAATGTGACAAAGTTGGAAATGCACAATTGTATGTGATGTCTTCCATTGCTGTAGCATTACAGTTTCCTTTTCCTGGAAAGGAAGCCCAAACCTCATCCAGCGTGACAACTCCCCTGTGTACACAGTGAGTTCCAGGAAGACAAGGTTAAATCTGGAAGAACCTGAGCAGGATGGGGAGGTTGGGTAATTTTCATTCACTGTGGCAGGTGATGCTGTGACATGGAGCATAGTGACCGAGATGGGCACGATAACAGAAAATGGCATATTGGCAGAGTAGGGCATGGTTGCAGAGCAAGACATGGTGGCATAGTGTGTATTTAGCAGAGCTATTGGGAGATCGGGGCATGGTGGTAGAGCGAAGCATGGAGGCAGAGGAGAGAATGGTGGTTTTGCAATCAGGGAATAGGGGGAGGAATGTAGAGCAACATTCTTTGTGGGGCATAGAGCTGGGCTTTGGAGCATTGTGCCATAATGGTGTTCTAAGCAGGGTGTGGAGGAAAAGCATGGTGGCAGTGCATGGGGTAAAGAAGATTAGGAAGGTATTATCTGTGGGGCATATTGGCAGAGTCGCGCATGATGGCAGATTGGCACAGCGAGTATGGTGGTATAGTGGTTTTCTAAACAGGGCATGATGGTAAGAAGGTAAAGCAACATTCTCTGTGGGGCATATTGCCAGAGTGGGAAGGGACACGGTGGCAGAGTGGAGCATTGCGGGCTTAGTGGTTTTCTAAACCAATCATGGTGATAAGAAGGTTGAGCAACATTATCTATGGAGCATATTGGCTGAGTGGTGCATGATGGCAGGGTGGAGCATTGTGGTATAATGATCTTCTAAGCAGTGCATGGTGGCAAAGAATGGTTGCAGCGCATTGTGTTAGGAAGGTTGAGGTAACATTCTCTGCAAATAGAGAATGTTACCTCAACCTTCTTAACAAAATGTCCTGCCACCATTCTTTGCCACCATGCCCTGCATGATGTGTTAGGTATGGTATAATGGTGTTTATATGGTGGCATGATGGAAAAGAATGGTGCCAGCATGTGGTTTTAGGAAGGTAAACCAACAATCTCAGTTGGCCGAGTGGGGCATGGTGGTATAATCGGGCATGCTGGCAGAGATGAGCATGGTGGTATAAAGGATTTCTAAGCAGGGTATGATGGTAAGAAGGTAGAGCAACATTATCTCTGGGCATATTGGCAGAGCGGGGCATGGTGGCTGGGTAGAGCACTGTGGTATAATGGTAACACTTCTGGATCCAGTTTTATTGTCATTTCAGTGTTAATATTAGTGCTTGGCCATCTCGATCCAACTAACACATTGGCTATATGAGAATCTTTCCTCTCAAATTCTCCCTAGTTCCACCTCACTTCAGATTTGGTCTAAAATATCTTGATAAACAATTCCTACATAAACTCATTTTCACACAAATACACCAGCATGTCACTGCTTCCCGAGAATGTGTTTAGTGTAAACGTTTCCTGGAGATGAAGCGTCTGGGGACGAAAAGGGGAGGGGGACATGGGGGGGGGGGTTCTTTCATAATAACTGTCTTTAGCAAGAAAAACAACTTACAGGCAAACAGTTAAAGTGACACTGGTAGTCAATGTTGTTTCATATGATAGACGAAACGGGTGCAGTGAAGTGCAAAAGTTTGCATACCCTGAGGGAAAAAAAACACAGGCGTTTATTTTACATCAACATGATATTTAGTGTTAGGTTTCATAATCTTTTGCTTATCACATATTCATTTCATTCTCTTTATCCAACCGTAATTTAACAACCATCATTATTTTGTAAATAAAAAGTTTGTCAGCCTCTCACAGCCCCCTACTGGCCTGGGGCCCCAAGCACCTGCCTGTTGACAAGCATCACCTCAGCCCCTGGTGGTAATGAAGATAGATGTGATCCATTTGCTCCAGTAAGCTACCCTCATCTCCTTGGAATGGCCTTGTTGAGGAGCAGATGATTCTTTCTATACTACTCGAAGTTGTTTATCAGGTCCATGTGCTCCACTTTCTGTCCATCCCTGTTGCACCCAACCTCCACAGAGTTGTCAGAAACTTTCTGAAGGTAGCAGAATGTCTGTGGTGTACACAGTGATACGGAATGGGGAAGAGCATGGTTCCTTGCACTGCCAAATCTGTATGTTTGGGAGCCATGGGTGCCATGTGTAACATGACAGATGCATAACATCTAGAAACCACCATTTTTATGTTTAGACCTGTAAAAACAAAAATGAAAATGTTCATTTAGATGGAAATGGTACCATCTTCATATGAGCACATGACATTTTCTCTCAAGTACACTGTCTATATTTCCCTTTATTATCCTCATTATGGTGACACGGTGGCTTAGTGGTTAGCCCTATTGCCTTGCACCTCCAGTGTTAGGATTCGATTTCCGCCTCTGGCCTGTGTACATGAAGTGTGCATGTTCTGCACATACTTGGTGGGTTTCTTCCCACAATCCAAAGACATGCAGGTTAGGCTAATTGTTTTTTGCAAATTTCCCGTAGTCTGTGAATGACAATCAGATGTTGAGCTGGCAACCCGACTCCTTAAGTACCTGTCACAGAAATTACGGATATATCTTCAGGGTTGGGAGTATCCCTTACCTGGTTTGCCCGATAGTTACGGGGACGGACCAAATTGGCAAAAATGACCAAATATAGCACCATCATAGTAATTCTTTTTCTAGATGCGTACTTGTTTAAAGACATTGATAACATTGTAGTAATCTAGGTCCTAAAAATGTTAAACAGTGAAGAGAAATTGCAGTGTACACGAGGGCACTGATGGCTCAGTGGTAGGTGTTTCGCCTGCCATGCGGACGGCCCGGGTTCGATTCCAGCCAGTGCCCACACCCCAGCCACTGGATACAGTGCCGGTCCCAAGCCTGGATAAAATTGGAGGGTTGCGTCAGGAAGGGCATCCGGCGTAAAAACCTGTGCCAAGTTGTAGTGCGGACTGGATATTCCGCTGTGGCGACCCCTTGCCGGGAGCAGCCAAAAGACCAACAGCAACAACAATAGTAGACTGCCACTGGATCTCATATGGGCATGGTTTGTTGAGTTTGGCTTGATCTTGTTTTTATATGGTGTCTTGACTACATGCATATATTTATTTATTACACACATGCCTTTTGACCTAATTATGATTAAAATGATTATACAGTATAGGTCTTGGTAGGGGCTTAGTGGTTTGCACGTCCAGGTATTGGGGTTGATTCCCATGTTGGGTCTGTGTGCATGGAGTTTGTATGTTCTCCCCATGCCTGGTGGGTTTCCTCCGGGATCTCTGGTTTCTTCCCACAGTTCAAGGATATGCAGATTAGGCTAATTGCTGCTCCCAAATTGCCTGTAGTGCGGAAATGTGCATGTGAATGTTGAGTGGAGGTCCTACCATGGTCGTACAAAATGGTAATTTTTTAATTCAAGTAAAAATTCCAAAAATAATTGTTGTATTTAAAAAGTTTAGTGTTCAATACCTACGTACTGTTTAAGTACTCTTTTTTTTATTGTATTGTATTTTATTTTATTCTATTTTATTTTATTTTATTTATAATTCCCCCCCTATTTAGTACTCTTTCCTTTCTACTGGATAACAACCGTGAGCAACTGTAACCAAGAATAAGCAATTCCCTTCTGGGATTAATAAAGTTCTTTGAATCTTGAATCTAATAAATATAATGGTCACCATTGGCCTCCACGGTCCCTAGTTGGACTACAGGTCCGAGATGGATGGATGGATGGATGGATAAATTGTCTGTTTTTACAGCCTGTTTATGCTGTTTATGTCTGCAGCTAATTTACGATTGTACTGTACATCACCTTGGTCAACTGTGTTGTGTTAAATGTGCTTTAAAAATAAGTTTGCCTTTGACTTGACTTTATTATGAAATATCAACCGGCTTCTTTTGTCTTCTGTCACTGAAAGGTGATAATCTGATAAATTTATAATCAAATAATATAATGTTGCATGTCTTTTGTGTTAAATGTGTTTTTTTTATAAAAAAAAAAAAGTAAAAAATATATAAACTTGATATATTTGTAAAGAATCACAGTGAAGGAAATCTAAGTTATGTAGAGCAGTAATGTTTGGAGAACGTTTTGAAGAGAACCAACCTACATACAATCTCAGGTTACAGTAGTGTGCGCAACAAGTGGGCATTGCTCCCATCTGGAGGTTGTGTAGCGCAACAACTGATTTTATATTATTATTATATAAAATCATGGGATTAGTTTCCATTGTTATGCTGATGATACTCAATTATATATCTCAACAAAACCAGACGAAATACCTAAGTTGTCTAGATTAACTGAGTGTGTCCAGGACATAAAAGATTGGATTACCAATAACTTTATTTGACTAAATTTAGATAAGACAGAGATATTACTTATCGGCCCAAAATCCAGCACACAACAGATTTCACAATTCAGCCTGCGTTTAGAAGGATGTACTGTTATTACCAGCTCGGCAGTAAAAGACCTGGGCGTTCAAATATCATAAATACAGCCTTTTTCCATCTTAGAAATATTGCCAAACTTAGGAGCATCTTATCCGTATCTGATGCAGAAAAGCTAGTTCATGCATTCATGACCTCCAGACTGGACTATTGTAATGCATTACTAGGTGGTTGTCCTGCATCCTCAATAGACAAGCTTCAGTTAGTCCAAAATGCAGCCGCCAGGGTTCTCACTAGATCCAGAAAATATGATCATATAACCCCAATATTATCATCCCTGCACTGGCTACCTGTTCAGTTTAGAATTAATTACAAAATAGTATTACTTACATACAAGGCCTTAAATGGTTTAGCTCCCACATACCTAACCAGTCTTCTGATACGCTACAATCCACCACGCGCCTTAAGATCACAAAACTCCGGACTTCTGGTAGTTCCCAGAATTTCAAAATCTACAAAAGGGGGTAGGGCATTTTCATATTTAGCTCCAAAGCTTTGGAATAGCCTTCCAGACAGTGTTTGGGGAGCAGATACGGTTTCTCAGTTCAAAAGTAGACCCACGACGCATCTCTTTAATCTGGCATACACGTAACTCATCCCATAACCTCATACTCCAGTACATCTATCCTGAATGGCAACTACGCTAATTCTCCCCATCTGTTCTCTATTTCTCTACCCATCCCGAGGCATCTGGAGATTGTGCCAGCTTCAGTAGACAAAGGCCGACCCTGCGAGGTTCCTGAGGCATCCAGAGAAGGACCAGCTCCAGCTGGATTCAGCTTTATGATGGTTGGAGCTACACATGCTGCTCCTGTGCTTCCAGTGATCCAGACCTCATCTGCCCTCTGCACCTACTGACTCGTCCCTATGCTGAACTGGTCTTCATGTCAACTTAAAGAATTTCTGTTATATTGAACTTTCACCTGCACAACACACATGATGTTATATCATTTCTATCTGTTATAACTCAAATGTGGACGGGTTCCCTGTTGAGTCTGTTTCCTCTCAAGGTTTCTCCCTATTGCCATTTCAGGGAGTTTTTCCTTGCCACTGTCGCCGTCACCCTTGGCTTGCTCATCAGAGACATTTCATTCATCATTCAATCATCTCATTATTACCTATACACATTTTTCTCACACATACACACTTCCAATTTTTTCTTTCCTAAAAAAATGTTCTTTCATTTTTGTGAAGCTGCTTTGAGACAATGACCATTGTTAAAAGCGCTATATAAATAAAATTGAATTGAATTGAATTATTATTATTATATTTGCGAGTTTGCATGTTCTTCCCATGCCTGGTGGGTTTCCTCCGGGTACTCCAGTTCCCTCCCACAGTCTAAAGACATGTAGATTAGGCTAATTGGCATTCCCAAATTGCTCGTAGTGTGTGAATGGGATTGTGAGTGTATGTGTTTGTGCCCTGTGATGGATTGGCACCCTGTCCAGGATGTACTCCGCCTCATGCCCTAAGTCTCCTGGGATATGCTACAGGTCACCGCGACCCTGAATACAGGATAAAGCAGTATCGACGATGAGTGAGTGAGAGTGAGTGAGGACATGAGGCACAATTTGGGTTGTATTCATATGTAAGATAATTTGAGATGGTATTTGTGTTTCAGGAATCATAAATCTGATTAAGCTGATTGGTTCATACTTGTGCACACACAATATATATATATATATATATATATATATATATATATATATATATATATATATATATATATATAATATCAAAGTTATATTATATCAAAGTAATATACATGTTAATGTAAAGTAAAGTAAAGTATGTATATATTTCTTTTTGGCTGACTCTATATATAATATTCGAAAATATGTAAAATAAATATATATATATATATATATATATATATATATATATATATATATATATATATATATATTATTTATTTTACATATTTTCGAATATTATATAGTATAGTATCTGTTAAAAAATAACGTGAGAACAACTGTAGACGATCCTACGGTTTAACTACATATCCCATACGGCGCCGCGGTATTCTTCCTGTCACGTGGTGCAGAAGAAACATGGCAGCTGTCTGGCATAGAAACATCTGATTCGCTGTTTGTAATACATTCATGTCTAAACGCTGTTTATTGTAGTCCTTACAACTGACGTTCATTTGCTTAGCGATGCAGAAAATTAAATCTTTAATGGCCCGACAGGTGAGTCATAATAACGCGTTCATATTTATCTGTTTATGTTTATTATTTAACATTTTTGCTGTCAGAGCCCTGAGGAGTCCGGAAGTGCTGTTAGCGAGCAGTGCAGTGAGTCTGTGTGTTAGCTGTAAACACTAATCAGCTTTAATAGACTTGGGACCGTGTACGTTTGAAAAGATTACATTCTTCACCTAGGTTACGGTCTAAGCAAGAGGAGATTTATCTATCTCTCTCTGTGTGTGTGTGTGTGTGTGTGTGTGTTCGGGCATCTGCGACGAACGTTACCTTTAACAAACAAACAAACATCTGCAGTGTAAACTTGATCAGAGTCATGTTACTAATGCAGAATGAGAGATCTCAATCATTAATGTGTATGGAGTCTTATTATTTAGAGCTAGTCATTTACTATTATCAGGTGTGGAGCTTGACTTGGGGTGGGTCATCACTTACACAGTAATCCAGGCCAAAACAAATAGTGAAAATGAACACGTGACATAACTGAAAATAACTGACATTCTGTGTTTAATATATTGTCATTACTGTGCTGTGAGACTTATAATTTTACATGATCTATTTTACATATTTACATTATCTATCTATCTATCTATCTATCTATCTATCTATCTATCTATCTAATCCTAACAGGGCTTGAAAAGCCCTCAAGAGAGTATGGTGGATATGAGTCCTGTGGAGAGCTTCAGGGTCCCGAGTAAGGTGAGTTGACTCGGCTATCTGTAAACTGCTTGGCTTTAACTACTTTCGATTTTTCAAATCAACTACATATGTTCACATGTTAGTGGTACGATGGCCTCGCACCTCCAGAGTCCGGGTTTGATTCCCGCCTCGGGTATGTGTGCATGGAGTTTGCATGATCTCCCCGTTCTTGGAGTGTTTCCTCCAGCTACTCTGGGTTTTGTCCCACAGTCCAATAACATGCAGGTTTGGTTTATTTGCATTCCCAAACTGCTCACAGGTTGTTCAATTCAATACAATTTTATTTATATAGTGCTTTTAACAATGGTCATTGTCTCAAAGCAGCTTCAGAAAAATGAAAGAAATAAAAAAAAAGAAAATTTATGGAAGTGTGTATGTTTGAGAAAAATGTGTCTAGATAATAATGAGATGAATGAATGAAATGTCTCTGATGAGCAAGCCAAGGGTGACGGCGACAGTGGCAAGGAAAAACTCCCTGAGATGGCAATAGAAAGGAACCTTGAGAGGAACCAGACTCAACAGGGAACCCATCCTCAACAGGGAACTTATCCTCATTTGGAAAGTTCAATATAACTGAAGTTCTTTAAATTAACATGAAGTCCAGTTCAGCATAGGGATGGGTCAGCAGATGTGGTCTGGATCACTGGAAGCACAGGAGCAGCATGTGTAGCTCCAACCATCATAAAGCAGAATCCAGCTGGAGCTGGTCCTTCACTGGATGCCTCAGGATCCTCGCAGGGTTGACCTTTGTCTACTGAAGCTGGCACAATCTCCAGATGTCTCGGGGTGGGTAGGAAGATAAAGAACACCTTTATCACCTTTAGGTTGTGAATGGTCTCGTGCCCTGGGATAGGCTCCAGGTCTTTTGCGACCCTCTATACAGGATCAAGCTGTATAGATGATGAGTGAATGCATATGTATGATTGAGAGGCAGAAACTGAGTGCTGCAGTGTGTAATAAGGAGTTTTGCATCTTATATTAGACTCTGTTTATAAAATAAATAAAAAAATTATAGATGCATTGTGGAATATTAGACAGATGGCTTAATTGTAACAACGCATGCGTCAGCTGTAACACCACTCAGAAAAGCTGAAAAATCGTGAGTAATAAAAATAAATCGTTATATTTCTGTTATACACATGCATCAGGTTATAAAGACATTCAGTTACTAATTTTGATAGTTGTATGGTGTATAACAGGTTTAATCTGGTTTAAACAACACTATTATTGAAAAAGGAAGAAGAGAAGTGTCCTGTAATGACCACCAAGAGCATTGAATTACTGCGTGTCATAATTTCCCTTTCAATCTTTCCTTGTTTCACTGGTTTTAAAGGTCTGAGGCAGTCTGACGCAAGAACTGGTTCTATTATAACATGGTCTTACGCTTGTACAGTTGGTTGCACATGTAGTTCTTTGCTAACAGTTATTCTGATAAGTGTACACAGCTGCACAAATTTCAGAATTTGAAAAATTTTTGGAGAACTTTTTTAAAACTTGGCCAAATGTGGATATAACGCGAATGGACAAATTCTGCAGTGCTTTCTTTTTTTCATAACCACAAATAAGTGATTAATGAACATAATGCAGTCACAGGTGCATACTGTACATGTTACACTTGTGAAGGTTCTTTCCTTACAGTAGGTTTTCAATTGATTATTTTTGTATTATACAGCACATGCTGATTTCATCAGTAATAATAATAATAGAAGGTTAGAATGTTTGTCTCAACTGTTGGGGAGTCCATGTTCTTGTAACTCAGGGTAGTTTGAGCTGCACCTCTGGTAGGATTTGACATAGAACCATACCTTACAGTACTTCTGTTTTTTTTTTTTTTTTTAAACATAACTTGGCTGCTTAAGCTTTCAACAAAACGGCTTAATTACTGTGAGGTGCTCATGGGTTATGGGCCAATAGACAGAGCACAGGTGCGGGTGTTGAATTGAAATTGGAAGAAGTTGAATAAGTATGCATTTTATAATTTCCTTGGTATGAATTAGTTGGATCGCGTGTGGCATCTCCGACATATTTATAGCTTCTTCTTTGTAATAGCTACGCCACAATATGTTTAAAATATCTTGCCTGTGCTCATGTGTAGTATCAGATTCTCACACTTGACATGGTTGGGTGGGACTAATAATGAATAGTGTGATGCACAAAAGCCTGTATCTAATTATTCATTGGTAGTGTTGCATTACTCAGCTCTAACATTGCATAGCTGCATACTGTAGTTCATCACTACTTTTTTTTTTCTCAGTTTAATCCATAGTAAACAGAATAGCAATAAGGCTTGCTAAGGTTCAGTTAGTAATAAAGAAATCTAATTATCATCATTCAGCTATAGCTGTTACACATTGTTACGGCTTTCTGTGCTGTTCTGAATAGTACCGAGTCTCATGAGATCCACGATGGGTTAGTGTGAAATGTTTACTGAAATGTGTTTTGTGGTGTCAGTATGTGTTACACCATGACACAGTGCAGTGCTTCTCAGTTCTCATCCTGGAGGACCACCTGCCCTGCATATTTAAATGTTGTCCTGCTCTGTCACGCCCACATGGATTAAGGAAAGGCTGATTAGTTACATCAGGTGAGCTAGAAGCTGAGAAAAACCTTTTAGTGTTTCAGTCTTAAACCTCATTTTAACTAGGCCTGTCTAGATTATGAAATGTAAGCCAAGGATTCATTGTCACAGATTGTGATTAATAAATTAATAGTATTTTCTGTTTTTCTTAATAGCAATGTAATGCACATACAAAGTGTTTTCTCAATTTATTCAAAAATTTAAAAAAATGTAATATCCAATACCTTTGGCAGCAATGATGGCCTCGTGCCTGCTCCTATGGTTTGTTAGCATTATGCTTTGGGTCATGGTCTTGTTGAAGTCTGCACAGCCTGAGATCCTGAGCAGAAGATGTTCACTCACTATTTTATTTTATCTGCATCTATTTTCCCTCTATACTGGCTAATCTCCCAGTCACAAAGAGAAACATCCCCACAGCATGATGCTGCCATCCCCGGGTTTGACCATAAAATTCCTGATTGTTCAATATTTGTGTTATCACACCAGGTGCTTTTTGGCGAACTCCCAGCAGTCTGTCATGTGCCTTTTAGTGAGGAATGGCGTCTGTCTGACAGTACCATATAGGCCCGATTGATGGAATGCTTTCTGTAAGTCTCTCCCATCTTCACAAGGGAACCCAGAATTTCATTTATAGTGACCCTTAGGTTCTCTGTAACCTCTCCGATCAAGGCCCTTCGTTCTCAGTTATTCTAGTTTGGTTGGGCGGCCAGATGTGAAAAGACAGATCTCTTCCATAGATGGGCTACAGTCAAGTATCCCATGGACAACTTAAAAAAGAAAGCTTAATAATTATTAATATGTGGAACCTTTCTGTAAGGAGATGTTTAGTTCACAGTTATAGAGATGTTTGGGTAACATCAGTAATTTTTCCGCCACTGGAAAGTCTTCAGGACAGAGGTTCTGGTTTCTCACTAACAAGACAACATGCATCTTATTAGCTTAAAAAAAAAACAGAATGTGGAGAGGGAATAACAAGAACTTGTGTCTGTTATTGGTTATAGCTACATTATCTCAAATAACAGGAACTAATTTGTTTACTTGGCGTTTCATAATGTTAAGATAAAAATTATTGCCAAATTCCTTTGGAATAGGAAGAATAAATGACAGAAATAAAATACTCCAAGATGTGCTCTTGGTGTTATTATTGTCCAGAAACAGTATACTGTATTGTAAGTGCATTTTTATAATAGTTAATATGGTACTTATGTATGTAATTTCTACACATAATGTTTTATGTTTGTGACAGGTTTAATTACAAGGTTTTGTGCAACTCTAACCTATGTGTCTGGGAGCACATGGCCGCATGTTAATTCACGTTATGTGGCTACATGAGGCTTTGGATTCCATTCACAAACATGTTTTGAACCTCTTGAACCTGTTTTATGCCCTGACACTACTGGTAAGGGGAAGTGGTGACTCAAACAGTTAAGGCTGTGGGTTACTGGGTTACTGATCAGAACGTTGGGGATTCGAGCCCCACCACCGCAAGTGTTTCCACTTTGAGCCATTAAGGAAGACACTTAACCCTATCTGCTCCAGGGGCACTTTATCCTGACTGACCCTGCACTGTGACCCCAGCTTCTTAACTGGGAAATGCGAAAAAAAAAAAAATAATTCCACTGTGCTGTATTATATTCTTGGTCTCTTTCTTATTAGTTCTCTTTTTTGGGTTTTAGATATTTCATCATTTAACATTTTTTTTCATTGTATAGTCATGACCTATGATAAAGCAGAATAGGACTAGGAAACGTGGCAGCAAATGTGATCCATACAAAATGTATCAGGGTGTATATCATTATCTTTTTATACATTTGGAATCATCGTCAATCATCATATTGCAAAGGATCTTTATCATTGGACTTTGTTCTTCCACTGTTCCCCATACCTGGGCCAGTAGATGGCACTGTAGTCATAAAAAAAAAAGTTAGAACTTTAATGATTTAATGATAACTTTTTGTTAAAAAATAAATATAATTGCTTTCCTAAGATGATTCTGTGTTTCCTGTGACAAAATTGCAAAAATTAAGAAAAGCAGTCTGAGATGCCAAACAGCCAAAACAATCCAATTCGTACAGGGATCACTTATCTGTAGTGTTAATTTCCTCGAAATGATTCGATACATGATATGGTGTTTACAGTTCGATGCAATAACAATGTATGACTGCAAAATACTTTAAATGCTTTGTTTCTTTTCAAAAGTGCACCTTTTTAAGCACTGGTTTTATTGCTGGAAAAAAATAACCACATATAGTATACATCAAAAATAATATTCTAGGGGTCCAAAATTCTGGTCCGATAGAGTTTAAAATAATAATTTGGCCGACAGCTGATGCCAATACTGATGTTATTTATTTGTTTGTTTTTATTTCCAGTTTTATGCCAGAAAAACTAAGAAATCTGCGGTTAAAAAAAGAAAACCAGAAGCCTTTTTAGCTTTAACAATAAGAATTCAGTATTACATAGCCCAACAAAGATCTTTTTGTGAAACATACATTAAATGTATTTAATGTAACTATAAAAGCTTTTAGAAATACAGAGTATCAAACCTTTGTTCATATCTTTTTTTTTTTTTTTTTCATTTTACCTGTTTTAACTGAATATGTTTCTCCTGTACAGTAAAGGTATAGTACTCCCACACAGCTGACATTTTCTTGAAACCAAATCAAGTGTCTGTCATTTCGGACAAGTAGTATAGCACCACCTATTGGATGGTTCTTGAAACTGCAGCTGGGTGTTGACGCGGCGTCATATCAGTTATTGGCATTGGTGAATTTTATCTTATTTTGTTGATAGGCCATTGTTACCAATGTACAGCCAATAAACTGATGCATAATTAAATATGTCCCAAAAAATATTATGCTAAAAAAACATATTTTTTAAAATTAGTTTTAAATTTTTTGGTTGACCGATGTATCTCCGTATATTTATATATGTATATATTTATAATCGATAAATATGAACTTCCCACAGTGACTTCTTTAGCCTGCACTGAGGCAAATACAAATTGAAAAGAGTGGAGGAAGGGTAACTGTGTAAGACAAGAAGGTGGCGAGAGGGAGGGGCTCCTTACTTTAGCTTCACATACACACACACATGCACACACACACAGCGCCTGTGTGCAAAAATGGAAACGCTTATCTGTCGGGATTTATTTTTACTTTTTTAAAGGTAATTTTTACTTTATATTTTGTGTTAAATTATTTGTTCCACAGCCCCAAAAAATAAATACATAAAAATAATTGAGTTTTCATTATTTGTTATGGGAAAATTCGATTTGATTTACAAGTGTTTTGAACGAATTATGCTCGTAATCCAAAGTTCCACTGTATTTGTCTGTCAAAATCTTGATTAAAATTTTTTTTTTTGCGTCATCCAAAAAAAAGCTGTGCTTGGGCTCATGAATGACTGACAGAGGGCTGGCTGCCTAAGTACAACAGCATGGATACGAGGGGGAGCAGGACATTGTCTTTGCCTTTCCTCTCATGACAAGATGTTCTTTTAAATTAAACAGAACATAGTTGTATTTTTTTGATCAGCTACATTTAATAGCACTTGAGTTTAACAGCTTAGGCTTTGATTGATTCATAGACGTGACGGTGCCTTTTATGTGCAAATAGATATTTATTCCTCTGTGCGTGGGGAACAGAGGGATGAGAGGTATTCCGATTAAAAAACAGCATTGTTCAACTGCGAGGCCTCACACTGTAATTCGTGCATCTGTATTTCGGAAGAAAATCGAGCGAGGCCTCCGTGAACTTCTCTTGATGGCAAAACTTAACTTGTGCACCTTGTCTTCAAAACAAACAACTGGATAAGACCATAGCCTGATAAAGATTATTACACATCTGATGGAAAATTCGGTCTGAAGTCATAAGCAGGAGCCAGTCATCTGAAGGTTTTACACATCACTGCTTTCTCTTAATGTCTTTCTCTGTTAGAGCGATGATTCATACTCCTCAAACTCCTGTCTTCTGCACATAAATGCATGGACTCAAAGCCCCCCCCCACCTTTCCCAAACACCCACACACTCACCCTTTTACGTGGAATAAGGTGATTTCATCAAAAAAAGAATAGTAAAAGATATTAGATGTGGCTGAATCCGTTCCAAATTTTTGCTATATTGTGCACTCGGTGTCTCAGCCCGTGTCATACTTCTTGTATCATTAACACTAGAGTGTGGGGTGTTATTTTTAAATAGTTCTATACATTTTGCATGCATGTTCAGGATGTGATATAATACAGTAGTTACGCCATGTGGCAAGTGTTCTTATCCAGCTCCAGGACAGGAACGCTACTAAGAATACTGTCAAGCTTAAAAAAACTGTGCGAGAGGAGTTAGTGAGTTGATTACTAATTTAAGGAAAAAAAAAACAGGTGTGTGTAAGGTTTGGGATAAAAGGACACATGAGTGACCATCTGATATTTACATTACACTTATGGCATTTGGCAAATTGCCTTATTGAGACAGACTTGCACTTTATCTCATTATACATCTGAGCATTTGAGGATTAACGGGCTTGCTCAAGGGCCCATCAGTGGAAGCTTGGTGGTGCTGGGGTTTGAACCTGGGACCGTTCGATCAGAAGTCCAAACCGCTCCCAACGGTGCGTGAACTGTCAAAAAGATGTTGGAGAGAAAAGATCAAATTCAAATTTTATTAGTCACATACACAATCATACACAGTATAATATGCAGTGAAATGCTTTTATACGACCGCCAGTGACCGAAAAAAAAAGAAAATAAAATCTTGTACGTAAAATAAATAATCAATAAAAAGGAAATACTAAAGAAATAATTTTAACTAGTAAAATTTGTAAAATTAACTGTGCATAAGGGCATAATAAAATATTGCAAAAATATAGAAATATGGTATTAAAGTGTCAGTGGTTGTGCAAATATGCATGAAAGGTGACATGTGCAATTGTCCAGATGTATGAGTATTTAGTGCAAGTGTGTATGAATGTGTCCATGATTGTCCAGTCAGTGTTGTGAGCTTAAAAGATGTTATTAGTCCTGTGTGGAGGTGTGATTGAGAGACCTTATCGCCTGCGGGAAGAAGCTCCTCCTCAGTCTCTCTGTGTTGGCCTTTAGGGAGCGGAATCTCTTCCCAGACCGCAACAAAGAGAACAGTCCATTACTGGGGTGACTGAGGTCCTTCATGATCTTCCTGGCCTTAGTCCAGCACCGCTTGCTGTAGATGGAGTGCAGGTCAGGGAGCTCAGTGCGGATGATGCGTTCGGCTGATCGCACCACCCTCTGTAGAGCTCGTCTGTCCTGCATGGTGCTGTTCCCGAACCAGGTCGTGATGTTTCCCGTCAGGATGCTCTCTATGGTGCAGGAGTAGAAGTTCCTGAGCACCTTGGAGGGCAGTCTAAAGTCTCTCAAGCGTCTGAGGTGGTAGAGACGCTGCCGGGCTTTTTTCACCACGGTGTTGATGTGACAGGACCATGATAGGTCCTGCGTGATGTGAACACCGAGGTATCTGAAGCTGTCCACTCTCTCCACTGGGCTCCTGTTGATGACGGGGGTCTGGTAGTTCCTCTCCTGCTTTGTACTAAAGTCCACTATCAGCTCCTTTGTCTTACTGACGTTCAGGAGGAGATTGTTCCTCTGGCACCAGTTCTCCAGATTTCCAATCTCCTCTAGGTAGTCCGACTCATCATTGTTGGTGATCAGTCCGACCACGACGGTGTCGTCAGCAAACTTGATGATGGAGGTGGAGTTGGTAGTGGCCACGCAGTCGTGGGTGTACAAAGAGTACAGCAGGGGGCTCAGAACACAACCCTGGGGGGCTCCAGTGCTGAGAGTGAGTGTAGCTGAGACATGTCCGCCCATCCTTACTGCCTGTGGTCTGCCAGTCAGAAAATTGGAGATCCACTGACATATAGATGAGCTCAGTCCCAGGTGCTCCAGCTTGGTGGTGAGTGTGGAAGGAATTATTGTGTTAAAAGCAGAGCTGTAGTCGATGAAGAGCATTTTAACATAATTCCCTTTCCTAGTGTCCAGGTGAGTGAGTGATGTGTGGAGGAGATGAGAGATTGCATCGTCTGTGGAGCGGTTCTGACGGTATGCAAACTGTAGTGGGTCCAGTGTGTCGGGTAGTGAAGAAATGATGAAGTCTCTGATAAGGCGTTCAAAGCACTTCATCACTACTGAGGTGAGGGCCACAGGGCGATAGTCATTGAGAGAAGCAGGATGTGGTTTCTTTGAAACAGGAACAATAATGGACTCTTTGAAGCATGTGGGGATCACCGACTGAGATAAAGAGATGTTGAATATCTCAGTGAACACAGGTGCTAGCTGGTCTGCGCAGGCTCTGAGAATACGACCTGAGATGCCGTCTGGTCCTGCTGCTTTCCTGGTGTTCACTCTCTTGAAGGCTCTCCTCACGTCGTGCTCGGAGATGATGAGCGCGTTCCCGGTGCTGACTGTGTCTTCCTGTCTGCAGCCGTTAGCGCCGCTAGCATTAGCGCCGTTAGCATTAGCGCCGTTAGCATTAGCATTGCTAGCGTCTTTAGCTGCAGCCTCGAAGCGAGCGTAAAATGTGTTCAGCTCGTCTGCCAGAGTCGCGGTTAGCTGGTGTCACATGGCCTGGGGGAAACACGTGATAGTCTTCAGCCCTCCCTGACTGGTAGTTGCTGGGAGTGTTCTAATGAATTTGGAAAAATACCAAGAAAAATAATAATGACAAGAAAAAAAAGTATACGTCACGCTTGTCAGTTACATGGATTATTACACCGTAATACATAAAGGCAGGTGGAACAAATGCATATTAAACATATACAGATTTGACCATGGACATTTGTTCAGTAATACATATTTACAGTTATGCTTTACTATCGTACAGCGGTGTGTAGCCTTATCATACTTTTAGGCTTGACTGCAAGATATCCGCTGTGTTTAATGAGAGCCACGACTTTAGGAAACATAAATTACCCGTGTGTGTTGTTGTGTTGTAGCTTTGATGATCCAAAGTCTTCTACCACTATCTATCTATCTATCTATATATATATATATATATATATATATATATATATATATATATATATACAGTGGTGTGAAAAACTATGTGCCCCCTTCCTAATTTCTTATTCTTTTGCATGTTTGTCACACTTAAATGTTTCTGCTCATCAAAAACCGTTAACTATTAGTCAAAGATAACATAATTGAACACAAAATGCAGTTTTTAAATGAAGGTTTACTTTATTAAGGGAGAAAAAAAACTCCAAATCTACAGTACATGGCCCTGTGTGAAAAAGTGATTGCCCCCCTTGTTAAAAAATAACTTAACTGTGGTTTATCACACCTGAGTTCAATTTCTGTAGTCACCCCCAGGCCTGATTACTGCCACACCTGTTTCAGTCAAGAAATCACTTAAATAGAAGCTACCTGACACAGAGAAGTAGACCAAAAGCACCTCAAACGCTAGACATCATGCCAAGATCCAAAGAAATTCAGGAACAAATGAGAACAAAAGTAATTGAGATCTATCAGTCTGGTAAAGGTTATAAAGCCATTTCTAAAGCTTTGGGACTCCAGCGAACCACAGTGAGAGCCATTATCCACAAATGGCAAAAACATGGAACAGTGGTGAACCTTCCCAGGAGTGGCCGGCCGACCAAAATTACCCCAAGAGCGCAGAGACAACTCATCCGAGAGGCCACAAAAGACCCCAGGACAACATCTAAAGAACTGCAGGCCTCACTTGCCTCAATTAAGCTCAGTGTTCACGACTCCACCATAAGAAAGAGACTGGGCAAAAACGGCCTGCATGGCAGATTTCCAAGGCGCAAACCACTTTTAAGCAAAAAGAACATTAAGGCTCGTCTCAATTTTGCTAAAAAACATCTCAATGATTGCCAAGACTTTTGGGAAAATACCTTGTGGACCGACGAGACAAAAGTTGAACTTTTTGGAAGGTGCGTGTCCCGTTACATCTGGCGTAAAAGTAACACAGCATTTCAGAAAAAGAACATCATACCAACAGTAAAATATGGTGGTGGTAGTGTGATGGTCTGGGGTTGTTTTGCTGCTTCAGGACCTGGAAGGCTTGCTGTGATAGATGGAACCATGAATTCTACTGTCTACCAAAAAATCCTGAAGGAGAATGTCCGGCCATCGGGCAATTACTTTTTCACACAGGGCCATGTAGGTTTGGATTTTTTTTTCTCCCTAAATAATAAAACCCCTCTTTAAAAACTGCATTTTGTGTTTACTTGTGTTATCTTTGACTAATAGTTAAATGTGTTTGATGATCAGAAACGTTTTGTATGACAAACATGCAAAAGAATAAGAAATCAGGAGGGGGGCAAATAGTTTTTCACACCACTGTGTGTGTGTGTGTATATATATATATATATATATATATATATATATATATATTTAAAACTGTGACCCTTGTGCAGACCCTGTCCAATATATAATAATAGTCATGTCCTGGCGGGAAAGAATGATCATTGAATGATTTTGTTTATAAAGCATTTTCTATGCAAGCACAGTATCTGTGTTATCTGTTACTGTAGAAATTATGACTCATTAACACTTGTGCATTACAATAATTAATAAACAACCTTTGTGTAAACAGAATGTAGAATACGACAATGCTTTGGTAAATAGTGAGTAAGGCTTATCAGTGTTGTTATGCATGGAGTCAGTTATATATTCTTCACCTTATAAAAGAATAGTCATCATGTAGTCTCCAGTGTACTGATGCTGCAGTAGCATGGCTCACATATTTGGCAAATCACTACTTCTTCACTGAGAAGGTGTGTTCATGACAGCCAGGAAACATCCTGGGGCTTTTTGTTCCCACAGTTGTTTCTGTTTTTATTGGACAATTAAAGATGGCCAGGTGCCTCTTGGCGCAACCCCAGATCTCTGAGATAGCAGTTAGACTGATGTTCCTCATGACTGCTCCTTTTGTTTTTCTTTTCTTTAGTTTTTTTTTTCAACCTGAAATTGGCGCTTATTGATGAAGTCATGCATCTCACTTGTTTTAATTCATACTTCTGACTCTTTGTAGATGAATTTCCTTTTTCGTTTTTTTTGTGCTGGCTGTAGCGTCCTTTCTTTCCATCTTTGTTTTAAAAACACCTTTATCTTTATCAATGTTCTTGTGTCGTGCCTGCTCACCTTCCATTGTGTGTTTCTGACAGGCTTTCCTTTTTATATCGTTCCAGTACTTTTTTACGATTTGTAACCGGACTGCTGGGAAAACGTCAGTGAGCTAGTGAGCATTAGTAAACACCAGTCAGAATCTATAAACGGGCCTATCAATCAAACCTTTTTATAGCTTGGGAACAACTACAATAGCAGATTATCCTGTTGGACTTCCAAAGCCTGAGGGCTTCAGTTAGTCTCGTGTGTCTGTTTCACCCCCACGTGGTAGTCAGAGATGTGTTGAAGACATTCTCTTCATGATCTTATCTCATGGCTTAAATATTAGTGTAAGCAGATCAGCAGTGACCTAAGAATATTTGCACCCCTGTAACATTCTCTAAATAATGTGATTTGTATTCAAACGGGTCTCATTAACACATATGATGACTTAAAGCAGCAACATCTGTTTACCAAATTATGAGTCAATAGTATCTGGGGAAACAAAGAAAAATAATGTTGACAGTTCTTTAAAATAACAAGCAAAGAGGAAGTTATGAAATTGTCTTTGGAATATCCTTACCAGCAGTGAAACCCATCATTCGGAACTGGAGAAAGATGTAGACAACAAAGAGACGACTGTAAAGAAGTAGAAGAGACGTAGAGGCAAACAAAAGTGACCAGATTCACATAAAGGAAACCTGAAGATGTCTGTAAAGGCAAGCTGAATAAAAGTCTGCGTTTCTCTCACATTTTCATTCGTCTTTAGTCATTGCTTTGTTCCAAACAGAGTTCTGATGGATTCTGAGCTTATCTCAGGAATCCTGGGCATGAGGTGCCGTTATATCATAGTGCAGCATGAACTCTGTAGAAAGGGCCAGTTCACAAAGCACGACATTGTTACTAAGTGAGAAAGTTAGAATTTTAAGCACTTTTGAATCTTGTCCATGTTAATAATAATGATAATAATAACAATAAATATAGTATAATAAATATATATATAATAAATAATATATATAATAAATATAGTTGCAAGCAACGACGAGTCAGGGGCCTGGGCGCACCACGCAACTTGTGTGGTTTTTGAGCATGTTAAGACCTCCAATGCTGGATGCTGGAAGTGCCAGTGACCCAAACTCCCTCTGCCCTCCGGACCTGTCTGACCCATCCTGGTGCCCCGCTTCTGGTTGGAGATCTCGTCACATGGATGCCCCATGTGTCTCTTTGGGATGCGTCTGGTGTCTGGGGATGATTCTCTCTACTTAGACGACGGTTCTGGCCTCGACTGGTGTTAGCAGCTGTTTCTCTGAGGACTTGACAATTCGATAGTTCAGGACTGGAACTTTCTACAAGTCTACCTGAGTCTCCAATAACTACCTGGACTCCATATTAGCATCAATTATTATAGCTGAACTGCCTGCCACCTAACACACTGTATAAATGCAGATCATTTCCTGCTATCTGTTTCACCCAGATGAGGATGGGTTCCCTATTGAGTCTGGTTCCTCTCAAGGTTTCTTCCTATTACCATCTCAGGGAGTTTTCCTTGCCACTGTCGCCCTCGGCTTGCTCACCAGGGACTATCTGAACTTTTTGATTCATACACATTCACATTCCATACAAACTTAAATAATTCTTTGGATTGTGTAAAGCTGCTTTGAGACAATGTCAATTGTTAAAAGCGCTATACAAATAAAATTGAATTGAACATTTGAAAATTGTTTCATTTTTGAAGAGTAACCTGTTGTCATAGTGCTTGGGCTCTAAGAATTATCAGTGTATGCAGCTGAAATGTTAAATTCCCCTCTGTAACATCTCTCCATATTTTGGTTATTCCTGAAAATGGTTTGACACAAAAACTAATAAAAAAAAAACAAGCATTGCTGTCTCTCTGCTACTGAGGCCAAACCATGACCGAGCTTGTTGATTTTGACCAGATGCCATGGCGAACGTAACCCGACTAAGCCATGAAATTCCTTAGGGCATCGTGTGCTAACTCTTTCAGTAATCATTTGCACCTCCTCGGCTTACAGTTACCCTTTGCACAGAGCAGTCTAAGTTTCCTTAGTACGCCAGCATTTCATCTTAAATAAATTGACTGATGAAACTAATTTAACTAATCAGAAATAATTTAAGTTCCCATTTTTGCCTAGTGCTTCAGAACCTGATCCGATGAGACATCTGTTTTTAAACTTGAAGGACTGAAGGAGAATTATCGCACAGTTCTATTTCCCGTTATGGGTAAACCTAATGGTTTTACGTCATGTCAATCATTCATCATCCCGAAGAAAATTAACCAAGTCAAAGTTTGTAAAAGTCTGTGAAAACCATTAACTTGCTTGTTGAAAAATATACTATCATAGTTGATGTAACATAGTTGATGTTCCCTGTTCTGAAACTATGCTGTGCAGGATTTCAATTGATGGAGGGCATAGGGGTCTGACTCCATCTGCCCCATGCTTTTCTCACCTTCTGTCTTTTAAACCATAGTTGCATCATAGGCCAGCTTCCCAGCATTATTCTTCAAAGTCTGCAAAGCTCTGTGTCTGCTTGTGGTTCTCTACTTATCGATGAGCCTGTGGTAATCCTCATGGAGATCCATAAGGAGTTTCCCATCGGGGTAGCAGTGTTAAGTGCTAAGCTCTGTAAACAATGATAAATTCATCAAAAGAAATGGTTCATTGGACCACAGTTTGGATAGAAATGCTGCATTTTGTCTAATTATCATGTTCCAGACAATATTGCTGACTCTGAATAAGCATTGCTTCTTCTACTGTATATTCATTTTTGTCTCTCTATCTCTCTCTCTTCCTGTCTCTCTCTCGCTGTCTCTCAGGAGGAGCTGAGGGAGCTGAGGGAGCAGCCTATTGATCCGCAGGCCGAGCAAGAGATCATCGACAGCATCGAGGAGGTGTACTTTTCCAACGACTCCATTGACATGGTGCAGTACGAGCTTGAGGTGCGTTCGCTTAGTTTAACCACCTGTATTAACTCCCAGAACCGCCTACTGAGTCTGAAACCGACCACAAATTCTCAAGGCAAGAGTGAAGGCATAACTTTCTCAATCATTCAGGAAGGAAGCGTGAACCCTGAAACTGCAATTGTGGGCTCGTGTGAAGTTTGTAGCCAAATCCAGGATTGATGGATTATCCATTTATTGTGGGTGTGAAATCTCATTAGATTTGGTGATGCATTACAAACTGCGTTATAAATGAGTACGACCAGGCAAGGGGGAAGTAATTCCTCTTATTCATGCACTGCTTCCTTTATTTAGAGTTTATCTTTATTTATTTGGCAAATGTTGGACAGTATTACTTAAAATGTCCTTCAAAGTCATTGTGCATCAAATATTTATATGGAAAATTGTGCTTATGTGAATTTTTAAAAAAAACTTTACCCCTTTTGAAGACATCTATTGAGAGGTGAAATTTGGATCGTTGTTGTTTTGCTTTCTTCCTTAGAGCATTGCAAGGTTTATGTGCTTGATTTGCTCTTTCTCTCTCTCTCTCGCTCTCTCAGAATCTTCCCCCAGACCTGAACCTGCAGGAGCTGGAAGAGTACAGAGATAAGCTCAAAAGACAGCAAGCAGCTGTAAGTGTAGATTAAAGTACAATTACGTCCTCACCCTCACAATGTTTCATCAACTGCTGTTCTTCTCCATCCCTCTTCTTTTTGAAAGAGGTTTATTTCATTTTCAGGACTTTCAGAAAATAGAGGTCCATTGGCATGTTGTACTAGCTAACCCCAATCCTTGTGCAATGACTCTGACTTGTATTCCTTTTTTTGTTCTCAGCATATGAAAAATTACTTGCCTTTTCATCCATAGACAGCTGTCTGCACTTCTTTATGCAGTTTTATGCTTTTCAGTAACAAATGGAATCTTCACAAGTGAAACCCAGGTCTTAAACTGAGAGTAGCCATACTGAGCTGTCTATTGTTTAAACAATCAACCCTAACAGGGTGCACCTGGGCCACAAGAAACACTTGTCAGTCACATGTTCCAGTAATTTTGATCACTTAATAAAAAATGGGTGGCTTCAAACAATGGGTGGCGCTTTCTAATTTGTTTAGCACATCTACCCATCAATAACAGGTGATGAAAACCGAAACTCTAACGTATCAGCTCATCTCATATTCAATTCCAGATGTCTTTACTGTATAGAAAAAGGAAATAAAGTGGCCTGGCTGTTGTAATCATTTCAGTTTGTAGTAGCTACATTATAATTCATAATAGTTACCATGTTAAGTATGGTCAAGTTTAAACATTTGCTTATTTAGAAGACATGAAAAAATATAGTTGCAAGCAATGATGGGAGGGCCCAAGCACCTTGGGTGCACCAGAAAGACAGTGGGCGCATGCATTTAAAGAAGACACATCAATACCATTATAATTATAATACCATACTTTTAGAATAGGGTGAATTTTATGTCAAGACCTTCGAAACTCCCCGGATGCTGGGAAAAAAGCATCACACAATGTGTTGTCATTGAACGGGAAGTCAGTCAATATGACGTCTTTCAATCCTCATTGTCTTGATATCACGTAGGCCTGGTTTGGTCGTGGTCGTATAAAATAGGAATAGCGTATCAAACTCCATTGGGTGTGTTGTGCAAACGAACCAAAATAACTGACTACCTATTGAGTCGAGCCCATAACATCCAATGTGAAAGTTGTTCAGCTCAATGAGCTCTAAATGTGTACTGGGTCTTTGCATGCATATGTGCAAGCCTGTATGAGCTATGCAGCGAAATCTCTCGTGAAATGCTCAGGCATCCTAATTGCAGCAGATTACAACCTGTCTACTAATTTTCATGACTTTGCGAGCATGTTTAGACCCCCAAAAATAATATTCCTTAGAAGAATAAGAGGGCCTTGGACCCTAATGAAGGCAACACTTACAATGACATGTTATAATTTATGTTAAATGACAGCTAGTTCTGACCGAGCAATCTGATAAACAAGATGACCAAGACCTCAAACTGATATGACCTGCGGTAATGTTCCTACTGTAATATGCAGCTTAATTTTGATTTAAGGCAGATTTTTCTTTTTAAGAAAAAACCTGAACTATTCTGTTAAGTTCTACCTACTACATAACTCCTTTCAACTTATTTAAACATCATCTGTGCTGCTGATGCAAACACTTTTCATTTTCAGACTTCAGTCTTTGCCTAGAATGCAAGCAGATCCTGCTATTATTTCATTGTGTCTGATATTTTGGGCTGCCACTTCAGAAATGTTGAGTGTGCAGTTTCCTGCAGAGTGTTTTTAAAATGACTTAATCAGGTTTGATGTATATTTGCATCAATTCCACACAGTATTTGATTGTTCCTTAGACTTCAAAATGCAGCAGAGAAAAAAATGATCTATTGCATACCATGGGGAAAAATATGTACGGTGTAGGTCAAAAGTTTGGACACACCTTCTAATTTAATAGTTTATAATTTTTTCCCCAAGATTCTAGAGCAATAATGGAAATGTAAAAATTCTGAAATAAAACCTATGGAATTAATTTAACAATGACAACAATCAATTATTGACAGTATATATTATATATACTTCAGGATAGCAAGACCAAAACGTACCTCTGCTGCAGAGGAGACGTTCATTTAGAGTTACCAGCCTAAAAAATCACCAATTAACAACCAGCACCTCGGATTAGAGATTATGAAGACTTTACAGAGTATAAGTAGCAGACACATCTCAATATCACCTGTTCAAAGGAGATTAATGCATATTTTCGACACCTTCAGCATTGTTTTACAATGTAAAAAGAAATAAAAATCTGGAAAAACAATGGAATTATCAGGGTATAACTGTTGACTGGTAGTGTAGGATGGAAAATAAATAGTCAAATATTTTATACTTGATGAAAATAAGCAAAATTAAACGAGTTCAAGATTAATTCTCTTTCTGAATATAAAGTTTGTGAGCGTAAGTCTAGCTTTTGACTAAGTGTCTCCAGTACTTTTCATACCATCTCAAGAGCCTGTAATTCTTTCAGGTCTGGAGACTGAAAGTGCAGCATTATTTCTGTTCAATTTGCCATGTTTCATTTAAACTTTATATCATATTTAAACTTTATATTCCAATTTCAGCTTATCCACAGAAAACAGAGATCCATTGGCATGATGTAATGTTTCCAAGGTCCATGGTTTTATCCTCAACTTCTCAGAGTTTTTACGTTTCTCATGGGAGATACAAACTTTTATACTAAACGTGTTTAGTTACAGTGCCTTCTGCTTTTCATCTCCCTCAGAGGTTACTCAAGTTTTTAGTTTTTTATCTTTTTAATCTGTTTTATCCTTTACTATAGGTTACATCTTAGAACAGCTAAATAAAAAGCTCAGCTCAGACTTTTTTGTGATCGCTATATGGTTATAGAGATATTAGATAAAATGTATTATCCTTAAAGGTAATTCTATGACAGAATGTCTATACAAGGGGGCGTTCTAGTGAAAACGAGACTTTTGAGTGTGCGGAATAGCAGAACAAAGTTTTTTAGTATCACAGAGTCTGCTTCATGTCTGAAACTCTGGCCTTCCAGGAACTCCTTAAATGACCCAAACATATGGAAATGGCTTGGAGCAAGGTCATGCGTATACACTGGTTTGTGGCAGTAACTGCCAGCTGAGGTCCTGTAACGTGCAATGGATATTCGTGAATGATTGTGTGTACAGTACAGTTCCCCCAGACAAATGCATCTCTTCAGCAAGTTGACGACAACCAATTTGTAGATTTTCAAGGATCAGGAGTTCCACTCACTGAATGTTCACAGGAACCATGCTGTAGGATTTAAGGCAACTTGTGTGGGATCTTCATTCACAGATGAACGGCCTTCTTTAAGACAGCAATATAGTATTGTTGCCTTCAAGAAAAAAAAAAGTTCCAGAATAATAATGCATTCAATAAGAAACAGTTTTTTATGTTGAACATTTGTGAACATTTTTATTAATGTAAAATAAAACATTACTTATAGAAAAAAAAATCTGAACTTTTTTATATTTTACTGTTTCAAAATTAATGATGTACCAGATATCTTAAAATAGCATAGTGTGACATCCCTTAGCCCGAAAATGAGCCATGCCTGTTCTCTATGATCCAGAGTCTGGGTCTTGAACCAAATACCTGAGCAACAGCCTTTTTTTTTTTTTTTTTTTTTGTCTTTCTTTTTTTTTTCCCTACTGTCTGCGCCACTTGGGGGCAACATAGACTCGTAGCTTTGTTTTTACACATTTGCTGATATTTCCGTCACAACAGCGTGATCAATCTTCTGAAGTCCAAGCCTTGTAGCCTGAGTCTACATGTTTCGCAGGATGCTTTGAACAAATGCATGGTGCCATCAGGTTTATCATTCTCAGGGTGACAGAACAGAACAGTCCATCACTTTCTAGGCAGTGTGTGTGTTCATGCTGCATGTGTCGTTTTAAGAACAAACAATGCTCTTTGCTTTTGATTTAGGATGTGCCAGGGTTCACACATACCTGGGAGGATGAGCTTCATAGAAAGCACATTAGCAACAAGAATGAGTTGTGTTTTTTTTTTTATTTTTTATTATTCTATTCTATTCTATTCTAGTTATTTATTTTTTATTTTCATTAACAAATTGATTAATCACTATATAAACCCATGATTATAGATGATTTGGTTTAAATTGTTTTTTTTGTATGCAATGGCACTATTAAATGTAGATAGTACAGATGGTGATCCTGGACGGAAGGTGGCAGCTCTTACTATAGTGCAGGGTGTAAATAGAGTCATGCATTTCTACTAATTTCTGTAGGAACATGATTTGTTTGTTTATTGTTTTCGGAAGGAGTCTCCATGCCAGTTCTTTGTAACAGTCAGAAGTAAAGCTGTAACTTTTGAGTTTTGCGTATGGGAAAGTCTTCCGGATTGACCCCGCCCCCAGAACGTTAAAATATTAATCAGAAAATCTCCAGTGAGATGATTAAATGGGAAACATTTTAATATTTTCAGGACTGTTGACACGTCCTTGGCTAGAGTTCATCACTAAATTAATTGCTTGTCTGAGCTGTAACTGTCTCTTAGGTTTTCAAAGGCTAATTTTAGACGTTTTATTTTCCTTTCTGAATCTATTGATTCTCTGACATACAGAATTGGAAGAAAATTCCGATCAGTCTGGAACCAGAGATTCCCTTCTACCATAGACAGTTATTATTCTGAACATTGCCTGCAATGAGCCTTCAGTTGCCCTTTGTGTGGAGAAATAAGTTATTAGCACAGGTGAAGCAAACTGATTAAAGCTCATGGACTGGGGGAACTGAGATAAAGCAGTGAATAAGAATAGTTATTTTTTTTCCCGATTCATATTAGCCCCACTGCCATAACTGTCTCGGCTCTCAGTCTGTTTCACTACCTGCTCTAATCACACGTGCACACACACACACACACACACACACACACACACACACACAGCCTACACACCCACACTTGCACATCACTACTCAAATCCAGTCTGCTATGAAAGAAAATCGATCTGCCTTCAAAAATCGTTGATGAAGCGCTTAATAGTCATCTCTTAATGGTTGCTCCTGTTGCAGCCATCTTGAAGCTGCATGTGTATGTTTAGGGCAACGTTAGATTTTATATCTAACTAAATTGTTGGTTCTTATTAGGGGGAAAAAAAACATTTGTCAGGGAACGCGGAGGTTTTGTGCATGTACAACACAGGAGATACACAGCCACAAGGACAGTGCTGCATGCCAAGTTTAATTTGTTTCTAATTACTCAGACTTTTAGTTGCTAATTACTCATGCTATTACAACCTGACTGTCAGACACAGAGATGATTAAAAAGCTAAGCCCCAAACGTGGTTTGTCTCTTGGTACGACAACGCTGTTTACTTCTCTATATTTTTTATTTTTAATATTTTTCTATATTTTTCAACCTTCACTCATTATAAAATGTCCTCGTCTCTATGAGAATAGATGATAAATCATTAGTTTTAAGGCATATCAATATATTTTGAAACGAGATACATCTCCTCCTGGAGGAGAGTCGAGTGTTCGATTCCCGCCTCGGGTCTGTTTGCATGTCCTCTCATGTGCTTTGTAGATTTTCTCCAGGTACCCCAATTTCCTCTGTAGTCCAAAGACGTGCAGCTTAGACTAATTGGCGTTCCCAAATTGCCTGTTGAGTGTGTGCGCCCTGTGATGCTTTGGCACCCTGTCTAGATGAATGAATGAATAGATCTCCTCCTCTTTCGATGCTATCATTGTCTCCTGGGTTTGCAGAAACAGTAAGCATCTTTATTTTGCCACTAGGTCGTGAACACTTGTCATCAATGTTTTCCACAATGTGGATTTGTGATGCCTTGTTGAAATATGGTACTATTCTCGCATGCAAGTATTAAGTTTAAAGGGCGAAAAAAAATCAATGAAAATATGTTTACAATATTCTTCAGTACAGCATTATCACCACTATAAACTGCATTAAAAAGAGTGTGTTTGACTTTGTGCTGCTGCTGCAACCCTGACTGTGAAGCCTTCACGGCCTTGAAAGAAAACGCACTGCAAGCTTCATTTACTCTACGAAGCCCCGGGGTGATCATTGAGGTGAAAATTACACAATTGAGGCCAACTTTTACTCCATTCGCTCAAAATAGTACAATTCATTTCCACGTTTTGGTGAATTCGTATGCACAAGATGCGAAGAACCGCCGTGATGTCACCGTTATGGTGCTCTTACTATTAACAGTGCCTTAACCGGCAAGGGTTGACCATATGTCTCCATAATGCGCCTCCCAACTGGACATATATTTATGTGCATATACATAAAAGAAAAGGGAAAAAAAGACAAATTATAATGACTTATTGTTGATACAGGCGCACTGTTATTTATATCTGTTGCATGAATTAACCAAGATGTTCACCCAGATTGTATATCACGTTCAAGTCATTGCTTGATGTTCTGAAACGTGCCCTCAGTACAAACATTTTTGCATATTTATGACAACTCTGGATGCTAAGTAGTCTAAGTCAATAGAAAACTTAATTACTTCGCAAGAACAAGTCAGCTTGTTATTCGTTTTGTTCTGTTTAGATTTTATTGTTGTATTTAACCCATTGTAAATCTTTGTGAACAGCTGAAAGAGGCCTATTCTCAGAGATGGGCCTATTTATTTGTGTCTCCTGCCTGTAAGACATGAGCAACACGTAAAGATCACTATCCATCTGATAATAATTCGTTTTTCTATCCGCAGTTCCAGCTAAACCATTCAGGGGAATTTGACCTTCACATAAACTTTATTAGGAAGCATAGATGAGCACAAGCTATTTCATATATGTCTAATACACATTTCTTGAAATTTTTTACCCCTTTTTTTTTTTTTTTTTTTAAGTGGAAGGGTTGCGAGACATCTTTCTTAGAATGAATATGATTTATGGTTATTATTATATTTGTATTATTATATTTAAAAAAATCCCCACTTTCAAGAAAATACTGCGATTATACATTGTGTATTAATATTTGGCCGAAAAATCCCAAGATACCATTTTTGGTCCATATCGTTCATCTCTGTATTCCCCTACAGCAAGGCATCACTAAATGACTTTGGTCCGGATTCGTGACCGTCCTATCGCCCTGATGTTTTTCAGAATATAAATCAGAATAATTAATATGCCAGTACTGTATGTTTCAAGGAAACAAAGTGCTAGCACTTTGTTTCCTTGAGGTGGGCGCAGCTATTTGCAGCACTCAGCAGAGCGAATCAATGCAATAGTTTACTGTATATAGACAGAGTATGCAAAAGAAACGAAAAGCGCAACAGAGCAGGGTTTGCTCCAAAAAAAAAAAAAAAAAAAAGGAAAGTACACTATGAACCTTTAAAGATGAATGAACAGATCAATATATTATTTTTCTTCCTGCAGGTAGTTACAAACCAGCTTGTCTAATATGTTCCACTGCACTGTTAAGATATGCAAGATGTGTAAAGTCCGCGAACTGAGAGCCCAGTGTGACAAATCAACCAGAGTCCATTCACATTCATTTACAGCCCAGCACTGTGCAAATGAATATTCACTAACGATTGTTTGTTCCATACAAATACAAGGAATTAAACAGCCATTAAAGTTAAAGTTAGACAGTAAGTTAAACTGTCTACATGTTTAACATACAGAACAGTAGTTACTGAAAACTGTCAATAAATATTATTGAAATGCAATACAAATTAAAAAAACTTTTTTTTATTATTATTTTTATAAAGACTTATAATATCTGAATCCTAATACAACCATGAAATTTAGACCTGAGCTAAAAAAAAGAAAATAAATTTATTGACCGGACCTTAAATTTTTTTTTAATTCAACACCCCTGATCTGTAGTCACAGTCAACACTTGTATCTCAGATGCTTCACATAATAACAGAATATATCAAAATCTTATGTTAAAGGTACAGTGTTCCTCCCACATTTTAAACATGGGAAAATCGTTGACAGAAGATAAAAAAAAAATATATTGATGGCTCATAAGATTCAGAGTGATGCGAAACATCCACAAACTGTGTTTTCTGACAGAAGCCATTTTGTTTCGTCCTTTTTCCTTGTCTCTTGACAAGTTCCATTATTTTGTCTAAGCGGAATAAAAGAGGCTGAGGAAGAAACCACTGTTTGTAGCTGCATTACCAAGTCAAAGTGTCATTCAGTAATAAATTAAATATCGATTGTGTTGTTTATTTTTTTTTCTCTCTTCTCATTACATGTTTAGAATCTGCTTTGGAAGTTGCTTACTACAGCTAGCATGCATCACTTGTGTGACACTGTGAAGGAAAAAGTTTGAATTGTTTCAGTGAAGTTTGGATGTGTTGACAGACTTGAATTAGTGCTGCTGATTAGCTTTTGTGTTTTTGGCCTATGTTTTAGCAGTATGGTAATTATCTAGTTCTCCACGTCTCTCACTGCTGTACAGTCGTTTCTTGCTAATTGGCTAAAGGATTAAATCGAGTGTATTAAATGAGATAGGATGGTAATGTGGTAATGCTGTGGTCCTCTCGGACCGGAGACTGACATTAATCCCATTGCCTCTGTGCTCAGTCACTGAGCCTAGTTTGAGGATTAATCCTAATACACTCTTTACAATGCTGTGTATCTGTTCTTCAGCCTGTTCGCCTGTGACAAATTAATATACAAACATGAGTAATGAATAGCGTAATGGACTTTGACAGAGGATTGATTTTTATGCAGAATTTAACAGCCTTTCTGTAAAAGCTAGAAGTGATTCATTTGACAACATTTTGCTTTTAATTTTATTTTTTTACTGACTGCTCAGTCTCTTTTGACTAGATTTTGCTCTCTCTCTCTCTCTCTCTCTCTCTCTCTCTCTCTCTCTCGCTTTCTATAACACACACTACACACACTAATGCTCCGTGTCCTGTCTCACCGTTTGAGCTAGCACAGTTGTATCTGTCCTGACATGCTCCATCTCATGTGCGTCTGTCTTCTGAACAGCATCAGCTCTCCTGTGTCCCGTGGCCTAGCTGGCATGTTGCTCATTCCGTCTTTGTGTGAGCCTGTCAGTGATCTACACCTCCGTACGACCTCAATGTTCAGACCATCCGTCTAAAGGAAACTTTATCACCAGCACATGTCACTTTATCAGATGGGCTTGGACAAGAACATTTGACTACTTTTGTCGAAATAACAGGTCACTTTCACTGGAGGAACTCTGGCATGCATTAATCCCTTTTGAAGTTTTAGTGAAAAAAAAAAATCTATATTTCTTAAAAAAAAAACACACACACACACATCATTGTATTAGACAGAACGGTTTTTACATTTCCTTCTTTGTACATCACAACTGAGTTGGTCTATTGTTGGCTATTCTCCAAACCAAGCTTAAACACTATACAGCTGTTCTACAGCAGTTTTCCAGTGCACAGCATTTGAGATTATGTTTTCTACTCTTTTCCAGGTTTGAACACACCCTTAACGGGAACTTTGCACTCCTCATAGCTTAAGGGTTGTACTATGCACTACTGTATACATTGAGTAAAACCTTTTGTCATGTGCCGTATCAGATGAGAAAATCATCAGTGTTGTGGTGATATGATGTGGCTTTACTCAAAGTCGAGTTCTACAGTACTTGCCTCAATGAAGTTCCACTCAAAGTTTTTTTTATTAATTGTACTTTCTTAAATTTTTTATTAATGAACAGCATATTACACTTTCCAACCATTTTGCAAAGTTGTGTCTACCAGACAGGTTAATTCCTGTTATCACTTACGTTATTACAGCTGCAAACAATCACCCCTTTACCAGCCTCTCCTTTCGTCTTCACATTGGAGACACAACAACGGGTAGTTATGTTAGATAGTAACCAGATTTATTTTTGTGTTCAGATAGATTTTTGTGTTCTCGAGTTCGACGAAGTGATTCTTACTGTATATGCTTTTCACACGAATATACAATGTAAAGCATATTAATCCATTTGAACCAATCTCTATGCCGATGCTATCGTCATGGGATCAAAAACCGTAACCGTGCCTAAGGAAATGAATCTTACGTAAAATGTAAAACTGTTGTCTCTGTGCCTTTAAATTGTGAGGGGAATCCCTGAAGCCATTTTGTTAAAGTCTGCATTTATGTCTCCTATTTTTTGCACAGTACATGTGAGCTTCTTCCGTAATTTGTTCTCATATCTTCGAACTTTCGTAAGTCGGGGACCACCTGTATTTATACGAGCTGAAAAATTGTGTCAAGGTTGGTGTTGATTTATTTCTGTTAAAGCGACTCCAACAAATCAGAAACAAGAATTTTACAGTGCTGTGGTGTAAATGCAGTATATTATATTACAGTATAAATACAGTGTAGTATGGGGAGATTATCACTTCAAAACAAACTCTATTTTGTAGACATGGAAAATAATGAATGACTACATAGTACATCACAGCATGCCTTCACATATTTCCATTGGGCTAATTATGCCCAGAATTGACCCACATTCTGGCCAACATAAAGCCATTAATACATACTTAGCCATGCCAGGGTGAGATTAAATGAAAAAAGGGCAAGAAGCCCTGGTATGTATATAACTGTACTTTTTGAGGTTTAATCTTTTCCCTACAGGTTTTGCTTATGGTTTTTGCTCCTTTGGTAGATGGCACAGACTGCTGGCCACAAATTAAATGTCTTGTTTTTTGTTGTTGTTTTTTTTACTTATCCAGATTGGAATGAGAACTTGCATCCTTGTTGAATCAAATTTTTTCAAATATGATTTGAACCACATCTAGAGGTGGTTTGACATCAGATTCAAATCAGATTTTTGAAGATGTGTTTAAGTTTGGATGCTCCACACACTCAACTCAGATTTCAAATTGTCCGTTGTTTTTCTTGCAACACAATGTGCAAGTTCAAATCCACACAGTCTATACAGCGATATGACCTGAAATGTGAGATATGCTATCTCCATTCTTAAACGTCTTGTTGTTCTCTGTCTGCTGTAATAAATCCGGCACTTGATGTTACACAGCACACCTTCTACAGTGTTCCCATGCCTCTGGAGTGGTTACTTTAGCAACCAATGCAGATAAGTCAGCTACAGTATATGTTGGATTTTGGCTGGCAGTCTGAAGAGAAACAAACCCAATCTGAACAAGTCAGTCCTGAAGATTTGTGAATTCAAACAGATTTGTCTCCAGTCTGAACAAGTTCACACTTCATTTTGAGGTATAATTCATCAGGATAACAATAGTACATCATATTTGATCGAATTTCCCATTGTAAAAACACTACATGTTCGCCAAACTTGCCATCTGAGACACAGCTATTGAGTCTTCAGCAGGGGTTCTCAAAGTGTTCTCAAAATCAATCCAGACCCCACTTAGTGAACTAAAACTCCTCCGGGACTGGATTTGGACAATGATGCTGCCACAAATGTTATGTCATATGGAAGATAATAAATCCTGTGAATAAATGTTTATTAAAATGTATTGGATCATACAGTATTAATGAATGTCACATGTTACTCTTTATTTTCTTTTTATACAGGTTTCAAAAAAAGTTGCTGACCTTATTCTAGAGAAGCAGCCATCCTATGTTAAGGTACGACTTCTTAATATTTTTTCTAATGTATTTGGTTTAGCTGATTTTGGCATGTTATGAGTTTTTTATTATTTTGAATAAGTATATAAATGTTAACATGTGCTTAATAGCTGGTTTAAAGCCTCTGAGACACTGATTAAAATATGCTGACAAAATCACTTGCGTTTAACTGCGTGCTGTAATTTTATTATGACACATGCAATATGCTGCATTATGTTTTAATCATATTGTAAGTGAGATCAGATGAGACAAGCCGACTGAGTTAAAAATAATGAAAAAGACTTGATCAATTAGTTCAAAGATGCACCATACAGGTTGACACAGGAGACAGAGGATCTTCTGCAGTTAACTGCTTCATGTCTGAAATGCTGGAATTCCTTTCGAAAGTTGGCACGAAGTTTGTCAATTTTCAATAACCAGCTATTCCACTCACTGAATCTTCACGGGAACAATTGTAATGGTGCTTAAAGTTTGAATTTCAAAATTGTAATAATAATAAGAGTACTAATTATTATTTTATCAATATATTCTACCATACAATATCAGCAAAATGTTCCAAAATTAAAAGTAATGAAACATGACAATACTCTAAAATCTAACACAATAGTCGAAATTTCTGAATGTTCTCAATCCCGGTGAAAAAGCTGTGGCGTAACCTGATGAACCTCATTTAAACCAGACGTCCAAAATCACAATGTGAAACTAATATTGTAATGGATACACAGGACATGTCATCACGTTAAGAAAACTTCTCGTATGTTATTATTTTGCTTTGAAATAAAAATCATATTCTTTTTCAATGATTTGATATCTCGACTGATTTTATACTAATATTATTATAATCAGGGGTTCATTTATGCGGAAACCTCAAAAGGTTCATGAACTTTGTCTCACAGTTTTAGACTGCAATGATGAAATGATGCTTGCCCACACATTGTGATTCACAGAAAGTTTTACTGACAAACTTGTTAATGAGGCTGCGTTTTGATCTCGGGAAAGAGTTTTGGGATTAAAGAAAAAAAAAAGTGAAGGGTGCACTGTATGCACTCTCCTCAGCCTCTTTCTCATCTACATCCTACACTGGATTACCCTGGGATTTTTTTTCTTTTACCTGGACTTTTGTAAGGCCTTCCTGGCCAGTCTTTGATCAGGTAAGGGAGATTTTTGTTGCTCTCCTACATAGACTGTGCCCTGTGGATTTGTGGATTCTGTCCTGGAGGCGAAGAAATTAAACTTTTGTTTCTCCTATAGAAGGATTATTAGATAGCTGAAATTGGTTGTCAAGATGAGTAGTTTATGCACTTTTTAAAATAAGATATATGGAAATACAACTGCCAAAGCTTTAAATAATATTCTTATCCATAACCAACCTTTGGGCTTTATTTGCACATAAATGAGAGCAAGCTGTATTTCTAACCCTGTGTAGCTTAAAACATGTTTGCTCCACTGTGGAAATTTGCCAAGTGCATTAAAAAACAATAATTAGGAACAGTATTGTCAAGTGCGTTTGCGAAACCCATCAAGCTCCATGATGAAACTGGCTCCCATCAAGACCATCTCCCATGCAGAGAAGTTAAAAAATCACCAATTAGCCGCACATAAGATTAGAGCCGCTGTGAAGGTTTTACAGAGTATAAGTAGCAGACACATCTCAATATCAACTGTTTGATGGAGATTATTTTACATTTTGGGCGCCTTGAGTATTGTTTTTCACTGTAGAAAGAAATAAAAATCAGGAAACACCAAGGAATTATAAGGTGTGTAAAACTGGTAGTGTGCGCACACCTGTGATTTCTGTTTTTGTCACAGCAGTAAGCCACTTGAGGTTAAATCGCAGAGTAACTGGGGTTTAGGTGCTCTGCTTCATGTTGTGTTTAAAAACATCCTTAGACCCCGTTCATATATACAGGAGTCTGCTGAGAAATCTCAGAGTGCGATTTTGGCGAGAAAATTGGCATACTCCTAGAGATTTCCTAGAACTACTGGGCTCTTGTAGAGCTCTCTTCAAACTCCCCAAGATTCTCTTCAATCACGCCAATCTTGGCAAAAGAGTTTCAGAATTATTGGACATTTAATTCTTTTTGTATTCTTTTCATAAAAAGAAATTTCTCTTGCAACGCTCTCCTGACACTCGTAGACTCACTCCTGAGGCACCACTGGGCACTCCTTGAAGTTGTGGGCTCTCCTGGCTCTCGCTGATCTTGTGGTCTCAGGACAGTGACTTCAGTATTGAGGAGGTTCTGAGAAGGTCAAGGAGTAATCGAGAAGTCGTCCTATGAGATCGGAGTCCTTGTACTTGAAGGGTGTTCTGGCAAGATGGAGGAGAGTGTTGGTAAGTGATCTACATGATCCAGAAGAGAGTGAGCGAGATCAAGGAGAGCATTGGCGAGAACTACTACCTAAAATGAAGAAACGTTCTACTGTGTCCCTTTAAATACCTTCTCCACCACTAGCGTTGTTCTCCCCAAGCTCTCCTTGCAGTCACGGGCCTCTCACCAAGCTCTCCTCATGTTTCCTTGTTCCCGTACCTCATTCTCGCCGTTCTCAAAACCACAAGATCAGTGGATATTCCTCATTATATCACTGTATATATACTCACTGTACACTCGCCGATAACTCTCTTAGTTCTCATCAAAGCTCTTCTCAAATCAATACACCCACCTTTTCTAGGTCACAGAATGACTGCTTTTCTTGCCAAAATCGCTCTCTAATCTTGTCGGACTTCTGTACATATGAAAGCGGCTTTACCCATGATAAAATCAATCATGATAAAATGACCTCTTTACGTTTATGCCTTGTTATAACTTCCAGGGCTAGAACAAAGTACTTCTCGAACTAGAGTTGACCTGGTAAAAAACAGACCTGGCTCCAGAAACAGATAGGAGGACAAATACAGAGAGCTTATGGCTTTTGCAATTGGAAATGCACCTTGCTGAACAATTTGTTCTTGTTTTTGAAAACAGAAAACCCACTTGGTCTGTTTTCTAAATCCTTTATATATCTTAGTACAGAGCATTCGTGTATAGTGGTACAGGAAGCAATTATGCTCGTCTTCTAATGAAATAAGTAGTGCATTTGCTTTGCTTCTGGCAATAATATCAAATGAGTTATTTGCTGGTTGGCTTTTAATATATTAAATTAGTAACAAAATATTTATTCATATTTTAAGCCTTTAAAGTATCTAACCTTGCAATGGCAGACATCTTACTGGTACTTATATATTATTGGAAATGTCTTTTTCAGACGCCATCAAATACATTGTATTCTTTATATTAAACAGACAACCTTAAATACTGATAATCAGTGTTGATTAACTGCTGTAGCTGTAAATGACATTATATTACAATAGAAACATGCTCACATAAAAGACACTACAATACCCCTTTAAACCAGATGTTGTATTATGATTTTGACATAGCTTAAAAAAAAAACCTTTGCCCAAAGCACCAGTCACAGTAGGATTGATGATAAATGCACACAAATGCTTTCAAATATCACTGATCCTCTCTCAGCCCCACGTTCTGAAATATCCTAAAATAAGATAATATAGAATGGTTGGTGGTCTTTCGGCTGCTTCCGACAAGGGGTCGCCACAGCGGAATTATCCTGTCTGCACAACAACTTGGCACAGGTTTTACGCCGGATGCCCTTCCTGGTGCAACCCTCCCATTTTATCCGGGCTTGGGACCGGCACTGCATCCAGTGGCTGTGGGTTTGGGCACTGGCTGGGAATCGAACCCGGGCCTTCCGCATGGCAGGCGAAACACCTACCACTGAATGATTTTTTGAAATTGCTACACAACAATCAATATATATTGTATAATATATTGATTGAATATATAGGTTTTGCATAATATAAGTCCTTTATTATGCAAAACCTGATGGATCTGGTTGCACATAGAGTAAAAAAAGATGTTTGCAATAGTTTGGTGTCACTCGCTCAATTTATTTCTGCTTGATTGCTTCCTGAAGATCATGTACAGAAATTGGCCACGGAAGTTTGCAATTCACTTGAGAATTAGCCATTTTTTTGGCGAGTTGAACCACCCCGGCTTCAGTCCTGTCACATATTTGTTCCATTGGTTAACTAAATCATCTGATTCTAATTAGCACGACTCTTCAGCCAGACAGACTAATTTGAACATTGCAAAGAGATCTATAATACATGAAATTTGTTATTTTAATACTGTATTATAGCTAATTTTCTAAAAACATTGTTGATTGCATTGCTGGAACAGTTGCTGTGTTTTTTGGCTATGCAATCCTGAGCTAATGAGTTTAGACTCATTGGAGCCATCTATGAATACTCTAGAGTTAAATACATTTGCATTTTTATTTGCTCAAATCCAATTTTAACTGTACACTGGGGTCTGAATTGTAAAACTGGAAAATGAACATGTTTTGGACTGTTATGAAATGATGAGAGTCTGGAGCCTATCACAGAAGACTCGGACGACCATGCGAGGTACAACTTGGATGGGGTAGTACCAGTCCATTGCAGGGCGTAAGCACACTTATGCATTGTAGAATTCACCTCTGCATATCTTTGGACTGTGGGAGAAAAACGCAGTACTTGGCGGAAACCCACCAAGCACAGGTAGAACATGCAAACCCTATGCACACAGACCCGAGGCGGGAATCGAACCTTCGACCCTGGAGGTGCCACAGTGTCAACCATTACGCCTACTCATTTTTATTAAATTTTTTTTTTATATCCGATTTTTGTGATTTTATTTATTTATTTATTTATTTTATAAGTTTTGATTGTCAAAACTTTTTTCCTTGCATTTTATAGTTTACTCCTGGCATTGTTTTTGTCTGAGACTGAAAGTGAGTGACAGGAGCATTCAGCTTTTAGACAGATTTGGGTTGTTCCTTCACATATATTGTAATGGTTGAAAATATTGACATTGGTCGAATCCATAAATTTTGAGCACGTTCTTGCATACATCATAAACTAATTTCCTGATACTGAATGTGTGAAATGTTTTGCCAATACTAGAGCACCCTAGCTGTAGATAGATGTCGGATTGTAACTTGTATTGGTTCACGTCTCATTGGCTCCACTCTTTCTAGAACAGTGATTGCTTTGGCTATTGTAATATAGCATTGTTGTTTGCTTTTCCTTCATGCTTTTCTTTCTTTAGCTCTCCTGTCTGGAGATAACCGAGCCGTTTTCTCGTCCGGTTTGAGGCATTTACGATGGTGAGCTGTTTTGATCTGGATGCGTTTTGAGGATTACAACCCACCGTAGACTGTCTAGCAGCACTCTAGCCAGCATAACACATGGCCTGGGTTATTTAGTCTGGGCTGTTTCAGCCTTGAGGTCAGTATGTGAGCCCAGATGATTGAACATTGGCTTTTATAGCTGCTCTTAAGTTCACGACCCATGATAAAGCAAAATATGGGATCACATGCATCCAGACCACAGCTAAATGTGCTTTCTCTATTGGTGAAACAGGGCAGAGTTTGGACCTTGCTTGGGTATTATACATGGATGAGGCTTGAAGGCATTTGTTTTGGCAGTTGTAAACTGATCTAGTTTTGGCACAGAGTCGCAGAGGCAGTGGTGAATGTCCTCTAGGGGAGCTCTAGGAGAATGCTCATCAAATCTAACATATTACAAATCTGCTCAAACCACCAAGTAGTCAACAATACCTATTAAACTATTCTACATAATGATCAACTCTTCTGTGAGTTTACAGTTCCCAGTAGCGTGGCATTTGAATGTACTGCGTATTTATATTGCTAATAAAAGCGGTGTTTGCATTTTCATAATATAATATCATCATTATAATAAATATTTTTTTATTAAGACCCTAGTTCACCGGAAGTAACTCTTCATGCCTGGCTGGCTTAATAAATAGAAAATGGATACACCTCCAGACTTTAAAATTATTCTGTATAGATATGTATATTATCATTACATATCTATTAATCTTACGGCATCATTTGTAGCAAAGGTTTTAGCATTGGTTTTAAAAATATGTCAGCATAATGCAGTAATGTAAACCTGGGATTTATTTTGCAGCCGACACAATCAAAGAATAAAAATCAGATTTGAGAATTCAACATTGCTGTTCATGTTCGATATAACCCCTTTCTATGGTCTTCAGAGAAAACTGTTAAACTCCTTACTACTACTGAGAGATACTGTGTATAGTTTGATCCATATATCATTGGTCAGTGACACAATTCTTGTATTTTGCCTCCGTACTAAAGATGCTGATTATTAATCATTAATCAAATAATTGCAATTAAGAATTTAACAGATTAAATAATGTGTGACCTGATAATGTTTTGCATGATATTTCTCTGTGGCTAAAATATCTATTAACATGTACACCACAAGATGTCACACAGGGGTTCAGGCAGTCTGCACTATTAGATGTTTTGCAGCCTCTTTTTAAATGTGCACAGAGAGATGAGAGCAGTATTTTCAACAGCTTTTTTTGTTTGTTCAAAGTATTTGGCCATCATTAATTTGTCTTTGGGATTAATATTACAAGTGTTTTACGTAAAGCTTATACTTGGAAAATGTGGTATTGTGGTATCATTGGTAATCAATTATTGGGTGTTAATGTGTCTAGCTATTATTTAAGGAAAATATGGAAATAACATGAAACCCTACTCTATACACCACAACAGTGAATTTGAAACAAAGCAATTAAATGTGTCTGCTTTTTGCTTTAATGGATGGGGTTCAACAAAAATGTCACATTAACTATTTAAAATTATTAAATCTAAAATATAAAATGATTATATACTGTATATATACATAGAAACATAACCTGTAGGTGATACATTATTGAATAAATAGTTAGTGAGATTTGATGTTTATTATTCATTGATATTTTATGCTAAATACTATAATAATTGGCTTTATGTCTTCAGCTTGTCCTGAAGGTTATCTGTCTAATTATGTGTCTGTCTAACATTCTCCCATGTCATAATATCTCAAGATCGAGTGCTGTAATAAAAGGATTTATATGGTGTTATCATTGAAACCAGATGATGATCTGGTTAGATTTTTGTCATTGATCCAAACAGACTCCATAGCAGAAGTTCATAGCAAGGCTAAACATCTAAAATAGTCTGTCTTCCTTCATGTTCGAATTATATTTCAAGGCTATTTGAAGTATTGGATTTTGCAGCAAAAAGGACTAGACTTTGGGGCAGGAGAAACATAAAGTTTAGCTCAATTCAATAATAAAAAAAAAACATTCTAACAATTTACAACTTTTCAACAATGAGCATTGTCATTAAACTGCTATACTATAGGTATACAAGGGACATTCAAGTCAAACTGTGACTTTTGATTACGCTGAATATCAGAACACAGTTACAGTATAAGCGCGAACACTACCTTTATTTCTATATATAATTCTTATTATCCTAGCATTTCACTAGTCCTTGGATGCCATCAAGGTAAAAAGTTTTCTCAGTACAGCATCATGGTTAGACTGCCTGTTCCACATTTCAAATTCTGGCCTCCCAGGAACTCCTTCAATATCACAAACATGTCAGGACTGTACCGGGGACGTGGCAATAACTCTCAGGCGGGTTTTCGTGAATGATTCCATGTTCAGTTCCCACAGACAGATGCTTCTCTTTGGCAAGTCATCCATTGAGTTTCAAGGAACAGACTTTGAATATCCACTTGCTGAATGTTCACAGAAATGACTGCAGTGTGCCACGAGCCACCTCGGCGGGGATCGTCATTCATAGACATATGGCCTTATTTAAAACGTGTGCATCATTCAAATGATCTACAGTAGAGTAGATAACAGTAAGCCTGTTATAATAATAACTTGGTGTTACTTGATCTTATTGGTTTAGAAAATTATATTTAAATAAAACCCTACACACTTCTTTTCTAATTACACGTGATAAAATCTAAAGGCTCACTGTGTTAATATTCATTGTGCTTAAATTTGATCTTAATAAGATTTGATTTAATTTGAATTCTACATTTGTACTGTAATTATAGTACTGTGATTATGAATTCGGTCAACTACAGTGTTTCACTTGATGTTATCGGCTACTACGTGTATTATTTAATGGGACGCGTCTCATTAATGAGGCAGAGAATGAAGTAAGGCATGAGGCGTCAGTCTGTAGTTATATAGCGCCACTCAGTGGTAAAAGCCAGCAAATGCACAGCAAATGCACATGCCGTAATGCGGCGGCGACGCTAAATACGACACTCCGATTTTGTAACCACTGTACCGCGCCTTTACCGAGTCTCATCTGTACTGTACTCTGCTTGAAGCTTTTGTAAATATCAATCGGTTTCATGTCTTCATTCACGAGAAATTTCAACACAAATAATGGTTTGACTTGACTGCCCCTCATAGGTATAGATTTTTCTCCAATTAGCACGCCAGAGGCAACTCCCAGAGTTAACGTCATTGAATCACTAAGAGCAAGCAGTCTCAAAAGCGAACCTGTCCTTTTCCGAGTGATGGTGTATAGTGAGAATACTGTATAAATCACTTCTCTTCTACAGTTGTATACTAGTGTCATAGTGTCAAGTAGTGATAAGTGTCCTTGTTGATTTCAATAGGGGTTTACTTTGTAATATTCAGACGAACCTTTCCGCTGTATAATGAATGACTCAGTAGGCTGCTAAAGTATGAACTTAAATTCTACCTGTTTGGAGGAAGTCATGATGTGACTGTGACCGTTACTCCAGATAGTCCTATTCACCATGTTTAATCATCCACCTTTATTGTATAAAATTAATGTAAAAAAAATGTAAATGCAATCAATATGTAACCTCAGGTACAAATCGTTGTGAATAATTTATTAGAAAACTGTTTACTTCAGGTTTTATTTCTGATGAGCTTTTTCTTTAATTGTTCCCATGCTAATTAGAGGTTTGATGACTTCTAATTAACTTCTCTGTCTCATATGTACAAATGTAGACTGAAGGCATTACAAATTTCCAGCACATCTCTTCTTTTTTTCTCTTTATCATTCCATCGTGTTTCTGGATCCCATCAGATGATCCCATAGCTTTTCACTGAATGCACTGTTTTATCAGGAGCCTTCCAGGGTTTTCACAGATACCAGTAATAACCAGTGATAATCACTCCCTGGACAATGCATTTTTTTGTGATGTCGGCTATAAAGAAGCTTTGCATGCTTGTCTTCTGCGGAATCGATTTTTTTCCACCTCATATTCTGTTGCCAAATAATTTTGTTTAATATGAAAGTGGGATGATGCTCTTACCAAAGACTAGCTCTGTGCTAAAGGTCGTAGCTGACGCACATCGTCTTAAGCCTGAGACGCGTTCTTGGAATGTGCAGTCACCTCAGGCCCTGACAGCTCTTCAAATGCTAGAATGTGGAAAGAGGGGTGGGGGAAACCTTAAGTTCCACATAGCAATTAATTCAGGAAATGCCATGTGGGCTCATGGGTATGCTTCTGCAGTGCCTTGTCACTACTCTGTCTTTCTAAATAACAGAGCCTATTTCTTTAACAAGAACATTTTGCTTGTTACCTTTCCCCCCCCCCTCCTCTCTGTGGTCGGTTCAGATGTGAGCCAAGACAAGGGGTTTGGACCCATTAATGATGGTGGCTATAAACACAGAAATACTATAGAGAAGACCTGCTGTGTTTTTATAAACCTTTTCAAATCTGTGCATCTTACTGAAGTACAGTGCATCCGGGAAAGTATTCGCAGCGCTTCACTTTTTCTACATTTTGCTATGTAACAGCCTTATTTCAAATTGAATTAAATAAATTTTTTCAAAATTCAAAAATTCTGTAATGACAAAGTGAAAAGAAGTTTGTTTGAAATCTTTGCAAATTTATACAAAAAAATTACATGTGCATAAGTGTCACAGACTTTGCCATGACATTTAAAATTAAGCTCAGGTGCATCCTCTTTCCACATCTCTAATCTAGTTGAGATGTTTCTATAACTAGATTATAGTCCACCAGTGGTAAATTCAGTTGATTGGACACGATTTGGAAAGACACACACCTGTCTATATAACGTCCCACGTTAACAGTGCATGTTTGAGCACAAACCAAGCCATGAAGTCCAAGGAATTGTCTATAGACCTTTCAGACAGGATTGTATCGAAGCACAGATTTGGGGAAGGGTACAGAAATATTTCTGCAGTGTTGAAGGCCCAGATGAGCACAGTGGCCTCCGGTATCTATAAATGGAAGAAGTTTGGAACCACCAGGTGCCTCATGTACAAAGACTTGCATTGAATTCATACTAAAACATTTTCATACATCAGATTTTTTTTAGTGCGTACGCACATTTACAGCTTTATCCGTACGCACTAAAAAAAAATCTGATGTATGAAACACTGCACACGCGGAATCCCACGCATATTCTCTTTGTACATCCGAATTAACGTGAATTCGGATGGGGGGAGGGGGGGGGTGCGCGCGGTCAGATCATGCAACCTGTTTGAGCATCACATATTATTTGCACATTTATTGAATGGAAATGTTTCCGATTCACGTATGCAAATTCGTCTTCAGATGGCGCCTTTATAGCAATGTGCGTGCAGTCGATGGCTCCGATTACATTAGGAAAACCGGCGATCGCTGCAAATTGTGCTTTAATGTTTGGCTGGTCAGCTGCATGGTATGGAAACCTTGTATACCTGCTAGACATGCGGGTGATCCCGTCCCATACAGCTGGCACTGCACGGCTCAAAGACGACTGGCTTAACCCCGAGCGGTCTGCCGGTTCCCTTTGGGAAGAACCAGTTGCCAGGAAACCAAGCATTGTCAGCACCTGTAAGGGAACGGGTAATGCGTGGCTCCTCGCTGTCTCTCTTTCCAAATTTGGACCCAACTCAACACAGAGCTCCAAGAGGATAGCTCTTGGAAATCTGAAACGGCTAATAAGCCAGTCATCATCATGGGCCAGAAAATCACTGTGATCCCTAAAAATGTGTTCCCTTCGGATTCGGTCATTCGGATGTCCTCTAATAAGGCCAACACTGCCATTGCCATAGACTAAGGGTTGTAGACATTTGAAAATGCTTTTATATGTTCTAAGTCAAATAATTGGTAGAAAAATATTGTGTCAATTAACCCATTTTATCAATTATAAATGAATAGCAATGTTTTTCACATACATTTTGTATGTGATACTTTTGTAGTGTGCAATTTAACATAATTGCCTCTAGGAGTCGCCAACGGAAATAAAACAAACACACACAAGAAATACACGTACGCCAGACAGGAAGTTGGCGTGGAAGAACGCACATTCTCACGTTAATTTCACTGTTAGTAAATCCGACCGTGAGCGTGAAAACTGGCGTAAGAAAAGTTTTCGTGCGTACACAGCGTTGATACATGAGGCCCCTGGACTTTTCCTAGAGCGGGCCGACTTGTCAAAGTGAGAAGGGCCGTAGTCAGGGAGGTGACCACAAACCTGATGGATAGTCTGAAAGAGCTCCAGTGTTTCTCTGTAAAGAGAGGAGAACCTTCTAGGAAAAAAAACTATATTGTAACATCATACTCAAAAATATGTGATATAATTTAAACTTTTTTGTCATGGTGTGTTTCAGGAACTGGAGCGAGTAACTTCTCTGCAAACCACATTGCAACTGGCTGCTGTTACCTGCACTAATGCTCGGAGGTCTGGTCCACTTGCTACATCCTCAGCTTAATATCAGAAACGAACAGCGTTCAGAATTGTGATTAAACTACTATTACTGAATTAAGACGCACATTGCAATCTTTTTCCGTTTATAGGCAGCTTGCGTGTTCTAAAGAAGGCTTCACCGAAGCAAGTCTTGGACTCCTGGCCAACCAGAAACGCAGGCAGCTGTTGACAGGATTGTTAAAGTCTTTAAGGACCATAAAGACACTGGTAATGACTGTATTAAAACTGAAAATAGTCAACTTTGTGTCTCATTATCCACCACAAATGAGTTTTCTTACTCTCTTCCACAGCAAAGGACAGATGTCAGACTGAGTGAGATGCTGGAGGTAAGGGTGACACAAGCTTTCCTGCCATTGTCACTGACAAAAATAGCTCTCTATCTCCCTTTTAGATCATTTTTAATAAAAGCCGTTAATGGATGGGTTTGTGAATGTGCTCTGGAAATGGGCCTAACCAGTCCATTATCACATCAATTCTGTGCTGTTGAGCATTACTTTACAGCTCTGATAGGAGTGCTTAACCATACATATGTTGAAGTTGCCCATGTTTGTGCTGTGCATCCCAGATTGTATGATCTTCCACAGGGTTGATATTTAGTTCTGCTGCTGAAAGTGGATGTTTGTTTTTGGCAGGAGGAGGATTATCCAGGTGCGATCCAGTTGTGTCTGGAATGTCAGAAGGCCGCCAGTACTTTCAAGCACTACAGCTGCATAAGGTATGTTGAGCACTGTTTGACTTGAGGACTACAGCTACGGTGCCCAGAGAGGCTCTTCGGATTTAAATGAACCACTTCATGCACTAAAACTGTCTCAAAATTGCTGCCGATTGTACACTTCATATTTTTTACCTCATGGTCTTTTGTTCTACTCTATTTGGAGAGCCAAGACATCAGGATTTTGTTTTGGGAAAAGGTTGTTTTTTTGTTTGTTTTTTTAAGTCGAAGCACCTTATGAACCTGGCTCACAGTCACTGACTGTAGTAGTCAATCATGCTGTCCCTCAGTCAGTGTCTGACTCAAACAGTCAGTGACTTAATCGGTGAGTCAATCAATGAGACAGTCAGTTAGTAATTTGGTCAGTCAGTAACTCAGTCAGTGAGTCAGTTAGCCGTGAATGTCAGTGAGTCAGTTCGACCGTGAATGTCAATGAGTTAGTTCGACCGTGACCGTCTGTCAGTCAGTTCGACCGTGACCGTCTGTCAGTCAGTTCGACCGTGACCGTCTGTCAGTCAGTTCGACCGTGACCGTCTGTCAGTCAGTTCGACCGTGACCGTCTGTCAGTCAGTTCGACCGTGACCGTCTGTCAGTCAGTTCGACCGTGACCGTCTGTCAGTCAGTTCGACCGTGACCGTCTGTCAGTCAGTTCGACCGTGACCGTCTGTCAGTCAGTTCGACCGTGAGCGCCTGTGTATTTATTAATAAATAACTTGAAACATATTGCGGCCTGCACAATATCAGCTGCCAGATCTATGTGCCTTGCTTTCTTTTTTATTCTAATATGTTCTGTAAAGACGTAATATGATTGATGTACATCACAACAATTTTAAAAGACTTCCAAAGCATCAATCATTCAAATATTACTTGAAGTATTTAAAAACCTTTGTCTTTTTAACTGTTGGTTAAAAGGTAAGTGCATAGTTTTTATAAAATACAGTATATTTAACACAGACATGTATGAGGAGAAACACTTTTATTTCTTTACATTTTTTGAGCTTTTAATTGCATTCATTATAAAACAATTTTTCCATCATCACTCCTCTCCCCAGAACTTTTCAAACGGTTACATTTGAATGCTTTTTGTTCTCTTCCTGGCTTTAAGGGTGCTGTGTCTATCGTGTTGTTCAGTGGTCTAAATCAATTCATTGTGCCTGGACCTTGCAACCGACTCCAAGGGTATTGGGTAGAAGACCACTCCCCAGTGTGCTTCAATCTGTGATTGAAGGATAGAAAAATTATACATCCACATTTATTCATAAAACTTTCTTTGTATTCAGAGTCAGGTTATGCAAAAGGACAAAATATCACGTGACCATATCCACATACTGTATGTGTATCCCAACAATTACACTACAATTTGTACTTCTTCCGAAATTGTGAAATAATGCAATCTCCATTGAGCAGGTGTCATTGAGATGTGTCTGCTACTTATGCTCTGTAAAGTCTTGAGAACGTCTCTAATCTGAGGAGGTGCTGTTTATTGGTGATTTTTGAGCCTGGTAACTGTAAATGAGCTTCTCCTCTGCAGCAGAAGTAAGATCCTGGGAAGGTTTTCATGAGAGCCAGTTTCATTATGGTGCTCGATGGGTTTTGCAAATGCACTGGATGATAATACTGTTCTTGCGAGAACTATTCCAGCACAGCTGATGTTCATGTCTTGAAATAACAACTGATTGTTGTTGGTGTAGTTGTTTTACCTTAATTACCTAATTCCATATGTATTATTTTCACAGTTTTAAAATCGTACAACGTAGAAAAATAAAGCCAAGCTTATGCCTAACTTTCGACTGGTGCTGTAAATTTATCACAGTGTCGACATTACTGCCTATATGATAATGAAGGGTCAGAAATCAAAGCAGATTTTTATATTTTATTGCATGTACATGTGTTGCTATAACTAGAGGTCTCTTTTTGCCAGCATAAGGTACAGTAGCAACTAGAAGAAAAAGATAAAAAAAAAAATTCTCCCAGCAATTAAATGAACTGTGAAGCCATATCAATGAGCAGAGTGGGCTGTTACTGCTGTGATTAATAACCCACTGCCTACACTAAAAGGTGCTCATTAGGACCTTCCTTTATGAGAGCAGTCTACTGAGAGGACATTACCCTTATATACACACATTCACATACATAATAAATCCAGTACTTATGGTCATGGTTTTTGTACAGGGTGGGTGAAAAGTAACTAGGCATTAAAATATTGTTAATAAAGTCCATATTTCTAATACAAATGTATTTAAACCAATTGCACATGTACTTTATTGCATAGGAAAATTAAATCAAATCTTTAAATTCTAACGTAGGCACCGCTGGCACTAACCAGTTTCCTCAAACGGCCAGTGATGGAACGCACTAAAGGAAGTCGTTTAGGATATTGCTGAGAACCTCCAAAATCTGTGCCTCCAAGTCCTCCAGTGTGCAAGCCTTTGTTCTGTACACTTCCTCCTCTGTGTAAAAAATAAATCACATGGAGTGAGATCTGGGCTTCTTGGAGGCCATACATGATGTCCGTGTCGTCCCAGCCAACGTCTTGGAGAATGCTGGTCTAACCCCGCACGCACTTTAAGAGCAAAATGGGCGGAGACATTTTTGAGACAATTTTCACCCACCCTGTACAATTTTTTTTTTTTCACACTAAGTTCCTTCTATATTTTTGTCAATCCCTCACCTGCTCCAGACATTTCGTCTGACACACTGTTGCCGTGTAAGGTTTTGACTGAGGATAGACTGCACACTTGTCTTTAAGAGAGCTCAGACTGTAGGAGTTAAAACAATAGTGTCATAAAAAAAGCTTAAATTTTTTCCCCTTCTCCATGACTGTCACAGCTAGGGTAGAAATAGTTTTTGGCAGGAACATTTGTCCAGACAGTCTGTTTGCATGCTGTTCAAAGAGAAGTGATATACAATTCATAGCTGATTAATGATCTTTCACAATCATCTTGATGTCATCAGTTCTTGGGTTTTCATACTGTATGTTTTTTTTTTCCATACCTATTGAAGGTGTGCCAATACCTAATTACTGCAGTTGGTTTTATCTAATTGCTCAATGCTGCTTAGATTAAATTTTTTATACACACATGTAATAATGACTGAGGAGATATTGTGCCAGTAGCTAAACTGTTTAGAAACCTAGAAGTACAGTGGCTTACAAAAGTATTCTGCCCCCTTGAACTTTTCCACATTTTGTCACATTACAACCACAAACATGAATCAGTTTTATTGGAATTCCACGTGAAAGACCAATACAAAGTGGTGTACACGTGAGAAGTGGAATGAAAATCATACATGATTCCAAACATTTTTTACAAATAAATAATTGCAAAGTGGGGTGTGCGTAATTATTCAGCCCCCTTTGGTCTGAGTGCAGTCAGTTGCCCATAGACATTGCCTGATGAGTGCTAATGACTAAATAGAGTGCACCTGTAATCTGTAATTAGTGTAATCTAATGTCAGTACGAATACAGCTGCTCTGTAACGGCCTCAAAGGTTGTCTAAGAGAATATTGGGAGCAACAACACCATGAAGTCCAAAGAACACACCAGACAGGTCTGGGATAAAGTTATTGAGAAATTTAAAGCAGGTTTAGGCTACAAAAAGATTTCCAAAGCCATGAACATCCCACCGAGCACTGTTCAAGCGATCATTCAGAAATGGAAGGAGTATGGCACAAGTGTAAACCTACCAAGACGAGGCCGTCCACCTAAACTCACAGGCCGAACAAGGAGAGCGCTGATCAGAAATGCAGCCAAGAGGCCCATGGTGACTCTGGACAAGCTGCAGAGATCTACAGCTCAGGTGGGGGAATCTGTCCATAGGACAACTATTAGTCGTGCACTGCACAAAGCCTTTATGGAAGAGTGGCAAGAAGAAAGCCATTGTTAACAGAAAACCATAAGAAGTCCTGTTTGTAGTTTGCCACAAGCCATGTGGGGGACACAGCAAACATGTGGAAGAAGGTGCTCTGGTCAGATCAGACCAAAATGGAACTTTTTGACCAAAATGCAAAACTGTGGCGGAAAACTAACACTGCACATCACTCTGAACACACCATCCCCACTGTCAAATATGGTGGTGGCAGCATCATGCTCTGGGGGTGCTTCTCTTCAGCAGGGACAGGGGAGATGGTCAGAGTTGATTGGAAGATGGATGGAGCCAAATACTGGGCAATCTTGGAAGAAAACCTCTTGGAGTCTGCAAAAGACTTGAGACTGGGGCGGAGGTTCACCTTCCAGCAGGACAACGACCCTAAACATAAAGCCAGGGCAACAATGGAATGGTTTAAAACAAAACATATCCATGTGTTAGAATGGCCCAGTCAAAGTCCAGATCTAAATTCAATCGAGAATCTGTGGCAAGATCTGAAAACTGCTGTTCACAAACGCTGTCCATCTAATCTGACTGAGCTGTTTTGCAAAGAAGAATGGGATTTCAGGATTTCAGTCTCTAGTAGATGTGCAAAGCTGGTAGAGACATACCCTAAAAGACTGGCAGCTGTAATTGCAAAAGGTGGTTCTATATAAGTATTGACTTAATAATTACGCACACCTCACTTTTCAGTTATTTATTTGTAAAAAATGTTTATTATATGAATGTGAGTTACTAAGCATTACATTATCTTAAATTTGAATATATAAGCAATTTCAAGTCTTAAACGTTAGGTACAGCTCCAGCAGTTTTAAATCCAGCCTCTATATCCTTCATCTGTAATGTATGACTGGTTACCATGGATAATAATTTCGACGTTTCCCCGTATTTATATGAAAATTTTATAACCAACATGATAATTATGCTGCGTGATCACCGGTGTGCCACTTTCAATATGCTCTCATGTTAATCAGCATGACCTTTCATATGTTATTTTTATACATTTTCATTGTACATCATCTGCATCACCTCACAACTATTCAGTCGCCCAGTGGATCTTGTAGCAGCTGAGAAATGGCATGTTTAAAAAAATCTTAAGTTCATTGCGATCTTTTGATATTTAAATATCAGAAACACTCCAGAGAGCTGGATATGTTTACGTAGTGACATGAGGTTTGAGTTCAAGGCTAGGTGAAGTGGAGCTTCAGTTTCACTGCTGTTTTTTTAATATATATGTATTTTTTAACCTTCAACTGCTATTGCTCATTAATAAAAACCTAATTCAGCATTCTGAGCATCTCTCTTGCAGTACTGCTTTGTAATTCAGAGCTGATCCTCTTGGGAGTTAATGTCTTTTTAAAGTATATCCCCAACTCCATGCCTTCAGCCTACATCAGGTTTAAATCTGGTAAATGTCGTTGCATTCGGACTGTATATAGTCATGTGTCCATTTGGGGATATAAGTGACTTATGGGAACTGTGCTATCCATGGAATTGTTATTTGCTAGTGCCGTGTTCTGTATACTAAGGCAAATAAAGCGAGAAAAATGCTTTGATTATACTCGCTGCATGTTTTTTCTAATAATTTTAACCATAAAAATGTGTATTACTTGCTTTTGTTTATTTACACTTGATTACTCTTGACTTCATCGTCCTTAAATTAAGAGCATATTATTTTTCAACCATACTTTCTGATTTAATATCTATTTTTAGCAGAGTTGACTCCACTACAGTTATTTATATTATAGACATAATTCTGTGACTCTATTGTACATTGTGGTAGGTAGTACCTGGTATTTTTGTATGTGGTTATTACAGGTCCTAGTTTGCTACCAAGTTTGAAACCACTATTGTGTTTTCTTGCCATTGTGCCTCGGATGATGGTCTTATTGAAGTATTAACCTTCTTAACACACATTATGACTGCAAAACAATTCCGTTTATTCCAAAATCGGTTATCACCCAAATGAGGATGGGTTCCCTATAGAGTCTGGTTCCTCTGGGTTCTTTCCTTGCCACTGTTGCCCTCAGCTTGCTCATCAGGGACTATATAATCATTTTGATTTATACACATTTCTCACATTTCATACAAATTTCCATAATTTTCTTTTGATTGTGTAAAGCTGTTTTGCGACATTGACAATTGCTAAAAGCGCTATACTGTACAATTACTATTGAATTTAATTGAATTGAATCCCAGCCTGAGATCCTGCGCTCCATGAAGAACCATTTCACTCAGGATAGCTCTTTATTTTATCCGCATCAATTTTATCTCTATATGCTGACTAATCTTCCAGTTGCACAAAAACATTCACAGGGGGGTTTTGGCAAATGCCCAGCAGGCTGTCATGTGCCTTTTAGTGAGAAATAGTTTCTGTCTGGCCACTGTACCTTATAGGCCTTTTTGGGGGATTTCTGCAATGATGGCTGTCTTTGTGTAAGTCTCTCCCATCTCCAAAAGGGAACTCAGGATCTCATTTATAGGTTCTTGATTACCTCCCTGACCAAGTAATGCCCGATTACTCTGGTTGGGCAGCCAGATGTGGAAAGACTCTCGGTTGTTCCAAACCTCTTCCATTTAAGAATGCTGGAGGCTGTCATGCTCTTGAATGCTTTCATTGCCCCAGAAAGTTTCTTGTATCCTTCTCCAGATCACAGGATTGTCTTGATACAGTCTTGTCCCGTGGGTCTACTACTGTAGTTATTCTCTTATATAGACAGACGTAAGCTTATTAGCATCTAATAAGGTCTAATGCAGTCGTTTAGTGGCAGGTATGACTCCAGTCAGGTTGTAGAGACATCTTGAGGACCACGGATAGATGTACGTAGGAGCCACTAAAGCTCAATTGTAAGTGTCATAACAAATGGTCTGAATACTTATACAACCCACCGACAGCAGAGCTCGGACCTGGACTTGCAGATCCCCAAATTAACAACCTAGAACCTTAGCCTTAGATTTTTGTTCAATAAATTAACAAAAAAATCTATATTCTGTATACTTCATCATTGTAACAGGGTCTGAAAACTGAAAATATCTCAAGCTTTATATAAACATCAATGCCTATGGATTCATAATCTATTCCTATAAATCAGTTAACATTACCTCAAAAGTAAATGGATATTAATAATAATAATAATGTACCAGACATTAGACATTACTCTCAGGGAGCAAAATAATATGACAAGCAATTTTTCCATTTTTTGGCCCTTCTCCACTGAACAAATTAGTCTGATGCTCATGAGTGCCGAGTCAATCTACACTCCAGATGGGTCCCGGTGAGTTATATGCTTACAGTACATACTGTACTAGAGGGAGCATTCATGTCCTCATATGTTTTCTGTAGGAATTTGTATTTGTCCAAATGAGATTTGTAAGAACGAAGCATTTAAAATATTTTTCATTTAATTACAGTAGTTATTATTATTGTTTATTTCTAAATGAACATTTCAGTCATTTGTAAGCCTGTTCTCTTCATGTAGTATCTGTAGTGTATGCAGTAGACTTACCATTTACTGTACAATAATTGATTGTGCTTCCTGGTATTTTCTGATAAACTTTATTTTATACTACATATACAGTACAGTAGGAATCACTGAAGTAAATCTGAAGCGATGATGGATGGAAGTCATACTCTTGCCATTGACTGGCTTTGAGCTTAGGAACACCATGCTTTAAGCATTTTGAATTAATTTAGACATTTCAGTTTTTGACATTTTAGCCAAATACATCTGCACTGCAGATTTACAGTCGCTGTTATTGGGCTCTTGCAGAGGAGGCTGTTGTGGCAGCCATGTGCAATTGTCTCGGGAATAAACAAACATACTATCACAAAATTGGCATACAGTACCAGCATAGCATGACTGACTGTACATTGAGAGCATCCAGCATCTGTTTCTCTCACTTCAGAGCACTGCCAGTAATACAGAGTGACTGTGAAACGACTGCTTGAATACACATGATGGCTTCTGCTTATAAAAATACGAGAAAATGCAATGCTTTCAGAACGGCAAAGCTCCTTTTAAACTTTGCAAATCGCTTCATGTAGCCCAGCTGCCATTTTCAAAAATATTTGATACTGGATTTGAACCATCCATTGTAGTCGTGCCGCGCTTTCCATCCCGCATCGAAGCGAAGGGAATGATTCCTGCTGCTCACGGTGCTATCAGACTCGAGATGTCCTCTTCAGCTCTTCATTTTTTTTGCCAGGAATGAACACGGGTTATCTGTGCTGAAAAGAGGAGTTAATTATTGAGAGACTCAATCTGGAAGAAGCCCCGACACAGCAGGTTTTCTACGGTTGTGCACTAAAACTCTGAAGATAGTCTTTACTAACCTACTGCGTTTCATTAAGCCACAACTCTCCTCCAGCACCTCGACATATCGTATGCCTCTACGGAAACAGTTTGCTAAAGTCAGAGAAGGAGTTTCGCTACAAGGAAGCTCTTGCCTCTGCTTTCTCAGATACCTTGCTGTGCCTGAAATAGGGGGCTTTGTTAACTGAACTGTCGGGTTGAGATGTACGATAATCTAAAATGTAGTTTTGCAGTTTGAATTCAAAATACATGCATCTTTCCAATAGCTTGACAGCTGGAGTAGTGGTGGCTTAAATGGTTTAGATTACTGGGTTTCTGGTCGGAAGGTCAGGGGTTCGAGCTCCAGCACCAACAAGCTGCCACTGTATCATGGCTGAGCCTGGCTCTGACCCCAACTTGCTAACCGGGATATATGAAAATTACAATTTACGATAAATAAAGTACTAATTATTTCATTATTAGTCAATAGTGTTAGTGCTAGAAAAGTGGATATGAATGGCTAAACAATATTAAAGTTTCTGTAATTTCTGAAAACTGAGGCAACTCACTCATGGAGAGAATAAATCACACTTACTGTAGCTACTGTAGAAACATTTTAGGCATCTTTAGACCATTGCATCTTGAGACTATTGTTTCCTTCCTTAACCAACATGATCTTTGCAGGAAGATGATTATGAAAAGGCAAGATCAGAAGATAAATCAAAACATTGCTATGTTATGTTGAAATACTTTTATATTTGTGTTATCTGTATAAGTAAAGATATCATTGAAAGAGTTCTGACCATGTACAGACAAAAACTTTCTTTTAAGATTCATCCATTGGAGGACGAGAAACAAGTCTCAGAAAATGTTCGTTGCATTTCTGTCTGTTTGTCTCTAGTGTATGTCTGTCCAGTCAGATCTTGTCATAGCATAATGCAAAACCGGCTGGACAGAATTTAAGGAAACTTTGCCACTTCATAGTCATTTGCCTGAATATTAACCTCCAACAATCATTTAATTTCACCAAATGAAATCAAAGTGGTAAGTAGAAGTTACGAGCAGTTTTGTGCCAGATTATGAACCGCAAGTTTTGCACGTTTACTCAATATTTTTACCACTAAAGTAACAGCGCTGATGTTCTATAAGTTAAATTTAACACGTTGGACTCGTTCTAAGAAAAAAAAATTCTCATCTGCGATTCATTTTCTGATTACCGAACAGGGAGTGTATTTGGCTGAAGACGAAAGAAATACAGCTTAGTAGATACTCTGTAAGATATTCCACCTTACAAAGTTGTATTTCTTTGTATTAATAAGTTAGGCAAAGAGTTCTGACATACAGAACGACAGGCAGACATGTACGTACATGGGCTTCACGCCATCTCGCCAGTTTTTTCCCCTGCCTTTGTTTAAAGGTTGCGGTTGCTAAACCTAATGTCAAATATTTTCTCTTTGCAGTGAGTTGAACTCGAAGCTGCAAGACACTCTGGAACAAATCGAGGTATGTAGCGAAATAATTTGATTACATATGATTTAAAACCATCCGGTAAAAAAAAAACAAAACATCCGTGTATTCTGACTTCCTGTAAAGTTCTCATCACGCTCACTGTGTGAGATATGAGCCTGAATATTATTGGGCACATACAGTAAGTGTGAGTAGTGCTTATGTTGGTGTGACAACACGTCTGTCCCTGCAGCTTGGAAAGCAGATTGGACTGCGTCCTCCTGAACAGAATGTTTGCTCTGAAGAATGGGAGAGCTACCACACAAACACAAACACCCTAACACACAGTTACCACTGCCGTGTGAGTTTCAAACAGAGCAGGAAAGATTAAAGGAATTATATGATTAAATGGTTTAAGGAGCTTAGCTTTGTTGGCGCAGTTTATTTTTCTCTTTTTCTCTTTCTTTGTACTTTGGCATTACTTTAATGGATAAAAATCACTAATTTATTAGATGTATTGATCCTACAGTAGGGTTAATTAAGGTGTTTGATTTGGTGAAAATGTGTAAAATAAGAAATAATTGGAACTCTCACATCATATATACCGCTTTATTCTAATTAATACAATAATTAATTAATTGATATTTCTGAGAGATGGGGAATTCAACACCTTACTGATGCTACTTAGTGATTAAAATATTTTTTTCCTCATAACTTCTCCCTACCGAACCATGCCGTTGATTGACAATCTCTTATAATGTCTGTCTGGTCTGGATAGACATTTCTGTGTTTCTTCAAGTCGATATTATCGGATGGATATAGTAGTTTTTGTCTGGAAAGAATGAAATAAAATGAAAAATGATTGTAAGTAATTGTAAAATGTATTTGCAATGGGTCATGTGTAATTTTCACCTGGAGGACATTGTTTATTGCAGATTTTATCTGGGACAAAAATGTTGTTTTTGCTAATATATTGCAGCCAGCAATTTAAATTCACTGTACATTTTTGATAGCATAAGTCATAATCTCATCTTGTGATCCTGTTCTTATCTCAACTTATTGTATTCCATATGTGCCAGTTTTGTTCGTTTCCGTTTTTTTTCATTCCAGACCTCTGAGAGATCACATTTTAACATTAAACAGTCATTTAAGCCAGAGATACAGTATGAAAGATAAAGAGATACAGTATAAATCCTGATCCCCCCCCCCCCCTTTTCCTCCTCTCCAGAGACTGCAGTTATTAGAAGAGAAGGCTTCCGATCATTAGCAGTAATACATCGCAGTTCCCACTGAGTTTTTTTGTTTCTCTCTCTTTCTCCTTGTCTGTGTAGGAGCAGCTGGATGTAGCGCTGTCGAAAACCTGCAAGCACTTTGACGTCGCTCACTACACCAGAGTTCAGCTCGCGTACTCACTCTTGGGCAAGACACAGGTGAGTGAGTCACAAGAGCTTGCCTAGGGTTAAGGTTCTACCTACAGTACACGCTCCCATGCTGCTGAGTTTGGAGTAACGTTATTATTTGGAAAGGACGTGCCGTGTGATAAGTCAGAATCTGTTTTTTTTATCATGTGTATGTAGCAGGATTCCCCTCTCGAGCTCTCTTACCATTGATCCTCAGGATTAAAGCTCCACACATTGCAAAACTGAACCAATTTGTGACGTACCTCCTCATGAGAAAGAAAGAAGGATGGTTCAAAAGTTTCAGAGAACGACCCCTCGGTGCGTCCTGCTGCAATCACACAGCTATTGATTATAGGCGTTAGATTGTGGAAGTCTGCATTTTATTTTGTATAATTTTTTTGTAAGATTTATTAGAAAGCATTTGCACTGAAAGGGTGAAAGAAAAACAGTGAAAGGTATTCGATTAGCTCATTGGTTTTTCCATGCTTACTATGCCAGAGTGTGATTTGTGAGCAAGCTGATGAGAATGTTAGTGAGTGTTTAAGAAATCCCACTTTTCATGCTATAGCGTGTAGAACAATATTTATAGCTCTCAGGATAGCACTTAAAAACAGGCTGATGTAACTGCACGGCCTTTTATTGTGGTTAAAGGTCCCCATAGCAATTTTTTGATAGTTAACTAAGGCTAGCAGTTTTGACAAGTTGGATATTTTCTGTTCCATTAAATTGATCTTTCTGCTTTATTCAAAAAAGACAGAAACAAAAATAATTGTGGATTGAAAAAAACGGTGCTACAGCAGCAAGAGTCACTGGTACAATGGAAGGACGTTGTACCAATTATACAGGAAGTAGAGGGAATTAGATTTCTGAGAAAATTGTTAGAAGTTAAAGAGGGTGCACTTGAAGAATTGTCTCTTGTACAGTTCATTCCACTACTTGTTTGTAAGTAGTATACATGCACATTTGTTTTGTGATTATACAATGTTGCTGCTTCATACTAACACTAGTAGTGTGGTACGTAGCTACTTGTACTGCTGAGAACAGGTAGTCAGGCCGCCAGTTAAAGGAAGGCAAGACAGCAAACCCAGGAGAGTGCGCTAAGGATTGTCACAGTGATCGGGATCTTTCGGCTTTCACAAAGGTTTTAATGATTATAGTGAACTACAGTATAGACGTTGAATCTGGTTCATTAAAATGACATGTTTTAGCAAGAAATAGGGATCCAAAGGATGTTAAAATGCCTGCCTCGTCCGACCATGTTTTCACGCACTGTAGATGAGTGTAGTTTGAAAGCTATTGAAGAACTCATAACCTTGTGCCTCTCTCTCCATTGCAGTAGTCAGCACTAGAGTTCGACCGATATGATCTTCACGGCTGATCCTGATACAGATTATTAGTAATGAAGGAGATCGAAATTTGAAACCGATTTGCATTTGCAGCTACTGTATAATTTAAATCTTATTGTCCTAATTTATAATAACACAAACTCCCACACAAAACTTTGTTGAAATGCCTTTAAGCATGTGTTTAATTAAGGGAAAACTTTTTATTTTTATTTTTTTAATTCGTGTCTCAACTAGTAGTCCCAATTCACCAGCACCAGATTGTGGTGCAGAACACAGTTGCTCAGTGCGGTCTCCAGTGAACCGGCTTCTGTTCCTCTCATAAACTGCAGAGACTTCACTGAGAACACGCTCACTCGAAACACAAATAAAAAATCAACAACAATATAAATTACCGCTACTTATATTTGTAAAAATAATTGTTAAATATTGGTCCAGGTAATCAGTCCACCACTATTTAGGAATTCAACCCATTTCCTGTTTTGAGCACAATCATGTGACCGGTGCATGCTTTCTGTCATTTGACTCAGTTATTCATTCAGTCCACGAGGCTAGAGGCGTATCCCTTTGGCATTGTAGATTCTTATGGCCGCTGGCAGAAAATAAAAAAAACAGTTGTGCTTTTTAGAACACGAGAGTGAAATGAGCTAAGAGCTAAAAGTGGGCCTGAAATAGATCTTATTGTTGTTTTTGGTCATTTAAAATGTTCCCTTCTTGCTGTCCAGGTTAGAACACCTGAACGCAAGATTGAGAGCTTTCTGTTTTGATGCATATATTCTGGCTGCTCATTCGATGGAAAGATTTCTGGTTGGCTGCACGGTTGTGTAGTGGTTAGCTCTGTCGCATTGCACCTCCAGGATCCGGGTTCGATTCCCGGCCAGTTTCGATTCCCGTCTCTGTGTGCATGGAATTTGCATGTTCTCCCCGTGCTTGGTGGGTTTCTTCCAGGTACTCTGGTTTCCTCCCACTGTGCAAAGACATGCAGATTAGATTAATTGGCGTTCTCAAATTGCCCATGGTGTGTGAATGAGTGTGGATTGATGGATCGAGACCCTGCCCAGGTTGTTCCCTGCCTCGTGCCCTAAGCCTCCTGGGATAGGCTCCAGGCCCCCCCGTGACCCTGAATACAGGATAAAGCGGTATAGACGATGAGAGAACTTTCTGATTGAACAGAACTTTTGTGAGATCTGAACACAGATGTTTTCATTAAAGTTTTTGAAATGTGATTGGAACGTCAAAAACTCGTAACTAGTTTTCTGACCCTCTCTGTCTTTTATCTCTATGGATCCTAGTCCTATGAATGAATTTCATTCTGTCAGGCTAGGGGCAAGCCCCTTTGGGAGGAGGCATTGCAGAGATGGCAGCTGGCAAAAAAACAAACCAAATAGAGCACTGCAATGAAACGAGCCAAAAGTTTAATCTGTAATTGGCATGCCATGGCCATGGAGGTGATGAGTACAGCTGTTCATGATTCTTCCAGTACTTTTGCTGCCATTCTCTTAGGTAACTCTTAGGAACTGTTTCTTAGGTCAGTCACATATCTTGAAATACACCAGCAGTTCCTCCGTGTGTTACTGATGTTTCGTTGCACCACAAAGTTCCACGCCCCTTTACTCAGATCTGTTTCTGTTGTGAACGCATTCAATTATGCAGGAGTAATCAGAAAACCAGCAGGTGATCTGAGCCTCTATTGTACTGGAAGTGTAGAGAGTGACGAGGGAAAGCGATAGAGCAGTTCCCTGGCATGCAGTAGGTAATCAGGGACCATGGAGCTGTGTGACAACACAACCGGTTTAAACCAACAACTACAGTAGGAAGCTTTCTGAAGATAGTGATGTAGTTGATTAATATAGGCACCATATACTGAAAAAATATAACAGCTTATTAATCCCAGTTGTGAATTTCAGCGACACTGAACAGTAGTAAATAATTATGCAATATCACATCAGAGGGAGTGCTTTGATCAGCACGGTTCTGACTTGGTTCCCACACACCATGTTAGTATCCTTGACTAGGGGTTGGAGAGCAATTTGGGATTCAGCCTCGTGTTAGACGCTGGTTAGTTTTGTAGCCATATAAGAACGTGATGACTCGAACAACTTAAGATTATGTTATCAGATGTGTTTTCTTGATGAAGGTGCTTCTGTGACTGGTTTGAATATGCATTTTGGCAGACAATTGCTCTCTCCTCACTGTGTTGGTACTTTGACCCATATGCTTTGACCGTTAGTATACGTAATTAACGATTGTAGAACATTTGCGATGCGGTGATTGTTGGGAACCACGGTTATTGGAACACGCTTCCAATATTGGTAATTGGAACACGCTTATCAATAATGGATGCTTCCGTTATCACCCCTCGTGGAATGTTTCTCGTCCAGTCAGATTGCATACTGTAGATGGAACGAACTCTTGTATGATATTAATATATTAGATGCAACAATGTCGTATAAATATGAGTACTATACTGAGAGTAATGCTAACTACTTTTATTATTAACCGACAAAGGTTGTTCAAATTACACTCTCTCCCTACAATGGTGCTACTGAACCTAGTCACCATTGCACGCAATGCATTTGCTGTGTGTGCATTACAAAATGTTTATGGAGTTGATACCAAGAGCTATGTGCCGAGATGGATGAAGAAGTTTAAAGAAAGGGAAACCAGCATTGAAGGAAAAACTTGCAGTGGGAGATCATCAGTTGTGACATATTGGATTATCAAAGAGTATATGAGAGTTGGGTCCAAGGATGGTGCAAATGCATGACTTGTGACGGGGATTATGTTGAGTAGTATCTTTGTATAGAGGAAGAGTTACATTCTCTCTCAACAGATGCGATTTGAACTCACTCACTCACTCACTCACTCACTCACTCACTCACTCACTCACTTTATCCTGTATACAGAATGGCATTGAAGAATTATTGTTCATATAAAATGTTTAATCAAAAACTCCCAATACATTAAAATACCAATGATCAAACTGCCAGATTTTTATTACATTTTCTCACATTTATTATACAAGCCTGGTGACCTACAATGCACACCTTCACTATTTGCCTTGTCGACAGGCTTCTCCATCAATAATCAGGGAGTTTGATGACTTTATTGTATAAGACGTTGTACTGGCCTCTTCTTTAGCTGTAGAATACTGATGCATTGTGTCCTGCATTTTCCATGCTGGTGATGCTTGTGACAGAAGGTCACAACTAATTACCATTATTGTTATTTTTTTTTTATTTTTCCCCGTTTTTTAGACGGCGATGGATCAGCTTCACATGCACTTCACCCAGGCTATTCACAACACCGTGTTCCAGGTGGTGCTGGGATACGTGGAGCTGTGTGCCGGCAACGCTGATACCAAATTTCAGAAGATGCAGTATAAGGATCTGTGCACGGTAAGATACTCCTTGAACCTTCCGCTTACGCCCCACGCTTCTGAAAAAGGGGTCAGATTACCTGCCTTGCTCTGCACTGCTCAAGGTGAAAGTAATTTCCTAAATGCCTTCAGCTGTGGTTAAGCTTCTTCATGAATAACTCGTCACTCTTTTGTACTTCAGACAAGCGGAAAATAATTTTCCTTCTTCCAGGGTGGCACGTTTTGTCTATATTGGGAGCACAGCGAAACAAAGAAACATCTCACGATGCATCAATCGCTGGAAGGGGAAGGCAGGCTCATTCATGAGCATGTCACAAAGCAATTAATCTGAGTTAATATGCAGGAATAGAGTCATTACAAAGGACATCGGTGGCGTTTTCTGCTCTGAAGGCAGACAGCTCAGCTCTTTAACCCTACCTCTGAAAGCCTCATTTGCATCAGTATGAAACAAGGCTCTGCATCTGAAACAAAGAAGCCGTCACTTCCATCAGACCATGTTATTACTTTATCTTTGTAGGAGGTGTGCTTAATGTCAGATTGCAGGTGAAGCAACACCAGCGATAGTAAGTCTGCGAGTCTGTCAATCATGTGTGGGAAAATTAAACACTGTCCAGGTAATGCCTTCTGTGATCAGGACTATCATGGATTGCTGACAGCTTTAATTAATTTTTAGGTGCTGTGAGAATACGTGTGTTAGTATTACTGATGTGCGGAAGAAGTGAAAAATCAAGCAGTGCCTTTTGATGTTTAATATGTCGGTAACGTGGGAAAAGACTTTATGCTACAGTGGCATTAAATTTAAATGCAGGGTGAAGCACAAAAAAAAAACGTACATGCTATTTCTTTGAATTCCCAGAAGGTTTGATTACATTCTACATTTGCCATCGCATTGTTTTAAGCAACCTCATGCAACATCATGATATTCATTTTCATTCAGATATGCATTGATTTTTGGCCAAGATCTTGTATTGATGACAGCTGAGTTGATCCACTCTGAAAAGTCTTCTTCATGACATGCCAAAGACCTTCAATGGGGTTCAAGTTTCTGGTGTTCAAATAAGCTTGAAAGTGATGTATTATTATTCCTTTATTACACTGACACGCCCATCACTCTGGAATAGGGTGAATCTGGATTCATCATGACCTTTTTCCATTGCTTTGTTCTCACAGGATCCAGTGAAGAAATACCTGTTGCTCTTTTTTTTTTGGTTCAAATGTGAGGAAATTTTAACCTTTTAACTAAAATACTATATGCATTTCTAAAACAAACTGCTTTAAAGTGGTCTCTTGATGGGTCTCTGGTCTTACTTCTTACACTCAGGCCTCTTCAACATTGTTAGGCAGCTTAAAAACTAAGCGATATAAAATAAACATAAGTCTTGCGTTAATGATGATCATTTCAGCGCTGACCTCAGAGCTCATCACTAGAATTAAAAATTTGATGTAACTGTGAAAGGACGAGGGTCACATCCTAATGCAAAGCAGCAGCTGAATTTTTCATGGAGGCTTCATTACGCGATTCTTTGTCATCCCGCTTGGCAGACCTCACCTGCATACGTGTGTCTTACGACTGATTGGTGTCGAAGAGGTGGAACAGGGTCACAGGCTGTATTTTTGACTATGCTGACTCGCACACCTTCTTTGGCTCTACATGTTAAACATGTCAGCTGTAATTGAGCCTTAGTGAGCATGTTAATATGCTGTTTAACCCTCTACCACTGACGATGCATGTAAAATCACTCTTAATTAGGCATAGTATGATGGATCACCAGTTAGTAATAATTACAGTGTTTATCAAGCTGTGCTTTCCTGACGTAAACTGAACCTTCAGATACAAATCAGTTTAATAATAAACAATTAATTTTACTTTTATATTAATATAAACCCAATTATCTTAATTTGATCATAAAAACCTCTCACATAGACACTGAGACAGTGGCAGAGAAGTGCAAAACAAAATAACATAACCGAAAACAAATCAGAAAATGCAACATATCCAGAAACAAAATACAAAATTAGAAAACATGTTTCATGTTTTTGTTTTCAGGTTTATTTTGTTTTTAAATTTATTTTGTTTTATGATTTATTTATTTATGTTTTTGGTTTTGTTAGTTTGTTTTCAGATTTTTCATTTTGTTTTCGGTTTCGTTATTTTGTTTTCCACTTCTTGGGCCCCCGTACACGGAGAATTGAGCCACATTACCTAATTCAGATTGGATCTGTCTATCTATATTTCCTTCTTTGTGTTTTTCTTGTGTTTCTATGTGTACTCTAAAATGATGGTTTTAATATGGCTCAGGTTTGCTTCTTATTTTACCAGACTCACCTTTTATGAATTTGGCACTTAGCCTGTGATCCCTGGCAAACATCTATTCCATGTACATGTATTTTTTTATTTTATGCCCTGATGATTAAATCATGCAGAAATGAGCTATAAAGCGCATCAGCTGAAAAAGTCTCTTGGTACGAGTGGCACGCTTGAGCTGCAACAGATTTAAGCTGATGGAGACACTGAAATTTTTAATCAGGAATAAAAGCTTTTATGAAGCATTTTATGTTACATTTATGAATCGTTTTATCCAAAAATTTAATTACTATATTAACAGACCATAAACCATAAATTGGCATATAAAACTCAAACTGGATAACTGTAATGAATTTAAATGGCTTTTGGGCTATTGCCTGTGAAGTGCTATATATATATATATATATATATATATATATATATATAGACTAGACACAGCACCACTTGTTTTAAAAGAAAAAATTACAAAACATCAAACAAAAATGCAGCTTTTAATAGGAAAATCTGTGTATTAGGTTTTTGCGCACACGTTTGCACATTTAACGTTACACATTAATTGTTTATTATAAAACTGATTTGTGTCTGTAAAAAGTAACTGAATCATGCTTTCTCTATTTTTTTCTCTAGTTGACTACAATCACATTCCTCCTGTAATCAATTAACATTAAACATTTATAAGAATGTTTAACTTTAATAAAAGATCCAGTATGTATAAACACACTACTTGGTTGGTGTATATAAAAGAAAAATCCTTTTTTCTTTTTTTTTTTTCTGCCATCAGACCAACCATTGACATATTAGGCAAACAGTAAAGGCTCACAGCATGAATGCATGAGCCAATGCAAAATCGTTTGCAACAATTAGGCTTGGTCGATATAATGATTTAGCCATGACTTTAGTCATCGTTGTCATGTTGAGAAGCATTATTGTGTTCTTAACTCTGTTCAGCTCAAGGATATTAATTGTTCTGTATATTCCGTAAGAAATCATTTAGAAATGAGGAAAAAAAAGAAAAATTTGGCCCAAAAAATTGGTGTTTGAATAGATTAAGATTTACAGTACATTCAATAACTCTTAGGTAATGTCTTATAATGATCATGTAACAGAAGTGTGTGATGAGTAACTAATGGTTGTCCTGCTAAACAGTCCATGCATACTACATCCATTTAATTTATAGCATAGGCGTAACCGTTTGAAACAAGGCTCTGAGGTTATAGTGTGAACAGGCTCACCAGGGTAGACAGCTTGAGACTTGAAGTCTCAAAATACAAGACAAAATAACAAACTGACTTTTTCCTAATCTTTTTCCAAAAATGCCTTGCTTTAGTGAGTCCGTGCCCATGAGCGCCTCAGATTCCTGTTTTTGTCTGATGAGAGAGATGTGGTCTTCTACTGTTAAAGCCCATCAAGGTCTGATGTTTCTGTGCACGCTGAGATGGTTTTCTGCTCACTGTGATGTTAATGCATGCTTATATGTCTTATTTTATCCTTCAATGCAGCTCATACAATTCTGTTTTTAACCATCATTCTTTTTAAACTTCAGAGAATGTTGTGCGTGAATCTCAGGGGATCAGCAAGCAGCCCATCTTGTACAGATATCCATGTCATGATCAAATTCACACAGATCTCATTGACATTCTCCCTCTTCCTGAGGTGTGAAATGAGCGTTAACTGAACCTCTTGACCTGTGTTTGTGTGAATTTATGCTGGTTTATTCTAGATTTTATTGTTCTGTCTCTAATGTATGCCAATACATCGTTTTGTTTGAGAGACATTAAAAAGTTAAATAAGATTGCTTGTGAAGAAATGGAATGAAAATTTCACGGTTTTTCCACAGAGCATAATGGAATCTAAACCAAGTTATTTTACTGATCATTTGTTTTACTGTGACATAACCTTTCCAGATGTGTGCATGAAATTACTGAAATAAATTGAAATGCGATTAAAATCCCAGACACACTAACATTTCCCAAACCGTTCCATATACACCTAAAAACAAATAGAGATACAGGAAAACTGACTCAAAACTAACTCAAAAATCACTTAATTTTTCTTAAATGCTAACATATTATTTAGATTTTACAAATAGTATCTTCACTTTCTTTTTGTTAAATGTGACAGTACATGTTAAGGAAGTAATGGTTTCATCATTTCAAAGTAAAAGGTGTTCACACCGAACCTGAACTGATTGCTTCTTGGATGAGATGTTTCGGATGCTTCTGGCCGACCCCTGATTTGAACGCTACCGAAAAAGCGATACAAGTTTTGGCAGGGGAATATCTGCCTCGCCAGGCAAGAGAACATTTGATTAAATTCTGTGCATTAGCTCAGCAACGGGGCCGCATTGACGCCTGCTGATAACGGAGAGCATGCGTAGCATCATTAAGATTTAGTGGGAATGAGATGTGGCATGAAAAAAGAAAAGAAGAGAGAGACGCTTAATGCGCCAACTCATCAGCAGAAAATGTAGTCATGGCACGTTAAAGGCCACAGCCCTTCTGTCTAGACCTGATTAGACCTTCATAACTTAAAGACTGACTATAAGGACATACAGTAGGAAAAAATGTGGGTTTATGTGTGATTTGAACTCGGGTTTGCGTTGGGATTGAATCTGAGATCACATGATTTAAATTAGAGCTAAAATTCAGGTCTTTTTAAAAATATATTTAATTGCACAACTATGTTACTAAGAATTAGGTGTTGTAGATGATAGTGATAAGTTGATTAGCTCAGGGTTCCTTAGTAGACCACGGTGAAGGAAGGTTAAAGGGGCTCATCGAAGCAGTGTGGCTGACAAGTAGCTACACATTTCAGTCAGATTTTTATCACGTATGCAAAAGTGTGTGCCAGTGGTAAAGAACGAGTATACGGTTATACAGTTTCCCTATGTAGAGTAGTGGTTTGGATTATGTTTTTATTTACAACACTTGACCGAACCCTACTGTATATCCAGAACCACATGCTTAGTTTTAAAGCCTTTCTAGAACCTGTTTTCACAGATAGAATGAAGTCACAGTATACTATGCGTAATACTGCACTAGTATATGATGAATGGTTTATATCTCTAATAGAACAATTTATACATGTGCATTTTTACATTTTACTCATTTGTGTACAAAACTCATGTTTTGTCCAAAGTAACTTGTGCAGTTATAACTTGATCAACGCAGGGATTAGTGGCCTGGCTCTGGAGACCAGAAATGCCAGTGATGCTGATCTCATGACTTTCTGATGCTTTACCCCTGAGCTATACACTGCACAGAAAGATTTGAGTTAAAAAACAAAAAACGACAACACTGATAGCCCTGATGATTGTAGTGTTTCCTACACCTCCTAGTAAATAATCACAATCTTGTTTAATAAGCTAATCCTCTGTGTATATACGGCACGACAAGTGATTACTGAAGAGGAGACACGTTCCAGTCGTATGAAAATCTAAGATGATTCGTCTTGACTGCCCACTCATGATTAAATCATCCAATACCAGGTCTTAATGAGGCCAGTGTTCCTGTACCATGAAGCTGTTTCATGTCTCATTTTGTGTACAATTACTACCTTTATAGGTTTTATACATGAGTGACCTGGGAATTATTGCAACCTGGAGATTTTCTCCCTCCGGAATATTACCATAGGACTGCAGTGGAAATGCATTAAGGTAGAGAGCTGGCATTAACGCAGGAGACTTCTTATGCTGTCACTGCAGTTCTACGGATGCTGATGGCAGCAAAATGTCCCACCCCATTTTGGCCTTTAAAGCATCCAAACAAGCATGAATCAGCTTAATATACTGTAGGATTGACTACACCGACTACAGACTTTTTGGGTTCTTTCTAGAGGACTCAAAGTAAACCTTGTGCTCCAATACGATCAATACACAATGGCTTTGATATTTTGTTCTGTCAGTCCCTGGGACTAAGGTCAGATTTAAGATTGTGCTCAAACCTCCAGCCTTTACCCAAATTTCCGTTTTGTAACACGAATGCGTAATCATCCCCAAAACAATGAACAATAAATCAACTGGCAAAGCAACAGGATCGATTGTGTGGTTAGCATAGATCATTTGCCTTTCTGCTTACTTTTGTCAAATTCTGTAATAGTAGAATCATTGCCAATGTAACCTCAGGGGCTCCATGAAATACATTGTGACCTCTAGACAATGCAAGGACATTAGATGTAAACAAAGCATAATACCCCAAAATACTACTAACCTTAAAATAGCAAGTTTGGGCTGGTGTGAATATAATACTGTACTTAGTGTTTTTTGATCCTTTTAGTCTTTTCATGTTTAAGTTATAGCTCTCTCTGCATTATTCAGAATCAATCTAGTAGGATAACTGATGCCAAGTTGATTCATGCAAGCTTGTTTATATGCAGCTGCGAAAATCTCCCAGGTGATGAATTACCACGGAAAAGCAGTCGCTGTGCACAGATCAGACATAATCTGATTTATTTCACCCACTCAGGCGCAAGGTGTGTAGTCGTAGATCACGTTAATCTTAAAATGAATGATTGTTTCATTCATTATTTAGTTTTTTTTTTTCTTTTCTTTTTCCTGAATTCCAAATCGAATAACATTTGAAGAGACATTACTCTTCAAACTAACTCATGTTAGTTGGGGGGGAAAAAAGAAAGATAAAGTGGGCAATTAATATCATGGACAATTTTTATAGTGTTTGGCAGTAGAAGTGTGTTTTAGCTGGCAGTCTTAATCTGTTCGAAGTGTTCCTTTCTTTGCTACATTTTGTGCACGTCCTCTCAGTTTCTCAGTAAAATGGATCAAATAAATTTTTGGAAGTAAAACGCTGGGATTTGTCACTTGGCCTAATTTATAGCGTCTGCGTAAACGCACACCTAGGCAGCCAGATCGTGTCCAACCTGTAAGGCAGCGGGAGAGCCCTGTTCTGTAAATCGTTTCTAGCTTTATAGTTGTTAGCTTTTCCACAGCTGGAAGCCATATTGCTATGTGCTGGTTCTGTCGTCTAAAACCATCTCCAGACTGTAATTCACCCACACTTTTCCATATACACTGCCTTACTTGGAGAAAGGAAAAAAAAAACCCTGCATGAAAGCCTTGCCTGTAGCTGTCAGTGGTGCTGACAAATGTGTGTATAGATGGGTCGGCCATGTTGTGGTTTGAGACATAACAAACTCTGTCAGGCCTCCCAGACCACAGGTTGTCCTTTCCAAGTGGGAGTAAGGCAGCTTTTCTCAGAATTCTAATGGTGCTGCAGACAGGAGTAGACTAGGCATCACTTTGACTTGTGAGCCTATTAGGAACTAGTTTGAATCATAATGCTGTTTATAGTCCTTGAGTAAATGTACTGGGCAGTGAAATGTGCAGCTTTGGTGGATTGAACATCCAGGTCTACTGAAGCTTTTTCTTTTATTCTACAGTACTGATTACTCTCAGAACCACTGATGTTTGAATATTGTGCACCTGTATAGATTTAGTCTGTCTTTGGCAGATTTTCCAATAATAGTAATAATAATGATAAATCCTACTACTTGAGCAACATCCACTTCTTAATCCATAGGGTTTAATATGATGTTGGCCCACCCGTGGCAGCTTCACCTCTTCTTGGAAGGCTTTCCACAAGGTTAAGAAGTGTGTTTATGGGAATTTTTCACCATTCTTCCAGAAGCACAGACACTGATGTTGGATGAGATGACCTGGATCTAATTCATCCCAAAAGTGTTTTATATTCAAATTTGGTGTTTTTCAACACCAAATTTGCTCATCCATGTCTTTATGGACCGTGCTTTGTTCACCGGATGCAGTCTTGTCGGAACTGATGTGAGGTTATTTTTCAGGAGTTGGGCTTGGCCTCTTACCCCCAGTGAAAGCAACTTTTTTTGGTGTGGAAGAACTTGACTGGCCTGCACCTCAACCTGATAGAACACCTTTGGGATGAATTTGAGCAAAGACAACTTTCTCCGACTTGTGGAAGAATGGTCAAAAAAGCCTTCCCGCAAAAGTTGAAGCTGGCAAGGGTGTGTCAACATCATATTAAACCCTATGGATTAGGAATCGGATGTTACTCAAGGTCATATCCATGTGAAGGCAGGCTAGCGAATACTTTTGACAATATATTATAGATGTACAGTATAATTAAAGTTTTCTTGCACTTTTATTATTCAGTACTTTTTTGTCACAGTTGCTGGTCTGGTAAACATGACCCTTTATTATTAATTATGATTATTATTATGTGGCGTTCTCATTCATGCACTGTGGGTATCTGCTCCTGCTTATTGGCTTATTTAGTTTTTCTTACTCACAAGGTGCCTCACAATTGAACCACTGGAAGGCCACACTGGTACTGTAGGCTTAGTGGTTAAAAAACAGGCTTTGAAAAAAATGTCACGTCTCTATTTCTTTTCATGTTCTACTGCAGAGTCACTAACCAATTCTGTCATGGCGTTTATAGTTTTTGAACCCTTTGCTAAAGCAGCACTCTCCTCGAATGTAAATTTGCATTTGCATGGTGGAAAAGTACATTATCGAAGGGAAAAGGATGCAGGGTATGAAAGAACCACATCTGCTTTTGGTAGGAGTTCAGAGTGATGTGATCTTGATGAAATTTTAAAAAGTATATCTGTGTATCTGAGTTGTATCTGAGTCCAAGAAAGTGGTTCTGTGAAGGAGTTGCTACTTGTTAAGTTTTGTCTTGCTAAATACACCTGCGTAAACCAGGATGTTATTTACGCATGCAACTCGATAGTCTCGTCAGATGGATTCTCTGGATCTGAGTGGGAGACACTAAAAATCGACCGTGTGATGCACCACAGTTAATGACATCAACATTTTCCCCTCCATTCTAATGTTTCGTGTGCACTTTAACTGAAACTCTTGACCTGTATCTGCATGATTTTATGCATTATGCCGCTGCCACTCGATCGGCTGATTTGGATAATTGCGCGAATCCGAAGGGGTACAAGTGTTCCTATTAAAGTGTCAAGTGAGTTTAAAATGAGTCTTCTGTGTACCTGTTTGGCACACATAGTTTGGTTTGTTTGGAGTGTTTTTTAATGTGATTATGTTCAGATCTACAAATACCAACAAAACAGAGTCATATGATCATCAGTATACTATATGTGCAATATAATATTATCAACCTTAACATTATTACAGTCAAATCTCAATTCAACTAATATATGTTTTTTTTTACAGATTGTAATCTTAAATTTTTTTGCATACAAGGATTTTCTTGTTAGCAGTGTTCAAACTTCTTCCACTTTCATGGACCACATTTTTTAATAGCAAATGCAAGGAGCTGTGAAATGAGCTGGCAGAACAGTTTGCGTGTGGCCATTCCTTTGAGACCTCACTGCTCTAAAGTGTCAGAAACTGAACGATTCCTAATCGAGCATGTGTCCGTTTTGTCAATGCACCAAGCAAGCACATACAATGTGCTTTCCTCCCTTGTAGAGGCATATCTTTTAAACGGAGTTAGAACTTGAAATTGACCTGACAATTGAGTGTATAAGGGATGAAAAATGCACAGTATAAATGTTGCCAGTGAGATTTGTACAGGTACTTGACGGCTATATCTGATAAGCCACAGCGTGGAAAACCAAGTTTGTACACAGCATGTCTGCTCCTCTGTCGTCCATGTGTCTGTCTGTGAAGCATGCTTTAAGGAAATTCCCCCAGAGAGTAGAAATGGTTGGCAGCTGATTGAATCTGCTTTATGGCTTTCTTCCTTTTTTTTCCCTTCTTCCTCCCACCAGCACATCACTCCAGACAGCTACATCCCCTGTTTGACTGACCTGTGCAAAGCATTGTGGGAGGTGATGCTCAGTTACTACCGAACCATGCAGTGGCATGAGGAGCATGACAAAGAGGAGATAAAGGATGCTGACACAGGTAACTTATTCATACCTTCTTATGTATTCCTTTTGCGCTATTAAAGTCTTTCACGCTCTCTTTAATCTCCCCAATGCATAAAGTTTTATTAAAAGTTACATTTGTGCCAAATTCTATTCATACTAGTATGACAGTTTGAACCCTTATACAGCGAAATGTGGTATTCGTTTGAAAGCTGGCAGTTCATTTATTTGACAAAATGTTTTAATAAGTTTTCGGAAGCAAGAAAAAATTTAAATGTGTTTTGCAGTTTATTTCAGATAAAAAAAAAATTTGTTTTTACATTTTTGTAGCTTAATGCTATGTTTTTATTGAACAGTCCCAACATTCCTTTTTGTGCATTTGAATTTAAACGACAAACAACCAAGTTTTGTGCTCTTTACGTAGACCCCACAATTTAACATTTTTTATAATCTGAGAAACATTTCAACAAGTTTGTTTTCATTTATGAAAAGTTAATCTTTTCCAAGCCAAGTAATATATATTTGCCAGGAGTGTAATGCAATGTTGCCTTGTTTACAAGTTTGTAACAATGAGTATATTTTGATGAAAAAGTTTAATGGACGTTTAAAGTGATTTTATCCTTGCTTTGCCAACAGCAAAGTGGACTGCTACACATCTGGTGCGCCACATTCACATGTGGCTCTCTCCAGCTGTTTAATTCTGCAGACACAACTGCCCTCATTCTCCTCTTGTTCTTTTTAAAAAGCCAGGGGCGAACTGTACTTGAGCCAGTTGCTCCATTATAAGTGATCCTAAATAAAACTGATCAGAAGGAGATAGAGTTTCACCTACTGCCCTTGCAGCTGATGGATTCAACGGCATTATGTTGGCTTTTTACCACAAGAGGCATTGTAGAAAAGGAATTGGCTTTTCATGCTGTCCCATGGTGGCTGGTTTTGCTGGGCCTAGTTAGGTAACTGCACCCAGCACCTTTGTTTGACTTTGATGTTTGAGGTCGTTAAACATGCCTGAAATAGATTGGTGTTTGCAGTTGGTCGAGTCTGACATTGGGAACGTATCGAGTCATTCTAAATCACTCTCGTGGCCACTCTAGTGAATGGACCCTCAGTATGCATTAGAGCAGCAACATGTTTCACTTGAAAATTATTGACCCAGACTTGCTCATCAGCTTATTGAACTTGCCTTCACTGGTCTGCATACTTACACCTTTATTAGAGAACAAATGGTTTGCCCTGGGAGCAGATTTGTTGCAATTCCATTTATTATAATGCACATTTCAAGCTGTGTTCCTGTCTGGTATTGATTCTTTGAGTAGAAAACTCCTTAGGTCAGTGCCTAAAAACACATTTTATAACCGAAAACTTGTACCTACTGTATATTCAAAGTCTTTCTTTGGTATGTAAAGTACATACTGTATATAATGCACTTCAAAATGCTGAAATTATCGTACTGTGCAAAAGTCTTGAACCACCATCATTTCTTCAAATTTTGCTTTTGAAGACCTTCTTGTATTTTTAACGTAGCCATAAGGAATAGTTCTCCAGGCTTCTTACTTTAGCTCTCATGTTTGGCAAGTTTTATTATTTTCATTCCAGTCCTTTTACCTAAACAGTTTTAAGGAAAGTTTTTTGTTTGTTACAAATTCAAATAAATAAATAAATATAAAAAGAATAATAAATATACACTACCGTTCGAAAGTTTTAGATCACTTTCTAACTCCATGATGGTTCCTGATTTTTATTTATTTCTACATTGTAAAGGAATGCTGAAGGCGTCCAAAAAGTTTATTAATCTCCTTTGAACAGTTGATGTTGAGATGTTTCTGCTACTTCTGCTCTGTAAAGACTTCATAACGCCTCTAATCTGAGGTGCTGTTAATTGGTCATTTTTCAGGCTGATAACTCTAAATGAACTTTAGGTAGGTTTTGGTCTTGTCCTCCAGGGACGGCCTTCATGAGAGCCATTTTCATTATGATGCTTGAGGGATTTTGCAAATGCACTTGACAATACTGTTCTTGCAAGAACTATTACAGAAAGGCCGACCTCTGTGTCTTAAAATAACAACTAACTGATGTTTTTGTTGTTGTTACGTAATTACCTAATTCCATATGTGTTATTTTATAGTTTTGAAATCCACAGTATTGTTGTAGAAAAAACTTTTGAACGGTAGTGTGTGTGTATGTATATATATATATATATATATAAAAAAATCTTAAGGCATAAATCAGGCTGGTGATTTAGAATACTGGTGATGCTGAAAGCTTAGTGGTTGGAGTTGACGAGAGGGGAAAAGGGGTTGCTGCTGAAGTTGTTACATAACCAATTTTTTAATTCAATCTTTAGGCTTTTTATAGTAAAAGCCCTGATTCTGTTTCTTTAATCTTCTGTACATTGATTTGATTTGATTTGATTGAATATGAAGAAATGAGGGGTGGCTTAAGACTTCAGCACAGTGCTGTATTGTATGCAGCTGAGGTGTGATCTGGCTGGAAGATCAATGACTTTTTACTGGACAGATTAATTGGTGTTCACAAATATCAGGCAACACTTGTAGAACCAGGAACACACCAATATTTGGAAAAAGGCCTTGTTTACAATATTTACAGAATTTACAGAAAAACATAAAGAGATAGGATGTTAGACTTAATCATTGCAAGACTGAACGTTGCAGCTCATAGGCAATTAGTTTGCCAACCAGCTGGGTAACTTTTTTGTTCATGTGCAACACCAACAAGTTGGTTGAGTAAAGACATTGGTTACACAGTTGTCCCCTTCACCTTTTTTTCCCATAGTCTGTGATTATACCCTTAATTGGCTAATTAGCTTGGCAAGAGTTATTGCATTGTGGTAGCCACCATATTTTAACCCAGTGGTTTAAAGGTAATCACAAACATGGGACTTTACACTGGATATATACTGGAGATTTCACATTCCCAGCATCCATTGTTCACCATTGGTTACTGTTGTGACCCTGATCCATCATCCATATAAAGGTTCATCCATATGTCTTTTTTTTTTTTTTTTTCCTCCTGTGGAAATGCAATACATGTAAACTGTATTAATCAAGTATCGCTGAATCAGAAAATAGAAAAAAAGAATGCAAAAGTTAAAAAAGCTGTGGCCAATTATGTATGGTGCACTTTAAAGCATTCGAGTTTGCAAGTTATACAACCTGGAATACAAAGCTGGAGCTTGCCATGTAGACAGCAGGTGGAGCATTTATTTTTGTGCTGGGATAGTAACATGTATCTGGCAGATGTCTGTACTGATATCTACGAGATTATTAGGAACATGTGTTAACCCCTGTATATAAAGTAACATATGCGTGTGAGGGAAAAGCCAGCTCCATGACGTGCTTCCTATCTGAAAATAAATGTGGAGTTCAAGATTTTCATTTCACCCTTCCTGTGAGTGTGGAGCTCTGCTTTGATGCTGGAATATGAAAACTCCCTCTCACACTGCGGAAGTTCGACATTACCCATTAAATATAGTTCTGAGAACTGCACGCTTCCCTGACCTGAAATATGTTTCCCATTTGCATGTTTCTTATCCACTATTAAGATTATAGCTTTTAACATCTGTTTATACACAAAAGTGAAAAGGAGCAAAAACCCTGGAGCAGGAGGATGGGCATTTTATTTAGGACAGGCAGTATCTCAGTAGAAACTTAGCCGATAAAAACCTAGCATTTACATTATTGTGTGAGGAAATCACACTTACTGTAGATAGCAAGTTTTCAGACATCATTACCCAGCCGTTGTGCTGCGTTTGTTAAACTGCGTTCTTGCCTGTATGATCGTTCAGGACTGAAAAAAACCCCTGATCTAATGGACATCTTCATGTTCTAGCAGACATTTATGTGATTGCTTGTGCAATGATAGAGTGACTGTAAAATTGCACATACACAAAAGTGGAAAACCATTCCTTAAGGGGATAGTTTAAGGTTTTCAAGTCTGTCTTAAATCAAAATTGATGTACATTTAAGTACATTACCATAGGTCTTTGTTGTTAAAAATGTTCCTGTTCTGCACTCAGACAGTGTAGTCATGTTCTAGGTGATAAACTTCACAGTCAATCATCCAGAGATCGCGAGTTCGATTCCCGGGTGATGCTGTAACCTAGAGGTCTAGAGAGAGCTGGAGAGAGAGAGCTGATAGGCCTAACTCTCTCAGAGGGGAGGGAAGAGAGGTACTTGGTGCTCCCACATTAATCACGGCTCTACAGCCAATCAGGGGGCGTCTGTGAGCTCACGTAAGCGGAAGGAGCGGATGGCGCTGTCCTCTGAGTGTGTTACGCCGCCCCCAACAGTGTGTTAGAGAACAGTCTGAAAAGACGCAGTCAGCTGGTGTCACGTGGCTCCTGACTGAATGGCAGTAGCTTAATGTGGGAGCCCCCTAGCGATGGGGAGGAATTGGACACGACTAAATTAGGGAGAAAATCAGGGAAAATACCTTCCCAAAAAGGTTATGGTGCATTTGGTGAAAATTTAACTCTTCCTTCTGTGGCTTGTTCTGGTTCCAGGGACAGAAAAGAATTACAATAGTACTGAATACTGTAATTTTAGTAAAATTAGATTTAGTTACTAATTTGAAAAGCTTTATGAGAGTCTCAGCTGTACTTTGGAATGCTTTTTTTGAGGGTTGTGGAATTTGACCCTGATTACTTACTTGAGCACTTGTTCTGGACAACAAACTTGTTGCGCAGAACAGAACAATTTCTAACAACCAAGACCCAAGTGAGCTTAAAAAAAGCATTTATGAAGTCTGGTTTTAGTGGTACAATTACTAACATTGGATGCTGAACACATCTTGGTTGATTGATTTCATAGGCGATAAGGAGGAAAATGTGTAATTATGTACATTTTTTTTTTTGGCCAAACTTTTGTTTTTAGGATGCCAAGGAAATCATGGTGTCTCGTACTAAAGACTGCTTTACTCAGTAATTATTTACATTCCTGCTAGATTCTGAGTTTAGTGTCATCATACTCAATCTTTACAGCTTTTCCATTGTCTAAGAAAACACTGCAGCAGATGTTTCTCCAGTATGTCATGGTTCTTTGTAATCTGCAGACAGTAAAGCAGCACGATGTGGGCGTACAGTGCCGAGCTGTCAGTGATATATGCACGGGATTCTCGCTTGTGTCATGATTTAGATCACCTGACACCGAGAGATGAGCAGCGTAGCTTCCAAGGTAGTCTTAAGGCTCTGCTTTTATCAAATTCTGCCTTCTCGAAAGTTTCCTCAGCAAGAAAATTGCAGCGAGCTTTATTGTTTTCTCATAAAAATCTTACACTTCTGACTGCACAGTTACTCAGATCTTTCCATGGCCTCGAGTGCACAACATGGGGACGTGTGATTAAAATATGCTAATGCACTGTGATGACAAACTACTCGCTATCAAATTATTCTCAGTGCAGTCATACTGGAGAAATAAATGAATATTTAAAATTTCCGCAAATCTAAATTGACAGGTACTTGTTGATTAATTAAAATTACTTAAAGAGCTTAATAAAACAAGGAAACAACACAGTCTTCTTTTATTTTGCAATCTAAGAACACCCCTTGTGAGGCTATATACGTGTTCATTTATTCAGAGCTCAGCTATTTTGCATTATGATAAAACTAAACATAATTTAATTTAATTGCTTTCCACCCGTTCCCCATGTGAAAAATAAAAATGACCAAAATGGTTCAGTACACCAGCATTATTTGTTTAACCTTTTTACCCAACTTATTTCTTAATCTTTAATGCAAACTGATGGATAAATGTCTTGTTTGTTAGAGACTTGTGTGCTTTGTGAGGCAACACTTAAAGCATTCTAGAAGTGTTTGTCCTTTGTGAATTGGTCTACACTTTATTGTCCAATGAATTATACTTGACTAGTGCAAGGGTTCATTTTAGTTTGGACACAGAATAATAAAAAATTTAATTTTTCATAATTTTAGGAGCTTTTCTCTTTTAAAAGTTATAGTATCTAACAAAATGTCAGTTTGATCAGAATATGCATATTATAGGCATTATTCAATATTTTTAATATTACTTAAAGGTGAACTAATCATATATTATAATCATAATTATATGCATATTTTCAGTGTGTAAGTGAATGTATAAAATGTCTATAATCCTGTATATCGTATGTGTGGGAGAAATGAGTTGGTCTCACCGGTTTCAATAAATCAGTCCAGGAGTGCAATGCTAGAAAATGGCTTGTAAAGCTGTCCTGATGGTGAATAATCCTAATTGTGGAAAATCCTCAACAAAACAGTCCACAGTCCTATACAGTGGAAAACAGCTCGGAGACAAAATGGCACCCGGGATTCGCCTCGCGATTTACAGTAAAGGCGCAGAGTCGACACTTACTGTATGTGTGAGATTAATTTCATTAAGTGCGATAACGGTTTTTGGATACACGATGGCAGTGTGGGAAAAGTTGACAGAAGTGGATTGCTATGCTTTATATTGTGTATTCGTGTCAAAGGCGTATAAGACTCATTTTGTCTAAATTAAGAACAAATCAGATTTACGAATGTTCTCCCGGAAAAGAAGTCAGGACGTACCTATACTAATGCTACTTTGAATTTGATTGAAATCCACAATCCATTTCAAGCGTTAACTACATTTCTTTTGTTAAGGTAACGATTCAAGTCATCTGGTTAGCTAAAGTGTGATGCATAGCCAACAGCTAACTGTTTGATACCCCACTGCTCTTTGCAAAAATGAGGCCATCAGCGAAGTGCCAGGATGCAGTTCCATGGTACTGAAACACCGTGGACTTTAAGGCTGACAAGGCAATGCTTATCGTGTTAAGAGTGGAAAAAAAGACAGTTGATGCAAAATCTTGCACAAATCATTGGAATGCATATTGCATGATGTACTGCTAATTTATTTGTATTTCAGGAATGATTTAAAAAAAATATTTAAAAAACTCAGAAATTCGAGTTTGATACGGCACCTAATGAGCAGTTCGAAAAGATGCGGTCGAATGGCGTAATCTTCGGCCCTCTTCTACTTTAGAAGTGTTCTGTTGTGACAGTAGAGCTTTTTTGCCTGAATTTGCTTCTCTGCAGCCACTTTACATACTGTGGAATTACCTGTGATACAGTATGTGCATGAAGGTCGAGGGGAAAAGTGTCAAGTGTGAAAGCAAGTCAGTAATGAGAACAGGAGTTTACCTTGCTAGGGGTGTCACAATTCTAACGTTAGTCACTACAGTCGACCTTACTGTATCTCCCACAGATGGCTCAAATTTGTTTATCTGTACACTGCCTTAGTGACTTTACTCACTGTGTTTGTTTTATTATTTGTTCGTATTGAATCCTTATAACCTTGGTAACCCTTGTCACAACTAACCTACGGTGTCTGTGCTCTGGGATGCTGACAGGATTATCTTTCATAGTATACGCTAGAACCACCTTTATACCTTTAAAGAGTAGGAGCAATACACACAAACACACACACACACACACACACACACATATGACTACTGAGCGAGTTAGTGAGCGAGCAAGAGCGAGAGATTGCACCACCATAAAACTCTGATTATCCTACTGCATGCATTTCAGAGGCCAGACTCAGTGCTACTGTTGCTCTTGGCAATAACTTCAATGCATACACCAGATCACTTTCTATTTTCACAAGCTTGAAAAACATTCAGTCATTTCCTTTTGCTCATTTCTTCACTATTTATTTGACTGCCAACACACAAGATAAGCTAAATGTGGAAAGAAAAAGCTCGAAATGTGCATTGACCTTCAGATGCCAGTGACGTAAATACCGGCCAAAATCATAACAAGTGTACACAAAATGCATACACGGGTACGGCTATGCTCTTGTGTGTTCTGTTTTGATGTAAGACAAATGGGGAAACATGCTCCAGTAAAGGTCATTCTTAAAAGGTTTGAGTCGGCTGCTTTGATTTCAGCTGTACAGGCCTCCTGCATTCCGGTTTATTGTGATAGCTGCATTATTATCGTTAACATGATGTGCATAATGGGATTATCTTAGCTGTGGTGCAAAGCAGTGGTAGCTCAAACAGTTACGGCTCTGGGTTACTGATCAGAAGGTCATGGTTTAAGCTCTTAACATTCTCTGTTCCAGAGGCGCTGTATCATTGTGCCTGTGCCCTGACTTTGCTGTTAACTTCCTAATAAGCTGGGAAATGTGAACAGATTCTCACTGTGCTGTAACATACAGTGGTGTGAAAAACTATTTGCCCCCCTCCTGATTTCTTATTCTTTTGCATGTTTGTCACACAAAATGTTTCTGATCAACAAACACATTTAACTATTAGTCAAAGATAACACAAGTAAACACAAAATGCAGTTTTTAAATGAGGGGTTTTATTATTTAGGGAGAAAAAAAATCCAAAACTACATGGCCCTGTGTGAAAAAGTAATTGCCCCCTGAACCTAATAACTGGTTGGGCCACCCTTAGCAGCAATAACTGCAATCAAGCATTTGCGATAACTTGCAACAAGTCTTTTATAGCGCTCTGGAGGAATTTTGGCCCACTCATCTTTGCAGAATTGTTGTAATTCAGCTTTATTTGAGGGTTTTCTAGCATGAACCGCCTTTTTAAGGTCATGCCACAACATCTCAATAGGATTCAGGTCAGGACTTTGACTAGGCCACTCCAAAGTCTTCATTTAGTTTTTCTTCAGCCATTCAGAGGTGGATTTGCTGGTGTGTTTTGGGTCATTGTCCTGCTGCAGCACCCAAGATCGCTTCAGCTTGAGTTGACGAACAGATGGCCGGACATTCTCCTTCAGGATTTTTTGGTAGACAGTAGAATTCATGGTTCCATCTATCACAGCAAGCCTTCCAGGTCCTGAAGCAGCAAAACAACCCCAGACCATCACACTACCACCACCATATTTTACTGTTGGTATGATGTTCTTTTTCTGAAATGCTGTGTTACTTTTACGCCAGATGTAACGGGACACGCACCTTCCAAAAAGTTAAACTTTTGTCTCGTCGGTCCACAAGGTATTTTCCCAAAAGTCTTGGCAATCATTGAGATGTTTTTTAGCAAAATTGAGACGAGCCTTAATGTTCTTTTTGCTTAAAAGTGGTTTGCGCCTTGGAAATCTGCCATGCAGGCCGTTTTTGCCCAGTCTCTATCTTATGGTGGAGTCGTGAACACTGACCTTAATTGAGGCAAGTGAGGCCTGCAGTTCTTTAGATGTTGTCCTGGGGTCTTTTGTGGCCTCTCGGATGAGTTGTCTCTGCGCTAGTGGGGTAATTTTGGTCGGCCGGCCACTCCTGGGAACGTTCACCACTGTTCCATGTTTTTGCCATTTGTGGATAATGGCTCTCACTGTGGTTCGCTGGAGTCCCAAAGCTTTAGAAATGGCTTTATAACCTTTACCAGACTGATAGATCTCAATTACTTTTGTTCTCATTTGTTCCTGAATTTCTTTGGATCTTGGCACGATGTCTAGCTTTTGAGGTGCTTTTGGTCTACTTCTCTGTGTCAGGTAGCTCCTATTTAAGTGATTTCTTATTTGAAACAGGTGTGGCAGTAATCAGGCCTGGGGGTGACTACAGAAATTGAACTCAGGTGTGATAAACCACAGTTAAGTTATTTTTTAACAAGGGGGGCAATCACTTTTTCACACAGGGCCTTGTAGATTTTGAGTTTTTTTTCTCCCTTAATAACGTAAACCTTCATTTAAAAACTGCATTTTGTGTTCAATTATGTTATCTTTGACTAATAGTTAAATGTTTCTGCTCATCAAAAACCGTTAAGTGTGACAAACATGCAAAAGAATAAGAAATCAGGAAGGGGGCAAATAGTTTTTCACACCACTGTATACTGTACTAGACAGATAAAGCTGCCTTCTTCTTCTTCTTCTTCTTCTTCTTCAAATCCTGACAATGCCAAGGCAGTAAAATTGGCTGTGCTTCCATATAGGGAGAGGGATGGCATACTCTCTCCCCCCTGTCAATCGCAGCTCGTGTATGTAGAAGAGAGAGAGACGTTTTCTCTAAGTGTGTTGAGCTGCCACTTGATGCAGATTAAGCATCATTTAAAAAAAGATGCAGTCACATGGCTTAAACGACGGAGACCTTAATAGTGGATGGGAATTGACTTATAGACATAAATTAGAGATAAATTATATCATGTTTATAGAAAAATAAGATAGGGAGATCTTATCTGTGCATCAGTTTTAACGTTTAAGTGCCAGGTGAATGGAAAAGTTTTATTGTTGTGTGTTTAAAAAAAAAAAACAGTGGTGCTTTAACTGAGGAGAATCTTACTTTTTTATGAAATAACATTGTTTAATGGGAAATATTTCTTTAAAAACATGTAGTGATGAGATGCTTTTTTTTCTCCCCCCCCCAAAATGATTTGTAAGCTATTATGTGCTACTATTAAAACCTTCCGAGTGGTACGCTCGCACCACTCATTTCTATTTATTCACACATCACAACTGTCGGACCGATCGCTGAGGACGTGGCCCGTTTGAATGCTTGGCTTTTGGAGAGCGATGTTTTCAAAATGCTGCACTCCACCACTTCCAAAGTGGCTTTGACATACTATAAGCTTTTTCCGAAAGAAAGCATGAATCAGGCTTTATATTGTACTGTAGATACTGAGTTTTGGGTTTACTTTTGAAATATCAGCTTGAAGCGTCTATCTACTTATTATTAAATCTTTTCAGTTGAATGATTTCTATTCCCTCCTTGTTAGTGTAAATTGGACGGGACTGAGTAGATTGGGAGTAGATGACTTGAGGTAATACCATGTACTTAACAGAATGCTTTTTTTTTTTTTTTCAAACACTTTCCTTCAACTTCAATGAATGTGATCTCTTTCCCACTCACTCAGACTTTTTGTATCTGAGTGACCATGATTGACCCTGCAGCTAGCATTTTTATTGTATTATTATCATTATAATTATTAACATTGTGTACATATTGTTTTTATACATTAATTTGTGCTTGGTTATGTCCCCTAAGCAAGACTGCAGTAATTGTAGAACGCCTGGAAGTTCTGGATATTTAGCACTTGCTCTACATGTGATGTTTATGCCGAATGGGCATGTGGTCAAGATCATCTTTCTTTTTAGTTTTTGAAGGCATTGAATTATAATTAGATTGCATTATAGGCAGAAGGATATTTGGAAAAAAATGTTTGGAATGGCTTCTAGGAATATCGTTAACATGCTTTATACACAAATCACACGAAAGTGTTCTGTTCAGTAATTATGGAGTAAGGCTGTTCATAAAAGTTGAAGAAGCAATCATGATCCATATACCTATATAGGTACTGTAGTCCCCAACTTACGAACATTCGAGTTACGAATTTCTGCAGATATGAACGGACTGCAGTTCTACTTCCGGTTCAATTACAGAAGTAGCCCATGTGCAAAATCCTCAACAAAACAGAGCGGTTTTTCCACTGTATTGGACTGTGAGACAAAATGGCGATTTTTAAAGGCGCAGAGACAACACTGTTACATTAGTGTGAGATTCAGTTCCTTAGGTACACAGTTACGTTTTGTGAGGAACGGGGACAGATTTGGGCAAGTGGATTGGTATACTTTACATTTTATTTTTGTGTCAAAGGCGTATAAAACTTGCTTTGTCAGACCTAAGAACAAATCAGAGCACGTTCATAAGTCCGATTTGTTCTTAAGTCTGCGACTACCTGTATTTTTAATCTCAGTCAACGTTAAATTAACCTGTCCTCTAGTTTGTTAATAATATTTTATTGGCTATTAGTTATATGAAGTTACTGCTCGTGATAATCCATTTTAACCATTTATGTTTGTAGAGGACTGGCTAGCTGATGGTGAGATGGTATGAAAACAATAATTCTGGTTATGTATTACGTTTCTTTTGCGTGGCAATTCATATATTGCTCAATGACTTTAACATAAATTTTGTAAATACATTGGAAATTGATGCATATTTACTATTGAAGTAGTAAAATGTTGCCATTCCTTTATACTCCTGCAGGTGGTGTGCGTCGAACTATTAACACTGCAGAACACACAGAAAATAGTTATACATTTATATAAACGATTGTTTACTGCTTGGACTTTTTCATACTTTATATTAAAGTGCTCCTATTATGCCATTTTAAAGGTTGCTAATATTGCTTTATGAGTCTCTTAAAACAGGTTTACATGTATGCAAGGTCAAAAAACACTTTAGTTTTCGCCAAAAATAGATTTAATTTTACCCCATTTCTAAATGATTCGTAAATGACTCGTGTGAAGCAGTTCAAAGAATCAGTCTGTCTAAACCCCTCACTGCTGTGATTGGCCAGATGGCGCGGTGCTTTATGATTCGTCTAGCGCTACAACGTGTGTCAGAAAACGAAACTCCCATTACCATAACTGAACGCTGGCTCTGGAGACCCGTCAATACATAGAAAAGATGGCCTCGATTTTACCCTCTCAATTCGAGCCGGAGTCTGACGATGAAACTGTTGAAGTGGCACATCGACATTCGCAAGCGCGACTGGAGCAGGACGTTTCTCAGTGGTAAGTGTCATATGTTAACAAGAGTGTGGTAACGTTGATTGTAAGATGTTCGCGACGTAGAACGTGGGCGGACATTATGCAAATATGTTACTTAGTGTCGTGGATCCGTAACAGAAAATGATTTGAATTGCTAACGACCCGTTTAGGCGAAAGTGAGCCGGCTCTTTTTTTTTTTTTTTTTAATAGACAAAAACTTCATTTACCGTGCACTGTCGGCGTCACAACTTTGCAAATAGTTTATGTTCACATACAGCTACATGACACACTGCATGAAAGATCATATTTGAAAACGCATAATAAGGGAACTTTAAAGACTTATTTCTAGCAGGCTTTCATTTTCTATGCTGTCAAATGAACTTTCTTATGAGGAATTCAGGGCAGCATTGATAAGCTTTCATTATAATGTTCTGATGGTATTATCATTGGTCCTAGCTCTATTGATATATTGATGCATTTCATTTGAATTAATATATTGCTGTCACCATTATGGAAAATATTCCAGTAGCATATATAAGCAGGCTCATTTACAACTGATTATATCTGAATTGAAATAACCGGAGCTCATTATTTTCTGTCAGCAGCTGGGCTTTTTTTTTCTCACTGATGCTGCGGACATAATAGAGTGATATGAAGATTTTAATGATTTTCTAAACCTCAATAGTTTTACAACTTTTTGCATAAATAGATTGATTCAAATGGTTATGGCTATAAACTTTGAACTAGATTGTAATTTCAAGAAAGCTTTTTTTTAAACCGTCTATCATTGGATTTATGGCATGCTACCTAAAATATCATAACATCAGATTGTTCTCATGGTTTCTGATTTGTGCTTTAGTGCTTTGGTGTGAGTGTGTGTGAAACATTGAATAATGCACCAATCCCTTGTCAAATTGACAATTACACCCCTCGTTGCCTGCCAGTGCCTGCTGTATTTATCTCTACCCTTGTTAAGTCTACTTTTCTTGCCTTCTCTCATTTGGCAGTGCTGTCAACAGGTAAATTGCCTTTTACTGGCCTGTGACTGACTTTTCAGTCTAATTTAGCACAGTGCATAATCTGCAACAATGCAATGTTTGGATTGTCACGTTAAAAGTGATAAGCGATATCCGATTTTAGCCGTTGGAGCTGTTTCCTGCAGGATTACCCCCTAGAAGTTAAGATTGATCATTACTTTCTGAATTGCTCTGTTTGTGTATTTATGGAAGAAACTCCAACTGACTTTTTTTTTCCCTTGTTGTCCGGCACCTGCAGTATTTTTAAACGTAGAAATGCTTCGTTATTTATCTTCTAGTTGTAGCACGATACAGGTACTGTACGTGCTTCACTGGATTTATGGCCAAACTGAAACAAAAAAACAAAATGTGAGTGATAATTTTTTTATGTCCTGAGGCTGATCCTAACGTTATAAGAAATTACAAGTAGAACATCTTATATGATACTGACTGAGTCATCTTTTTTCCTGCTTGTGTGGAGATGCTGTAATACATGCTCATTTTAAAACTAGTGAATGGAAAGTGGTTCACTAATTTTATTCCACCTGCCTAATAAAGTTTATGTAAAAATATTCACTGATGATGCATGCTTATTATAATCTTATTGTGAAATAAAGGCAATTTGCTTGATATAGTTATTCATTCATATTAGTGTTGCAAATTTCACACATTTTTCTTGACATTAGTTAATCAATAATCGAGATATATTAATTGTTGCAAGACAAATGAATGACACACAAACTGATTAAACAAACAGATTAATATAAAACATTTAGACAGATTGATTTTCGCAAGACGATATGAGTGGTGCTTGCCGTAGCAAAACTCTGAGCCGTTGGGCCTTTTGTAATGAAAGTATATGGGATCAGTTGCTACTGTAAGGTGCTCTAAAGTGAATGCTAATGTGTGGCTAGACATCTTTACAATGATCCTGAGAGACTGATTGGTTGCCCGAGTAAAATGAACTCACCCATGTCTTTATGACAATCGGATCCAACGGTGAGCACTTCCTGTTTCAATACCTTCACCATCATGTCAGTGGGGCAAATTTGGGCACCTCTTGCGCCCCAGGGGTACAACTTATACCCTCTTGCATGGTATGTTCTGACAGCTTGCAAACCTCTTCAGATGTGGTACATTTTGTATTTCTACCAATTTCTTGCATCTTACATTCTTACAGTTTTTTGTTTTACTTAAAATCTCTTAAATGTGTTTGCCTGATCTGTGCTTACTGTGGTTGGAAGGTCACAACTTAAACAAAATTGCTAAGCTTAAAATCCTGCCCACTCTGATAATTTTTTTTAACCTAATTAAAAAAAAATGTACCTAACCTACAATTAAATGGCAAAACAAATGGCAAGACACATTTGTTCCAGTCACATATGCTCAGAAGTTGCCCAGTTCCTGGAAAACTGCCCAATCTGGCCACACTTCTTGTTCCAATTTGCACAGCCTGAAAAGGAAAACTCTGATTGGCTGCAACGGAGCATTATTATGCAAAACAAACATTATTGGTTAATTCATATATATGATTAATCATTAACATCCCTAATTCATATTAAGAAGTAAATCATCAGTCTGATTTTTTAAATGCAGGTAAGTATAGTTAATTAATGTGTGTGTAAGATCTTTCTCGATTTACACAATTACAATATGTACTAATAGGAGTTTGAGCCTGGAGTTTGGAATGGGCAGATGTTAAATGAATACATATCTCTCATATAAATGAACCAAGTCGAGACCCTTAAGGTTGTTAAGTCTGATTCGAGGAAAGAAAAAAAAGGAATCTGTAGAATTATCAACACTGTGAATTGATGAGGAGTCATAATAAGGAAAAGTCTTATTCATTCCCAGAGGGTCAGACCTTTTTATTTAAACTAGTTAACCTCACCACCTCAATCATAGCACTGACCTCAGATGGGCCCTCTTCTCTCAGGAGTTTAGCATCAGGATGATGAATCTGATTTCATAAATGGCAAAAAAAAGTTAAGATTGAAAAAAACAAGATGTTTTATTAATTCCAACTGGTGAGAACAGAAACAGAGTGTAATAAATGAAGTTTCTGTTTTATATGCATACTGTAGGTCCTAAATTAATAGAGCTGATTTCTTTTAATCGAGCTGTATTGAGTTAGATCATCGAATGTTCAAAATGTTTTTTTTTTTATCGCTGTGTTGCATTTGCATCTTAAACACTTCCAGAATTTTTTACTGAAACATTTTACACGAATACATAATTAAATTATCATTACTGCAGTTGTCGACGGAAAAAGCAGCATCAAGAAATGTTCAAATTACCATATGAATGCAAAATAAAGACTGAAGACACAATTATCATAACGTGTTTTAAAAAAAATGCTTTCGGCATCTGTGTTATTGACATGAAGCAGATAATTCTGAAAACTTCATCTTTTCTGAAACTTTCACAAAACTATTTCTTTGCATTTATTCTTCACCTTGTGATGGCTTGCTTTCATAAATTGCCTGCGGTCATGCTAATTTGCATATACAATTGTGTTTTTTTTTTTGTCACCACAGAGATGAGACATTGATCTATTTGCATACACTCCACCCTATATTTTGCATTTTTAAGTAGAAATGCATAATCATTGTACCCATACAAAAAAACACTTCACCATAAAAAAAAATAAAGCAATTACTAGATGTGCCCGCGACTTCGTTCATATGGAATTTAATTGCACACACAAGTGCATTTAAAAAAAAATGTACAGCGCCATCTGTTAAAATTTGGAATTTACTAAATTTTTTATGTGTTACCGTGAAGTGCGAGAAATGAAGGAGTGAGATTGTGTTTATTAAGTAGATTTCAATTGCACACTCATAAGTGCTTATTAAAAAATATACAACTCCATCTGTTGAATTTTGAGACTAACTATTACTTTTTTTTTCCCCCAAGGTTGATTTATTTATTTTTTTTCAATATAAGGCGTTTTCCATTTAAATGTCGAAGTAGCACATCTCTTCCTGTGGGCCGATTGCGATGAAACAAAGCCTATATTTTTCTTCATGCTCGGGCAAATAAACCTGTGTAGACACCACTCAAATTCGTTCATTAATTTTTACGTAATGCATACACAAACAAACAGACAAAAATTCCAAAACCATCTTTGTATTCTATTACTCATCTTGCGTTCCCCCAACAATAATTTTTTCATAAATGTCTCCAATATATATATAAATATATATATATATACATATACACACATGCCAAGTTTACAGTTTTATTATATGTATAGATACCAGCTATACAGTGAGTCCTTTAAACACAGTCAAGAGAAAGTGAGACAAGCACACAAATTAGAGCATTGTTACATACAGACAAACATTTACAGAAGGCCTCATTGTGTTTACTTTCCCCTTGGTGATGGTCAAATGTTCATCATATTATAGGCATCTGCTGTCAAATAAATATAAATAAACACGCTTAAGTAGATATACCAGGTCAAACCGAGATTTTTAATTGGGTAGAATAACAGATACCAGACTCTATACCAGAGTCATGATCATGTTTCATGTTTAAAACGCTGGCCTCCCAGGAACTCCTTTAATGGCCCAAACATGATGACCTGTAAGTGAGTAGCAAAGTCAGGATGTGGTGAAAACTCCCAGCTGAGTTCTTGTAATGGTCGGAATGAGGTTGTGCATACTCCTGCAAAAGCTGAACGCCTGTGGGTCGTTTTTTTCCAGTAAAGGAAAGGGCTATTAAAGGAGTTCCTGGGAGGCCAGAGTTTTAGCAGTAACAATGCCGTAAAAGCAGGTAGTCCGATCATGGCTCCAGTATACTGGGAAAACTTCCTACCATGACAGTATCTAAGCACTAGTGAAACACTGGGATACATTTTCACTCTCATGACTGTGTTCTTTTTATTTTGCCAATATCAAAGGTCCTGCTTTGACTTGAATGCCTTCCATAATTTCTATTTCTTGTGAGAACATAGCACTTACTCTCTGGTGTGGATCCAAACAAATGGTCCTATATCAGAAGAGAGACTTCTCCTCTAGCTTGCTTCCAGTGCATTCATAAAGCGTTTTAATTCTGAACGGATTTGACTGCTGGAAATGACCGTGTTCTGTAATTTGTTTTTGGGGGCGACGTGAGCTGCTAAACTGAGCTGTAAGACAGAAATTCAGGAAAAAAAACAGAGTTGTGGTGCTTTTTACAATTTTTGTGGGAAGGATTTGTCTACTTTTTCCATATTGCCATATTTCGTGAAAGTGACCTCTCGCATTTTTCCTACACACCCCTTAGACCCCCTTGCTTTTACTCATTTTTAAATTATTTTTATAATTACGTACATGTAATGAGAACACAAACCAAATAGCAAATGAACCATAATCAGACTAATAGGCGTGAAATCACTCTTAGTGATGTGTGAAATAGGATTATCAAAAATGACTTGTACTTCTTTAATACAGTTCGATAGATTGTTCTTTCTTTACCCGAGCTCCTGACATAATTGAAGGTAACTATTCTCAGTTCTTGCCTCCAGTCAAAGTTTTATCTTTGAGTTCTCTAATAATATTTGCATTTAGTGCTCTTTAAGTACTTACTATACTAAATATCCCAAGCGGAAAGATAAATTTCTTATAAAAAACCAGCACTATTTGCAAACCCAGGCATGTGCGGAATATCCGTTCCGAGTCACGATGTAAGACACTGTTACTGATGGAGAACCTTATTAGTTACATCGAGTCTCCAACAATGAAATCAGACCCCTTAAACTATAACGCATACTGTAAGTACATAAACAGGACGAGTCTCACCTGTTTGTACGGTTTGTGTTTTTACTCTGTTCATCGCATCTGTTTTTCTTTGAACTCTGTGTCCGGTTGAGGTGACCTGTCCTCTGTCTAAGGAGCAGAAAATTCCAGCTGTGCATTTTGTGTGTGTGTGTGTGTGTGTGTGTGTGTGTGTGTGTGTGTGTCTGTGTGTGTGTGTGTGAGAGAGAGAGAAAGAGCGAGTGCTGCTGCCAGGTTGGTGATATTTTCCTTGCTTTCAGTTTGATCCCCTGAAGCTTTTCATAGCAAAGATCCAGGAGCGCTGTGATTACGTTCCAGCCAGCCACGGCTTTCAGTATTAATGATGATGTAAAGAGCGCCTTGGGCATTTCCAGCATCACTTCAGGGCGCGTCTGTAAGGGATATACTGCTGGATTTGCAACCGAGAACATTTCTATAAGTGTTTTTAAGGGAGTCTTTCCCACAAAACAAAACTTTACATAATATATTTATTGAGTCAGTAACCAGAGATGTACCTCCTTTAATCTCTTATTATACTGTACATCAGCAGCTGTAACTACTCCCAGGAAACTACTCTGCGATAAGAAGTTATGCTGCTTTTCATGGTTTTACTCCGATCTTGACCTCTTTCCGGCTTCTGCAGTATTTGGTTGCAATGGATTTGTATTCGAGTCCAGCTAAGCCAAGATTAGAAGTGTTACTTTGGTTTATTTATTAAAGCTGTTCTTTTCCGTAATCTCACGTTTTGAGACGTATTTTTAGTGCTCTCCAGTTCCTGTGTAGACTAATTCAGTGCTTTTGTGCTTCATTGTAATTGCACAAGGTCTCAGAGCATGGTGACCTTGCTGCTCATTTCTGATGTTTTTTAATGTGTACAAACTCAAGTGAGGTGAAGTGAAGCAGTTGTTTAAATGCAGCGTCGAATAATCCCTAAATTCTGCTTGGCTCGTGCGTGGAAAAAATGTTCTACCAAATTTATTTTCCTGTGTGTGGTTTGGACTCGTTTCCTAGCTCTGTGACTCACTGATGAAATTGCCCATGAGTGATGGAGAGTTTATAAAACATGCATGCTGTGTCCAAATAAAAGGTCATCGAGGGCCTGGAGCTCTGTCCACCTGGCGTCAACACTAGAGCATCTTGGGAATTTTATGACAGTCGAAGCTTAGGCGTGCATACGGTACTGGCTTTATTTGGAGGACAAAATTAAGCGAGGCCGTAAAATGGTCTGAGGTTGGTATAGATGAATACTGGTTTTGGTCAAAATTTAGGATTTCTGCTAGTAATCGTCTTGGATGTTTTTGCTTCAGTAAAGCATAAACTTTACAGGCTTTTCCAAGCTTGCCATGGAAATGCTTTCATTTAGGTTACTTTCCAAAAGTCATTTCCCCTTTGTACATTTTTCTATGAGAAGATAAGGTTAAGAATGTTGAAGTGTCAGTGGGATTGGAGTGAAATCTTTAAATCTTTAATTTTCTCCCTGTACACATGACCACTGGATGGTAGGTTTACTGCAATGGTTAGTCATATATTTATTTATTTTTCTATGTATTTATTTTTAATTGTACTGCTAAGCTCTATGCTAGGATGTCGATGGTCTACAGGGGACAAGATAAGCACATGGAAGGATTCTACAGACTATTAGGTTTTACTGCCACCATTACTTGTTTGTATTTCATTATTTCATTTCTGTTTGGCACCATTTCATTTAAAAGAGAATATGCTTCTCTGTAGTATTCTCAAAAACATTGTCTTTTCTTCACCTGTGTTAAATGAAGCTTTTGCTTTTATTGCCAAACAGGGAAGATGGCATTATTTTGTCTCCTGGTCACTGCTTGTCACGGTAGACTGCCAGCTTGGAGTGGCAGGTGGCTCTGAGCCTGTGCTTTTAATCAGTTTGGTGCCAGTCAGGGAATGATGCTGTTTTTCAGCATTGTGTTATTACCAATCTCCAGTACAGCAGTAGCACGTCAGTTAGCGCACAGTATAATGCGCATTTCTGGGATTCTCTTTCTCATTGCTAACAATATGCTTGGCTAATGCAGTTTAGTAGATTTAATTTCCTTTTATTGAAATAGTAGTAAAAAGAGTAAAGTAAAGATTTACTGTATTTTTTTCCTTCCTTTTGTCTCTTCTTCCTTTCTTACTTACTGTCTTCCTTAATTCCATAATTCTTTCCTTAATGCCTTTCTTAGTTCCTTTCTTTTATCCATTCTGCCATCTACAGTATTCTTACCGTACATCCACCCATCCATCCATTCTACAATCCATTCTTCCATTCATCTGCCCATACATCCAAACATTTACCCATCCATCCATCCATTTATCTATCCTTCCATCCATCCACCCATGCATCCATCCATCCATCCATAATTCCTTCCTTGCTTCCTTCTTTTTTCCTTTCTAAACGTTTTCCCTAATTCCATCCTCAATTCCATTATTTGCATGTTTGTTCCTCCCTTCTTTTCTTACTTTAATCTGAAAATCTCCTGGCTGCCTAACTGAATAAAGTAAATAATCGTAATGAGTTATGGTATTTGCGCTTTTCTTCCTGGCAAAATTCATCAGTAATCTGCTTACACTCATCTTTCATAAAGATTGTTTGGATTCTGTTCATTCAGATGGTACAAACAACGAAGGGTCAGAGGAATCTACTGTTGGCCACAGCTATGTAAAGAAAAAGCTTGAGCATGGCCTAAGCCGGATTTGGCAGGTCAGTAACACACTCATGTTCATTTTTGATGTTCCTAATTGACACTTTTTCTGTTTTGTCCAACAACTCATTGATCGCAATGTTTTTCTGCTATCAGGACGTCCAGCTGAAAGTGAAAGCCTATTTACTTGGAACAGACATGTCCAACTTCAAGTATGATGACTTCATCGTGGTGCTGGACGTTATTAGCAGGTAGGAGGCTGCGTTCTCATTAGCGCTAATTGCATTGGCGTAAGGCCTTGCTTGGCTGCTCACGCCAATATGTTTAACTGTGCAGAGACAGATTGTTCATGGGGCATCAGTGAATCCACTTGATCCACAGACAGGCTGTTTACATGGCATCTAATTTAAAGGCTGTTAAGGTCATAGCTCTATATTGCTGACCTGTGTAACCCCTGCTAATGGGTCAGCAGCAATAGCAAACCCGTTGGCCACTAGTGCTGTGATGCAGCGATTAATAAGAACTTGTAGCTCTTAAGCCAGCTCTCAGCCTACTCTGTTTGTGCCTTCTTTTATTTCTCTTCTCTTTTTAACCATTTCTTATTATCTGTATGTCTAGACTAATGCAGGTGGGAGAGGAATTTTGTGGCAGCAAGTCTGAGGTGCTACAGGAGTCAATTAAGAGGCAGAGTGTGAACTACTTTAAGAACTATCACAGGTGAGCATGCATTCCCTGTCTCAGTTGTAGTTACTGTAAGCATTTAGGTCTAATGAATAACTGGTACCAGTAAGTGCACAAAATTTATGGCCGTATCTCAGGATTCTTTATTGAAGTTACAACTTGCTGCATACTGGGAGCACTCACAAGACCTGCCTTTTTTGGAGTTACTCTGGCCCAGTTGTCTAGTCATCACAATTTGGCTCTTGTCAAAGACACTCACATCTTTACACATTCCCATTTTTGTGTGCATGTGTGTAAATCATTCAGAGACATTTTCCTTTATGTGATTGTGACCATGTCCCTGCCTTACTTCTATTAATGTACGCAGCTGGGCCCATATTCACAAAACTTCTTAAGCCTAAAAGTAGCTCCTACTGATGAAATTCTTAGAATTCTTAAAATTCTTAGAATTATAACTTTTGAATTATGATTTTCTTACAATTTCTCCTTAAATTTAGGACTAAATCTTAGTAGAGATAAAAATCATTCACAAAACATCTTAGCCCTTTTTAGGGCTGCGATATTTTGTGAATGATTTTTCTCTCTACTGTTTTTACAGCTGCTAAGGTAAAAATTGTTAAGAGTATAGATGAGGACTTTTAAGAGGCTTAAGGGTTTCTTGTTGCTTTACTTCCTTCTATCTCTCTTGGATTGTTGACTACATACCATCCAAAAGTGCAACTTACGTACAGTACTGTAAATAGACTGTCCAGCAATCATGTAAATTGGTAGAAGGTTAGCCATTTTGCTTCCATCAAACTGAAATGGATTACAAGTAATAAAATTAGTAACTACTGTGTGGAAATTTATTGCTTCAAAAGTAGAAGTTTCCTTTTTAACATTTGGCTGTTTAATTATCTTTAATATATTTAGCCTATAACAGAAACTTTGCATAAAGTAGCATGAGCAAGTAGCAAGTAGTTCTGATTATAGAATTTCTTTAGTTACAATCATTCTGATTTCACTGTCTATTCTATAGAATATTTTGCCATTCCTCTATTTACACTGGAGAATAGCATAGCCCCAAGGCTACAGGCAGTAAATCCTAACTTTTCTGTTTTATTGTTATATATTGTTTAATAAAATTTTAAATAGCCTCCTTTGACATTAACAGACAGAAAATGTACCATAGATAAATATGCATCTCTCATTTCTTATTTTGTGCAGAGTATTCTTCAGGAAAGACCTTTCTGTTTACAAATCGTATGCGATGAGTCAAATCATTCAACATCAGTAAATTTGGTTGGATTAAGGTTTACTTCAATGCTAAATTAAATTATGACTTATTCTAGTCACATATTTATTATTCAAGGCTAAAACGTTATGAACGTGACTTTTCTAATATTGAAACCTGAAACTTAAGTGGTTTTCGTAATTCTAAATAGTGGTGAGCCGCTACAAAAGAAAATTGAGCTGCTGCAAAAACACCATTTATCTATTCTGCTTCTTTCAGGCTAGGCATTCACCATTTAACTTGCATTAAAGTAAAAATAAATAAATAAAAAAGAATAATAATAAATGAAAAAAAATGGGGGATAACCTTAGAACAAGACCAGTTCAAAGAATTACTGCCCAATGTTGCTGTGACAGTAATGTTTATGATGGGTGTACTGTATGTACTCCTGACCACAATGTATTCTTTACATGATTGGAAGACAGAAACAGATTTTGCAATAAAAGACATTATGAAGGATTCACCCGGCAGCTCATATCACTGCGCGTGCATGCATGTCTTGTTTTGTTTATTACATAAATTTACATTATACTTTTTTTTTTTAAAGGTTGTCTACGCTGACAGTCTGACATTCTCTCATCGGCTCAGTGTCTCTAGTTTGACAGAAAATAAAATTTGTGTCTTACGCTCAAAGTGGAAGGCAGCACTGACACTCAAAAAATCAGCTTAATGACTGCAGTAAATAAATAAATTTAAAAAAGGCTCCTGTCACTTTTATTCAGTAACTTTCCTGTAAAGCCAGGCAGGTCTTTTAAATGAGAATGCAGAATAATTAAGGATCATAGTAAACAGTCATATAAAATGATTAGCGCTAGAATTTAATTACATGTCCAGGGCAATGTCTAAATATTCATGAAACGCGGCATAATCCACAGGGTCTACGGTACTCCTTCACTTCTATTTCTTTACCGAGTGTCGGAAATGCTGTGAGCAATCACTTCTCAAGCTGCTCTTTACTATTCTGTATTGTACACCTCGAGCATAATAGAAGTTCAGTAGGGCAGATGAAAGTCTGTTTTATGCTCACATTTTTCGGTGGAATGACAAAGTCAGGGCAGATAATATATCGTTTTTATAAACTCTCTCACATTTGATTCAATGGTAGGCTCTTACCTTTCCACTTCAGAGGACATTGCACACAGTTTAGTAGTTTTTTCTTCTTCTTCGCAGTTGTGTTTGATGTTAGATATTTGTTTTTGGATCACCTTCACCGGTATTGTGCTGCTGTATCGTCATTTTGATTAACCTATAGTTTTTGACCAACATAGTTAGGTTGTCTATAGGGTATATACCTGTATATAACTAGCAGAAGCGATGTAAACACAGCTACGGCACTTTTCTTTTTCAAAGAACATCAGAACGTATGTTATCTGTCGATGAATTTATGTAACCCGGTTTCTCTTTTATAGAACACGCCTGGAGGAATTGCGCATGTTTCTGGAGAACGAAACCTGGGAGTTGTGTCCCGTGAAGTCCAACTTCAGTATCACTCAACTTCACGTGAGTCTCAGCACAGCACTGGCAGCAAACGAAATGACTTAAAAGTCTCACTGAGGTTCTCTAATTCATGTGAGAATCGTCAATTACTGTACGTATCATAGTTAATTAAACTTCCTGACAGCCTTTCGAGGCTTTTGTAGTAAACTGAGTGCTCTATTAAGCTTCGTGTTGACAAACACGATCTAAAAAAATGATTTTTTATTTCACTTGGACATTAAAGAGGGTTGCATTATGGGTGTGGGTTTTATCCAAACACTAAATCTTGGCTTATATTACCTTCTTTTTTCAACCGTAGAAGTGTCAAGTTTATTTCAGCACAAGCCTTTTGAGGCTTCCTCGCTTGCAGCGGTGTCAATCTTTAAGAAATTGTCACGTTGTTATACATTCCCTGACACCCTGCAGTGAACGCTAATCCTCCCCGGAGGATCTTATGAATAAATCTGCAAGCATTTCTATTGTTTACCATATTCAAAAGACTTTTTTTTTCTTCTTCTTTCTGTCCAAGTTGGCGCATCAAGTACAGTATGAGCATTTAGATAGGCATGGTTAGTCTATTATAGGACATACAGTGGTGTGACAACCAGACTGCTCATTACCGTCGCACTCACCGCCGTGGAAACGCGGCAGCGGCCGAAATAAACCAGGAGCATTTCAAAATAATTCGTGAAATGACCGCCAGGTGGCGCAAATTGACATTTTCCGTCGTATCGGTTTTTAAATATATTCAGAGCTTAAGTCATAATAAAGTCAAAACAATATGTTGTAGCAAAGTAATACTACAATTATGATAATTTACACATCCAACAAACATGTAAAACTATAAATATAAAAAATATGAGTTAGAAAACATTGGTTTTATTTTGTTTAGACAGACTCTCTGTTTTTATCTGTTTAGTGTTATTATTAAAGAAAACAGCGCAAACAACAGCACTAGGGCTTTCAAAAAAATTATTTCGACAATACTTACAGTTGTTAGAGTTTAAGACATCAAGATTTAAATATAGAAATAACTAAAACAAATAGAGCAAACTTCCAGAATAGATAATAAAAAATAAATCAATAAAAAAGATGTATGCCTCTCATTACATTATATTTTGGTTCAGTGCCAGACGAAGTGCGAGCTAATATTGTCTTACATTTGTGAATAAAATATCATTGTTTTATTCAGAGATTTACAGTATTTTTGCAAAATAATAGTTATGACATAATTAAATATAAATATAATTACAGGCTCTGGATTCGTTTTTCGTTTGCAGTATAAAACCAAAATACATCTTACTATTTTTGAGAGATTCGTCGTAAAAAAAACTGTTTTTTTTTCAGATATTTGTCTGTACAAAATAATATTTATGCAATATAATCACGGGCTCTTGATTCGTTATTCGTTTGCAATATAAACCAAAATACATTAACCATATAATATAAACCAAAATATAAACCAAAATATTTAATTTGCTGTATTAAATATTTATGCCGTCTCATCAAGGATCCAAAGATTGCCTTGTACTAAATAATATTTTTGCTGATTTTTTTCTGCGATTCAGTTGTGTGATGTTTTAATGATGAATGATGTTTTACTGTATGTTTACTGTATATAAAAAAAATATGAGTTAGAAAACATTGGTTTTATTTTGTTTAGACAGACTCTGTTTTTTGGAATTTTGGAATCCACAGACGCAAAAGAACATGATAATAATAATCAAAAGAATAATATTAATCTTTTTGCTGTTTATTTCCACCATTTAATAATGTTTTAATTATCAATAATTAAAGCTGCTCGTGTCGGCTCATATCGGGAGCATTTTTTATGAAAGATAAACAAACAGCTGTGTGTGAATGGAAAAGAGTGCGCTTTGCCGAGTTTTGATCTACTGTAAAGTCAGATGATCACATTTAAACAATTTATTCATACAGATGTACCTGTTTTACATGGAAAGTTACAGGTTTGGGCTACTGTTATCTACTTCAAATATTTGAAGTTAAAAGCTAAAACTTGAAGATTTGAAGCTAAAACTTCAGCCCTTTTCATATTTTCCCCGTGGTCGTTATTAAAAAATATATATAAATAAAAGTTTTGCCTTCCAAGGCAACAGATTATGGAGCTTCTTGAGCTGCTCAGACCTGCGCGTGCGTCGTACTTACACTCCCCGTCCCGATGTCCAGCTGCTCGCTGCTTTTTGTTTAAAATATGTTTCATTCATCATTAGCCATTATCCATAACTTTATGGGTTTTTCTTTTGACACGTTTTATTTTTATGAAATTTGATTTAGTTAAATGAGAAAATAACCATGGGAGTTTCAAACCCCGCATCCATTCATGTTTCTGTGTGATTGTAATGTTTAATACCCCTACAGTATTCACTTACTGTATGCGGTTTGACTCGCTGTGAGATGCGGTGTGTTATACCCCTATCGCACCTGCTCGGTCTCGCGCTGTGACCGTAGGCTTGATCATGATTCACCCCGAGTCTTTGCGCTGTGATTACGTTTCCATGCTTCCGCGTGAAAAATTCCGCGAAGATCTTCCGCATGTTAAACATGTTTATTTTTTTGCGTGGTAAGATGGAAACGTAATAACAGCACCAAAACTCGCACCGAATCATAATGAACCGCACTTATGGCCCCGCGTGTGAGATAGATGTATTAAACCTCCACTCTGTCATCTCATCGTATTCATTCCATAAGTGCGCTATACAACCAGTGTGTAAGTGTGTAAATGTGTACAAACAACAGCACATTGCATGTGTGAATGGCTGAAACGTTAAGTCAGATGAACGCGCGCGCCGATATGAGAGATTAGATCTTTCAGCACGCCGATGTCAGTCACTAGCAAGGAGCATTTACTGATCACATTTAAACAATTTATTCATACAGATGTACATGTTTTATAGGTCGTTTTTCGTTTGCAGTATGAAACCAAAATACATCTTACTATTTTTGAGAGATTTGCTTTTAAAAAAATCTAAAAAATAAATAAATAAAAATTCAGATATTTGTCTGTACAAAATAATATTTATGCAATATAATCACAGGCTCTTGATTCGTTATTCGTTTGCAATATAAACCAAAATACATTAACCATATAATATAAACCAAAATATAAACCAAAATATTTAATTTGCTGTATTAAATATTTATGCCGTCTCATCAAACTCGCAACTCACTCCGAAGAGCATCCTTCTCTGCCTTGCAAACTCCCAACTCACTTGAAATTTAATATCGTATATAATATTTAATATTGGCATAATATCCCTGCCCCAATTCTAACAGCTGTACAGTATGAGTTGAAATAATAACAGTAGTGTTTTTCTTTACTGAATAGGCAGAGCCTCTGAATAGGCAGAGCCGTTGATGTCTTTGGTTTCGGCTGTGAGTGGATGCGCTGTAGTAATCCACGTTTTATACAAATTACATAAACTTTTTTCAGTCATGATATACTAACATATATTTCAGTCATGATTTCAGTCATGATATACTAACATATTTTTCGCCGTGTAGTGCGCGCGCAACATCTAAAGGGCGAGCGTTCACACAGCTGACCAAATCGTCATTAGCGTGCCCCTCCCCCAAACAGCGCAGCGAGGAGCATTTACCTGTTAAACAGGTTTTACAGGTGTGCTTTGCAAAGTCAGACACATACAAATGCAAATGATACTGAATAGCTGTTCTCACCTACAGTATACACTCGGAGAAACTAGAATGAGCAAGAATGAGATTTTTCTTACCATAACATGTAGTGTTATTAATCACTCTACACTGTTTTAAATTACTTTTAATTTTATTTATAAATAAACAAACCAAATAAAATTATTCCATGTGTATTTACCCTTTGTAAAATAGCATTAAAAATGATGGGTCGTGTATCGAGCGATTAAAAAACAATACAAGGCACGTTATGATAAGGAACCTTTCTACAGTACAGTATCTCTTCCATTTCAGTGATTAAAAAACGGTAAAAATGTCAATTTTGGAATCCACAGACGCTCAAACAGCAAAAGAACATGATAATAATAATCAAAATAATATTATTATTCTTTTTGCTTTTTATGTCCACCATTTAATAATGATTTAATTATCAATAATTAAAGCTGCTCACATCGCGCGCTTTCACTTTAAAAATGCAGTGTTTAATCAGCAAGTATATGTCGCCTCTCTTTATGATTGATAAATATTCTGACTGAAACAAATCTGCTCGTGTCGGATTGTTCATTTTTTATGAAAGAGGAGAGTAGAAGCGGAAACGTTTGCATGATCCTGCGTGTGCGCTCTTTAACTTTGATCTAAAGTCAGATGAACGCGCGCGCCGATATGAGAGATTAGATCTTTCAGCACGCCGATGTCAGTCCCTATAGCAAGGAGCATTTACTTATATCTAAACAAAATCACTGATCACATTTAAACAATTTATTCATACAGATGTACATGTTTTATAGGTTTGTTACTGAAGAACTGTGGCAGCGGGCACACCTAAAAATAAACGCAGGATTATAATTTTTTTAATAGTTTTATATAAATAAAAAATGCTTTTATAAATGTGGGCTGTTATCTACAGTACTTCAGTACTTATATTTCACATCTGTGAGGCGAGTATACACGGAGTTTGGGTTCATTTTCTGACGCGCTCAAGTTCACCGAAAACAATACAGAACCCCGTTTAGTGTAATTTATTTCATTTAATAAATCTACTACAAATTTAAAGAACACAAAATATAAGATGACACAAGACCCTGGATTCGTTTTTCGTTTGCAGTATAAAACCAAAATACATCTTACTATTTTTGAGAGATTTGTTTTAAAAAAAAATCTAAAAAATAAATAAATAAAAATTCAGATATTTGTCTGTACAAAATAATATTTATGCAATATAATCACAGGCTCTTGATTCGTTATTCGTTTGCAATATAAACCAAAATACATTAACCATATAATATAAACCAAAATATAAACCAAAATATTTAATTTGCTGTATTAAATATTTATGCCGTCTCATCAAACTCGCAACTCACTCCGAAGAGCATCCTTCTCTGCCTTGCAAACTCCCAACTCACTTGAAATTTAATATCGTATATAATATTTAATATTGGCATAATATCCCTGCCCCAATTCTAACAGCTGTACAGTATGAGTTGAAATAATAACAGTAGTGTTTTTCTTTACTGAATAGGCAGAGCCTCTGAATAGGCAGAGCCGTTGATGTCTTTGGTTTCGGCTGTGAGTGGATGCGCTGTAGTAATCCACGTTTTATACAAATTACATAAACTTTTTTCAGTCATGATATACTAACATATATTTCAGTCATGATTTCAGTCATGATATACTAACATATTTTTCGCCGTGTAGTGCGCGCGCAACATCTAAAGGGCGAGCGTTCACACAGCTGACCAAATCGTCATTAGCGTGCCCCTCCCCCAAACAGCGCAGCGAGGAGCATTTACCTGTTAAACAGGTTTTACAGGTGTGCTTTGCAAAGTCAGACACATACAAATGCAAATGATACTGAATAACTGTTCTCACCTACAGTATACACTCGGAGAAACTAGAATGAGCAAGAATGAGATTTTTCTTACCATAACATGTAGTGTTATTAATCACTCTACACTGTTTTTAATTACTTTTAATTTTATTTATAAATAAACAAACCAAATAAAATTATTCCATGTGTATTTACCCTTTGTAAAATAGCATTAAAAATGATGGGTCGTGTATCGAGTGATTAAAAAACAATACAAGGCACGTTATGATAAGGAACCTTTCTACAGTACAGTATCTCTTCCATTTCAGTGATTAAAAAACGGTAAAAATGTCAATTTTGGAATCCACAGACGCTCAAACAGCAAAAGAACATGATAATAATAATCAAAATAATATTATTATTCTTTTTGCTTTTTATGTCCACCATTTAATAATGATTTAATTATCAATAATTAAAGCTGCTCACATCGCGCGCTTTCACTTTAAAAATGCAGTGTTTAATCAGCAAGTATATGTCGCCTCTCTTTATGATTGATAAATATTCTGACTGAAACAAATCTGCTCGTGTCGGATTGTTCATTTTTTATGAAAGAGGAGGGGAAACGTTTGCATGATCCTGCGTGTGCGCCTTTAACTTTGATCTAAAGTCAGATGAACGCGCGCGCCGATATGAGAGATTAGATCTTTCAGCACGCCGATGTCAGTCCCTATAGCAAGGAGCATTTACTTACATCTAAACTGAGTCATTTACATAAATCACTGATCACATTTAAACAATTTATTCATACAGATGTACATGTTTTATAGGTTTGTTACTGAAGAACTGTGGCAGCGGGCACACCTAAAAATAAACGCAGGATTATTATTTTTTTTATAGTTTTATATAAATAAAAAATGCTTTTATAAATGTGGGCTGTTATCTACAGTACTTCAGTACTTATATTTCACGTCTGTGAGGCGAGTATACACGGAGTTTGGGTTCATTTTCTGACGCGCTCAAGTTCACCGAAAACAATACAGAACCCCGTTTAGTGTAATTTATTTCATTTAATAAATCTACTACAAATTTAAAGAACACAAAATATAAGATGACACAAGACCCTGGATTCGTTTTTCGTTTGCAGTATAAAACCAAAATACATCTTACTATTTTTGAGGGATTTGTTTTAAAAAAAAATCTAAAAAAATAAATAAATAAAAATTCAGATATTTGTCTGTACAAAATAATATTTATGCAATATAATCACAGGCTCTTGATTCGTTATGATTGCCCCAATTCTAACAGCTGTACAGTATGAATTGAAATAATAAGTCAGATGAACGCGCGCGCCGATATGAGAGATTAGATCTTTCAGCACGCCGATGTCAGTCACTACAGTAGCAAGGAGCATTTACTGATCACATTTAAACAATTTATTCATACAGATGTACATGTTTTATAGGTTTGTTACTGAAGAACTATGGCAGCGGGCACACCTAAAAATAAACGCAGGATTATTTTTTTATATAGTTTTATATAAATAAAAAATGTTTTTATAAATGTGGGCTACTGTTATCTACTTCAAATATTTGTTAAACAGGCTGGAAACTCACTCTGACCATTTTAATAATTCATTGATAAGATAGTGATTCCTTTGGTTATGGCTATGCTGATCATGTCATCTCCTCGTCAGTGAGCGCGCCTATACAGTAATTCACTTCTCATACGAATTACATAATCTAATATTTTTTTTTCATTAGTTTATATTAAAGCAGATATTTCTCTTTCTATAAGTATATATTTTTCACATCTGTGAGGCGAGTATACACGGAGTTTGGGTTCATTTTCTGACGCGCTCAAGTTCACCAAAATCAATACAGAACCCCGTTTACTTTATTTATTTAACAAAATCATAAAGTTTTTTCGTCATTGTGAGTGCACCTAAATAAAAGTAGAGTCTTTGCCGAGTTTTGATCTAAAGTCAGATGAACGCGCGCGCCGATATGAGAGATTAGATATCTCTTTCAGCAAACACATATTAATGGTGTTAAATAAGCGCTATGCGGCGCTGGGAGAAACGCACGCCGATGTCAGTCCCTAGCATTTACTTACATCTAAACTGAGTCATTTACATAAATCACTGATCACATTTAAACAATTTATTCATACAGATGTACATGTTTTATAGGTTTGTTACTGAAGAACTTTGGCAGCGGGCACACCTAATAATAAATGCCGGATTATTATTATTATTTTTATTTATAGTTTTATATAAATAAAAATGCTTTTATAAATGTGGGCTACTGTTATCTACTTCAAATATTTGTTAAAACAGCGGGGGAAATTCACTCTGACCATTTTAATAATTCATTGATAAGGTAGTGATTCCTTTGGCTGTGCTGATCATGTCATCTCGTCGTCAGTGAGCGCGCCTATAATTCACTTCTCATACGAATGACATAATCTAATTTTTTTTTCATTAGTTTATATTAAAGCAGATATTTCTCTTTCTATAAGTATATATTTTTCACGTCTGTGAGGCGAGTATACACGGAGCTTGGGTTCATTTTCTGACGCACCAAAATCAATACAGAACCCCGTTTACTTTATTTATTTAACAAAATCATAAAGTTTTTCGTCATTGTGTGTGCACCTAAATAAAAGTAGAGTCTTATGAGTCTTATGAAAGCTCCAAGATGACACAAGACCCTACACGTAGCCTTTCTACTATAATTACACAGTTTACAACGTTTACGTTGCTTAAATTCGATCCTAAAAAACTGAATTTAATTTTAATTATAAATTTGTACTGTAATGTTACTACTGTGATTATGAATTCGTTTATTTACAATGTTTCACTTTATTTTATCTGCAACGACGTGCAGCTGTGGACGACCTGCGCCTCATTAAGCCTGGAGAGAACGAGCTGATGCCTGAGGCGTCAGTCTATAGTTATATAGCGCCACTCAGTGGTAAAAGCCAGCAAACGCACAAACCCAAATGCTGACGCCATACGCTGCGACGGTAGAAGTCGCATACTGCCTGTGCACCCACTGTATAGTAAGAGAGTGAGCTCATCTCATTAGTACTCTGATTAATAAAGAAAGGAATCATTTGATGTTTGAGGTAATTTTTCTTCTGATTTTGTGCACTAACCATTGCATGGAAAATGTTTCTTCAATCTGAAGGCTTGTAAGCTTTCTGATTAGAGAGTCCATCTTAAGTGTTGGAATGGAAGCTGATCTGATAAGATGTGTTTGTGTGCTCTAAGAATCGAATCCGCCCGCCGTGAAGGGCTTACCCAGCCGGAAAACTAACAAGAAGACGGATTTTTGAGATGGTCAAAGATAGTCAAAGATATTGTAAAAGATGGCTTCCCATCTTTTACAGTAAATCCCACCTTCTGCATTGGGATTCATTGAAAGAATTTGGTCTTAATCTGTGTTAATTCTCATGGAATAGAATGGAATAGAGGAAGAGTACTGACTGTCACGTCATTTCATACATAGTAAAGCGTTTAACCAATCACAGATAAGTCTCTGTGTGCATTGAGTTTGCATGTTCTCCCCATGCTTGGTGGGTGTCCTCCGGGTACTCCGGTTTCCTCCCACAGTTCAAAGACATCCAGCTTAGGCTAATTGGCGTTCCCAAAATGCCCATAGAGTGTATAGTATGTGTGTGTGCCCTGTGATGGATTGGCACCCTGTCCAGGTTCTTCCCTGCCTCATGCCCTAAGCATCCTGGGATAGGCTCCAGGCCCGCGTGACCCTGAATGCAGGATAAAGCGGTATAGACGATGAGTGAGTATCGATCGGGATAAAAACATCAGTCAGTCTTTGTGTTTTTTAATTTATTTATTTATTTATTTTTAACTTGGATAGTTTTCCAGCATTCATTTCACATTCCGTGTAAATACTTATTTCAGAACCTTTCATTAGTCATTTTATACTGCAGTTTTAAGTTTTATTATAAAGACAACTATAAAAAATGAATGAATGAAATTCACCTAAATTAACCTTTTTTAACCTCAATATTTTGTTCTGCTGTTTTTGGGTTTACGGCAAAGTCTGTGACATACTACACATACTAAAGCTTACAGAATTAGTATGTACAGTACTATACATAGTAGGCAGAATGTAGTAGAAAAAAACATAAGTAATATTTGTGTGCAATAAATGTGCTTCATATTTTTTAATCATCTGCTTGTATAAAATAAAAAATAATCTACGAGGAGCTGTCAAGGAACTCAAAAGCATTTTTCTTTTACATTGTATGCTGTATAAGTATGCTGCTACAAGCACCAAAAAATCCTTTTTGCCCCCTAATAAAATCAGCATATAAATCACTCTTCATTAATCTGTAATAATAGTCATGAAGGTGTTTTGAACTTTGATATTTACTGACTTTAAGGCATGCCCTCTTCCCTTGTGTCTGTCTTTTTAGTAATCTGTTCTCTCTCCGCTTCCTCTCGCTTTTACCCACTTGAAAGATTACCGAACTGACGACAACACTGACCTTTTACTTTCTGTCAAGAAAAGTAAAGGTTTTAAGTCACATATACAGTATGGTAAAATGCAGAGAAATCTTTTTGCAAATTTCAGCCTGTTAGGACGTTTGGGTCAGTGTGCAAGGCCAGCCATGATACAGCAGCTCCAGAGCAAAGAGCACGTATTACTCTACTGTATAAACCTTTTGGTCGAGCTAGTATAGTAGTCTACTTTTATAATACACGCTGCATATATCTGAATAACGATGTTGATTGTAAGTGTAGTAAACACTTAAACACTGCTGCATTGCAGGAGTTTAAGTTCATGGGTCAGTGTCGTTCGCCATCGGTGTCTCCGAGCAGGCATCCAGCCTCCACTGACCCTGAGGAGCTGTCTCTATTTGAGCAGTATATCCTGGAGGGAAACCCTTTTGAGATGCAGATCGACAATAAAGAAGAGGAGAGCGAGGATGTCCTGGAGTCCAATGGGGTAGGTTTATTATTCAGGTATTACTTGTTTGTTACCGCTTTATTACACACTCGTTACAGTATGTCTTCGCTTAATATCGCTTAATATGATTTAGTTGATTATTGATTTTTGTTATATTCCTGAACGTATGATTGATATAATAATTACTATGGATTTATTCAGTAGTCTTTATAAAACTAATAGCAACTTATTATAAACCATGCTCAGGTGTATAATGACTAGGTTTACCAGTTAATTAAAATGCCTTGGTTTTAAGTAAATATGTGGTTTTATTCCAATTTTAATTAGGTTTGTGTTGCTATTGTTAAACTTGATTATGCAATATATACAGTATATATATATACACACACACATAGCTGATGATTGTGATCACTTTCAATAAAGCATGATTGAACTTTAGGTCTTTTCTATTTATCTCTCAATAACATCCTCATCAAAACCACAGTGAGCTGTTGAAATAAATGGACATAATTAATAGTGTTAAGAGGTTTTATCATTTCTCTACCTGCCGTATCGGATAAGCTTCATGGAGGGTGTAGTGTCAGTGTGACGTTATCATCACTCAAATGCACTTGACATTTCAGAACAGAGACCGGGACAGCTCAAGAACGCTTCTATTCAGTTGATAGCGTAGGCCGTGAAACGAAGTGTTTTTACCTTGAGACAGCGTGGAATAAAGCAAAACATAATAATAATTACACAATCCAGACAGTTTTGATTACTGTAGTCTCTGAACAACTGGAGATCACATGTTTATATTCATGTTGCACAAGTGTTTTTGATCCGGCACGATGTGTTACCGTTGTTCACAGCTGTATGAAGTGCACAGTATCACGGGTGCGTATCACAAGGTGTTTTTAAAAACCCTGCAAAGAAAAATACAGGAATGAGTATGTAATCCGTAAGTTCATGCTCCAAACAGTTTTGCTCACTTACTGTAGATGGATTTATATCTGGCAACACTGAAAATGTGTATTTTTTTCCATTTAATTCTATATAAAAAAGATCATAATGAATGAAAAACATTGACTTGTTTGTAATTATTTTGTGTAATTTCATGCAGAGGTCAAACTTACAGTATATGGTAAAAGAAGTAAGCATAATAAATATGCATAATAACTACCAACCCGTGGTAATGCACTATGAATTACTTATATACTTTTCCCATGTAAGGTTGATCTGAAAATCCTACATTTGCTTATATCAACTATCAAATAAACAAAAAAGTAAAGTCCAAAGCTGAGCACAAAAATTATGAAAACTACAGAGTAAAACAAAGGAAAAGCCCCAAAAATGTCAGCATTCATTGCTAATCAAACTTCATAGTTCATTTTTTTTTTTATTTACATTTTTGCATTTTTTCATGTTAAAATTCCTCATGTACTGTAGTTTGTAGAGGACTGATTCAGACACGTCAGCGTCCAGAACATGAAAATGTCACATCCGTAACGCCACTTGATGCTAAACCATTTATTCCAACAGTGACAAATATGTCCAAATCTACTCTTTCATGGTACAAGTAAAATGCTTTCTGCAGTCATCTTTACAGTTTGTAGAAAACCTGCACTGTCAAAAACTCACTCACACATCCATAATGTTGATATAATTGAATATATTTTCAGGATGTAAATGTTTATATGAGGTATAAGGATTTATTTATTTATTTTTGCTGAATGAATTCACTGATAATAAAAGCATGTGGATTTATTTCTTGAGTGGTCAGAGCTATTTTGGTGACGCAGAGAATAAATGTCCTAAGTGCTTTAAACATAAGTGTTTTTTAAAATTATGTCTGATTGGTGTGTACATACCTTATTATTATTATTAGTAGTAGAAGTAGTGAAAATCAAGCCAAGCCAAATAATAATTAATAAAATTATAATACATAGATTTATATGTACATGAGATCCAAGTCTTCCAGTGAAAACCAATAAGAATCATATTCCTGTAGAAAGCTGTCCTGGTGCTACACATACTAATAATGCTGATAATCATTTCATCTCTTATATTTACCGCTCATGTGAACCTTTCAAAATAAACACTTTCCTCTAGGGTACTTTCTACCTAAATAGAAAGCATTTTTTTGGACAGCATTTAGGCTCCAGAGATAAAGTCCATCCCCAGAAGGAAAGGCTGCAAACGGCTTCATATTTTAGACAAATTTAAAACAGAATTGCATCTGCCCTTCTTGCAAAGGGGCACATTTTGGCAAGGTAGCAATTTTCTAAAAAAAATAATGTTTTGATCATATCGAAAAGGTTAGGAAATTAACGTGACTGGAAAATAAAACTTTCACACACATACGTACCAACACAGCTAGTCACTAAATTTTGTGCTGAGGTGGACTGAATCAGTGCTCGAGTGGGAAGTGCAATAATAAATAATATTTTTAGAAGTCTGCTTTTTGTTCAAGAATAAAGCAGCACTTTTACACTTCTTGCAAATTCCCCTCCAGCCATTCTGCCAGAGAAACCTGTAATTGGTGCACTTTGAGTAGGTGTTGCTACCTTTTTAAAGAAATTGAGTCATCTAGAACTACAGTGCTGTCGTTTCTTTTTTGTGACACTTCTTCGCAATATACAGTATTTGATGTAAATGGGCCGTAATGATACGAGTGCAATGTAGTCTTTAGTCATTTTTATATTTATATGTTTACTCCAGACATGTCTTGGCTGCTTTGAATAACCACATAGATGAAGACACATATGTGTCATAGAAAAGGATGGAAGTCATTGCTGTACAAAGATGGTCAAATTGACCAGACAGAGCATGTGATAATTTGTCAATAGAAAGCATCCTTGATATGCCATTTATTATAGGTGATGATATTGGTCATAAAAGAACACATTTTTGAGCTGAGTCTTTATAGGAAGAGGTAAAAGCAAAACAAAAAAAGCCAACTTTTATTTCTGTATGTTGTTGTTATTTTGAAACCAATCAACCTCAAGGTCTGGCATATTGTGCGTTCTGTGATGCAGTTCGAAAACACCAAATTTTGGAAAGAGTGATTATTTGAGTTACCGTGATCTTGAAGGAAGCTTGAATCAGTCTGAAAATTGTCTTTTGACCTGTTACTATGTCTGTCTGTCTGTCTCTCTGTCTTTCTGTCTGTCGCTCTGTCGCTCTGTCTGTCTGTCTTAAGCTATACAGACCTTGTACTGTATACATGAATATTGTAGGAGATCAGCAAATATTTTATAGGACGTTAATAAATGTCTCAATAAACTATTTAGTATTTACTATGTTGTAGATAATATGAAAACATGATATTTTCTCTTTAAAGGAAACTATTGATTCCTGCATGTGTCGATTTTATTGCTTTAGGGTTAATCTCTCCAGTCTTAAGTTGCTCTTCCTGGCCTCACAATGCTCTTTCCTTTTTCTTTTCGTTCCTTTTTTCTCACATCAGTACGAGTCTGAAGAGCTGGAAAAGAATGTATATCAGGACTATGACAGTGACAGTGACGTGGCGGATGAACTGAAGCAGGACTTTGTGGATGAGCAGACTGGAGACATACCCAATAAGAGGTTAGTATATCAGTGGCACCCCTAGCCGAAATCTGCCTTGTCTCAACACACACACTGTGGAGTAGCACACCAGTTGAACTCAAGGTTTTAAAATGTTAAGACTGGTCATGTTAGTTGAACTTCGCAAAAGTCGACTTAAGTTCTTGAGGAGAAAAAGTTGAATTGGCTTCATTTGCACACTGTTATGGATACATGGTAACTGAACATGTTACCCAATCAAGTCTTTGATTATTTATTGCCCAGGTTTTAAACAGAGGCCAAATAGTGGCACATTGGCAGTACAGGGGCTTGAACACACGTTTTCTGATCATGCTGTCTGTACATTTTATGATGCATTTAACATATTGCAAGATTTGTGTGCCAGGATTGCATTAAGTCGGAAAAATTCAATGCATATAAGGTACAGATTGGGCAGGTGTGCCACCACCTGATCTGCGTCCCTGTTTAAACTGCACTGCACGAGGCTGATGTCGACATACTGCAGTTAATCCTTTTCTTCTGTAAATGAAATTATAGTAGCACGACCTGCAGTACTTTTGACGTCGCTGACGATTGTTTCATTTTTATGCAACTCACACAAAAGTTGTAAAGTAAACAGGCCTTTAGTGTGTGCGATAGCATTCAGCAAAAATGGTCTAAAGAATATTAAATAACCAATTAGAGCCGAACGTCTATTTTGTGAATAAAGGCATGGACCTTTTAGCCGTCACGATTAGTGATCACGCTAATGCCTTCTCAGTTCCTTATTTAATTGAGTAAGCCTGAGAAACAAGTGAATAATCTAATTTACAGTACGAACTCTGCAATCTGTCTCCTTGAAGCTGTGCAGGAATTGAATCTCACACTGTGTGCCGTGAGAGACAGTAAGCAAATATGCTATTTTTAGCCTCTTAAATGAAAAAAGAGAATTAATTATGGCATGAGGAAGGGACCTTTTTAAATCTTTTCAGCTGCGTCTAAGCGCCAGTTTGGGGATCAATAAAACAGTCAGAAAAAGATTTGATAGCAATTTCAGAAGATTACATTAAAGCGATTGCTTGACTTATATAATTATTCAGTAAACGTTTGTGCTTTATCTTAATTAAAGTAACTAAGCTGGTTGCTTTAACCATTCAGTGTATTTAGTGTATTAAAGGTAAACAAATACACTGAATTCAAAAACATGCAAAACTTTATCGAATTGTCATTGAGTGGATGGCATTTGAAGATGTTTATCCTATTATTATTATTATTTTATAGCAAATAAACAAATGACAGATATGACACAAAACTATTTTTCAGTATACAGCAAAACGATTACTTTGAATAAATTTAATTAATAAAATTTTTCTAGATCAAGTAGAGGAAACATTATGGAATTCCTAAATTTAGTTTGAAATGAGAAATGTAGTTAATGTTTGATTTCATGGTAATGTGTGTGTGCTGCTCCTATTTGCATGCTTTCACTAGCTGAACATGTGAGCACACAAATGTGCCATAACTTTAATCCTAGTGAAAACAGAGAGGCTGCTGAGTGTCAATTTTGTCAACGGGTGTTATAATACAACTAAAACATAATAACACATTTTTTGTGACTGAATCTTAAATACTTTATCATGCACGTACCGTAGTGCACTTGGTAGAAGTTACAAAGCCATCACTTTATAGAGTTAGCGAACACAATGGTTAGTGGATGCCACTGAACTTATTAAGCCTTAAGAGGGACGAAATGTCAAAGCAAGCTGAATATCAGAAATATGAAAACGTCTTGGGTTAGGAAATATGAGCAAATCATTTTTTTTCCTCATAAAGTGTCAACGTTTGGGCTTTTTGTCAAATGTAACGTTTCCAGAGCTTATTCTCAAATACTTTAGTCTTTATGTTGCCGTGAGTTGTGTGTATGTGCCGTTTGTGTCTTCATAATGTCTCTCTCTCTCTCTCTCTCTCTCTCTCTCTCTCTCTCTCTCTCTCTCTCTATATATATATATATATATATATATATATATATATATATATATATATATATATATTTGTTCTTTTGACATGTGTCTCCTCGTTCCAGAAGCGGGCTCGTATTCCAAAACACCAGTAAACCAAATAAAATTTTCCCATAAAAAATAATGGAAACTCAAATTATTTGTTCCACAGCCCAAAAAAAAGAAATACATAAAAATTATTAATACAAAATATAAAGTAAAAATAAAACAAATTAACCAGCACTTTACCTTTGAAAAGAATCGTGACGGAGCAGTGTTTTCATTAGAGAGAAAGAGAGAGAGTGTGTGTGGTGTGTGTGTAAGCGAGGGGTGTGTGTGTGTGTGTGTGTGTGTGTGTGTGTGTGTGTGTGTGTGTGTGTGTGTGTGTGTGTGAGAAGGGGCACGGTGTCCAATGACAAAGTGCAGGCTGATACAGAGAGTTAGAGAGAAAATGGATCTTTTACCTCTCTAACAAGAAGAACTACTTAGAAGATGGTTCTGGCCTCGACTGGTGTTGTCAGCTGTTTCTCTGAGGACTTGACAATTCGATAGTTCAGGACTGGAACTTTCTACAAGTCTATCTGAGTCTCCAATAACTACTGGACTCCATTTTACATCAACTATTATAACATCAATTAACATCAACTATTATAGCTGAACCTAACACTTAACACTGTATAAATGCAGATAATTTCCTGCTATCTGTTTCACCCAGATGAGGATGGGTTCCCTGTTGAGTCTGGTTCCTCTCAAGGTTTCTTCCTATTACCATCTCAGGGAGTTTTTCCTTGCCACTGTCGCCCTCGGGCTTGCTCACCAGGGACTATCTGACCATACTGATTCATACACATTCACAATCCATACAAACTTAAATAATTCTTTTGATTGTGTAAAGCTGTTTTGAGACAATGTCAATTGTTAAAAGCGCTATACAAATAAAACTGAATTGAATTGAATTGAATTAACAAGACTTTTTTAACCTTACACGCATGCACACACGTTTGTTATAAAAACAGTACATGTGCGCTGTAAACACACGCATACAAACAAAATAAAATATGTTTTACACACACACACACACACACACACACACACACACACACACACACACACACACAGTGTTATGGTAAACAGTACACACGTGCACGGATGTTGATTATACCAGTGAGAGTCGCGTACTAAGACCCAACAGGGGAAACGATTACCCACAATTACGTAGAAAAACCATTGGCTCAGTTGTGATCATATGATGCTCGGCATCAAAACAATATATATATATAGTTAAAATATATATATATACACACATTAATAAGATAAGATTGAACATTAGACAGTAAGTAGTATTAAAGCGAAAACAGACATAAGTACTAAAAAAAGTGCAAAAGTAGACAATAAGTACACCAAATATACAGAAATATATGTACAGTATATATCATACATTTACCAAAATTTACCAGTATGCATAATTGGGTAAGTAGAGTGTATCTTGGAATGCAATGCAAAAAAAAAGCAGTGGAAAGAATATACTGTACTGTATATGCAGTAACTGTTCACAGTAGTGCTCATCAGCAGCAAGTACAGTAGGTCGACATTGTTTGATGCATGAAAAGAAATGGGCAAGCTTAAGGATCTCAGTGATTCTGATTGTAATTTTGATGGCTAGAAACTGGGTCAGAGCAACTCCAAAATAGCAGGTGTTGTGGAGTGCTCCCAGTGTGCAGTGGTTAGCACATACCAAATGTGTTTCAAGGAATAACAGCTTGTGAACTGGCAACGGGGTGATGAGCGCCCAAGATGTTCATTGGGAGCGAAGGCTAGCTCATCTGGTGCAATTCCACTGAAGAGTTGTGGCTGCCAGGTTCATGTGCATCGCTTACAGTACCTGGGGAAGAGATAGCCCTGAAAGCACTATGGGAAGAAGGCAAACTGGCAGAAGCAATGAAATGCTCTTGGCAGTGATTCGCTTTGAAACCCTGGGTTCTGTCATTCATGTTAATGTTTCTCTGAAACATTTCTCTGTTGCAGACCGAGTTCACCCCCTTATAGCAACGATATTCTGTAACAGCAGACAGTTCAGAGCTGCCATGGTGGCCCAGTGGGGCACTACACAATGTTAGGCAGGTGGTTCTATAGTTCTGGATGATTGATGAACATCTTCATTCACAAGTATAATTAAAGGAGTCATTAAGTTAAGAATGCTGGTGGATTTTTAATCAGCTGTTCCCCCACTGTGGTGAGTGGCATTTCCTCCCCTAGCACAATCACACTTGACTTGGCACATGTAGGGGTTATTATATGAGACTGGCAACTGCAGAAGAATTAGAAATACAACGCTTGGTATGATTAGAGCTCATTTGCTTCCTCTATAACACATATGAAGTCAGTGACCGTGCTTGATAGGGTAACATTTTAATTACTAAGGACGCTCCAGCAGACTAATGTATTCTGTAGGTTTCCTATGCTCAAAGAGTAAAATTTATGAAACGTGGAACAAAAAAACACATGATTTTATCTCTTATTTTCACTGCTACTGATTTTCTAGTCAAGGTTTGGTCCAAACTACCAAAAGATAGTTGTGGTTAAAGGAATGTATAGTAGGAAATATATTTTCCCAATGGGAGGATCATTGTTGTAATGATAATTTTGCCCCAGCAATTTTAGTATGCTAACTAAAAATTTAACAGATTTAAATTACTGTTTACCCAACTTGCTGAATGTTTATTACTTTATAAACCTTGAAAGCTTACCTAAATGCTAAATACATCAAGAAACTAGCTAGCTAATACTATATAGTGAACTAACATTCATACTAAGGAATCGTCTTTAATAGACTTGTTTGGCTATCTAAATATTTTCAGCGAATGGGTGAGTTGTCCTCTCGAAGCAGTAATCGTGAACAAAACTAGACATTAAAGTAAGAAGTAACATGAGTCTTCTAGTTACACCATTTAAAAGCATTGCTTTAGCTGAATTGCATTCCTTGTATTTTAATGCTAGTCTAGAAACATAAACACGGCAGGGATAGTTCAGTGGTTAAGACATTGGACACTGGTTCAAACCCCACCACCACTATGTTGTCACTGTTGGGCTCTTGAGCAAGTCTTTTAACCCTTAACTGATCAGATGTAGGTATGTTGCACTAGATAAAGGCATCTCCCAAATGTTGAAATGTAAAAAAAATGGACAACATTTGAGGAATTAATGTTAGTCGTTACCACAGTAAGTTAGTAAGGAGTTACCACAGTGGACCATCCAATCCGCCCAACAACTTGGCACAACTTAGAACCTTCCTGACTAAACCTTCCCATTTTACCCAGATTTGAAAACGCCACTGCATCCAGTGGGTGGGGTTTGTGCATTGGCTAGGAATCGAACCAGGGCCTTCCACATGGCAGGCGAGAAACCAGCCTAAATAAATGGATTCCTAAATAAAATTATGGGTAGATTCTTCAGTCAGATTAAAACCAAATAGCATCAGATTGCTGGGAGACATTTCTGGCCACCACTTCTTTAAAAACCGCACACATGTCGCCTGGTGGTGGTCATTTACTTGTCTACATTTTATAAAACTTGGGAGTCGTATGTTTAGTAATTCAGACAGATTTCAGCACCAAACATTTCCTTTTAACTCAGTGCTCCAAGCCTCATACTTACGTAAATATGTGTAGAAGTAACACAAATGCAGAAAGAATCTTTGTGATAGACTTATAAATAACATGGAACATCTCTCTTTTGGTGACCTCTTGACCAGGTATTATATCAGATCATTTGAAGGCTGTTGATGGGGGTGTTGTTTAAATATGAAGCTCAACCTCACAGTTGACCTTGTAGTGGAGCATCGTCACCTCTTCATAGCTCAAAGGGATAGTATCAGATATTCACATTATGAGTGCTCTGCGTATAGTACATAGTTCTCATTTTTGACTAATACTGCCCGCTGCAGACATAACATTTAGAAAAATCTGAGATTTCACCCTGTGTGGTATAAGGGTTTTCTGAAGATCTGCACACGTCTTAGACTTCTTACTGTACATTTGTGTAAATTTCAAATCTTTACCAATGTAGTAGCTAATACTTCTTCCAATACTGCAGCGCGAGATCCTTAATACTTTATACGTCAAAAGTAGTATTTTAAAATCGTTGCAAAATTTCACAGGGATCCAATGCAGTGTGGATAAGATAGGGATGATGTGGTCGTATCTTCTGGTTCTAGTGAGGACTCTCGCTCTTGCATTCTGGACTAGCTGAAGCTTGTTTATGCACCTACACTAGTTGAACAACCAGATAGTAATGCAAACCTGGTAATATTATCTACATGTTCTTCAAATGACAGGCTGGGATCTATAATCACACCAAGGTCTTCACTCTTGCACTTGATGGAACAGAAAGGCCATTTAAAGTTACTTCAGCATCTGCACACTAAATGAAGCTTGCAGATGGCACAAGCATTGAAACAGGCATTGAAATAGAGGACATGACGTGAAAATAATAGGCAAAGAATAAAAACTACTGTACAAATCTCTGGACTGTAGAGAGACATGAGATACTTATACTGTAGTCTCAGTTTAACTGAAAGTCTTCGAACTCAAACGAAATCCCTGTATAGAAGAAATGCAAATTGTTGATGTGAGCAGTATGTCCAGAATTTTATACCTCTCGAGATCATCATAGAGAGATCATCACGAAGTTTGGTGTGAGGACATAATAATTTATGAACAGTGTAGCACTGTGTAGCAAAATATTCAAAAGTAGATTGTAGAGCATTGTGGGTGGTTACTGCCTAAATACAAAGCTTTAATATGTACTAAGTTCAAGTCTGTGCAATAAATTCCTATATAGTGTGCACTAATATGTACTGTAGATATCATTTACTGTATGTGATGATGTTTATTACAGAAGTGTTTCACTGGGTCACAGATTTATTTAAACCAGGGGTATCCAGGTCCAAGTCAATTGGCATGTCTTGACAATTCATAGTAAATCATGAGGTGTAGTAGGCACTTCGTAGCTAAATAGTGTAAAATCATACTGTAGATAGTTTGGCCTACTTTGTAGACATACAATAGGTGATTACTATGCAATCATTAGTATGGTATGCGCCAGTACTGAAACTTGCGCATCTCGAACATCACATGGATTTGTCGACAGGGCATAGCTCCAGCCACAGTAGTGATGATTCAAGATTCAATTCAAGATTCAAAGAATTGCTAAAAACTGAAGTTGTGTTGTGCATCTGTTGGAAATGGATCTCTTGATGGAGGAAAAATATGGAAATATGGAAGTGGTCGTGAATGGGGTGCGAGTTTGTGGAAGGTGGCAGAACAATTCCTTCCGATACTCATCTTGTACGTGAGCAAATCATCTCCTTTTACAGGAGTCTGCAGCAACCTTTGTTCCAGGATATGTTTGAGAATCTGCATGAACGATATGAGGCAGTGGACACACCCTTCGAACACGTACATTAAACATACAGTATCTTGGTAAATCAACACACTAATATTGTGCATGTTAGTTTCTTCCAGGGGAAATAAACTTACAGACGACAACAAGATACAGTAATATGGTTCGTCTTTTCATTTCAGTACTATATATGTTGGCCGTACTCTACATCATATCATTTCCTAGGTGATGTGCTGCCAATTTGTTGATTTAAGATTTCCGAAAGTCGAGTAGCCATAAACCTCTAGGAATTTAAAATCGGGACATTTGGCATTCGCTAGCAAGTCATTTGTGTGTGTAGGAAGAGTGTATGATAATACTAATAATTATGGAATTAAAATCTATAAATGAACAATTCCGTGAACCGTACATGCTGTCGTCTTTTGCTGCAAGCATCTGCTTTTTCCTGCATCGTAATGAGTAATCACCATGTGGTGATGGGTTAATGACAAAATAAATTGTGAAAAAATATAGCTGTATTTATGAGACCTAAGCGGATCCCTGTTTAGTCTGGTCTCTGTGACTGAACTGAATTTCCCCATAACTATAAATACTGCTACTGTTAAGATCATTAAGCTCAGTACCAGTTATCATAACATACCGATGTCTGGATCCACATAACAACAGGTCCGCATCTCTGTTATAAATCTATTGCTGTGAACAATGTGGTTAATAAAAAGGCTCGTTTTCATTTGCGTTAGCACGTGTCATGAACAATGCAAAACACCCCATTTATTTTTACAACCTCTAATAAAGCAGGCGACTTGGTGAAGCAGTCGATATCTTTATGAATAACACCGCCAGCGTTCTCTGTTCTGTCCCGAGCTCGGGTTACTTATGACATGAAGTTTTTGTGCATTTTCTCCCTGTATCCATCTGGGTTTTATCTATCTTGAAACATTTTTCTCCCACCTTTATAAAGCATTCCAGTAGGTGAATTGGATACAGTTTTTCATAGGTGTGAATGTTTGTGTGAGATTCTCTGTGATGGATTGCCTGGAAGAGATCCCAGGTTAGCCTCTGGACTGCATTCATTGACCAGGATAAAGTGCTTATTAATGAGTAATGAGAAAGCATTTTTTTTGTTTAATAGTGGTGCATTATGTTAATTATGGTAAATTTATACTAGCTATCCACTATTGCATGATGTCATTTATAATTGATAAATAATCACATCATATTCTACTACTGTATAAAGCACATGGAAAAGAAAAACATGCTTGATCAGATTGGGATCTGGGGAGTTTCTATTGTACTGTAGGTGGTCAGCTTTGGGCTCTTTGCCTGTCAGACCTCATGTTCAGCAGACTGTGGTGCACTGGGTGTTCTGCTGCCGTTCTATGGTGGCCAGAATTGACTTTTTTCCAGTGATTTGTGTTCCACTGGCTTTTCAGTGGGATTGGATTTAACACATTCATTCAATCAATCAATCAATCAATCAAAATTTATTTATATAGCACTTTACAGCAACCTAAGTTGAACCAAAGTGCTTCACAGCACTAAAAATGACAATGAAATAGCAATAAAAAAAATACAGGAACAAAAAAAACATATAGTTATAAATAATTAAAAAATTATAGTAACAGTAATAATAATAATAATAATAAAATAATAAAAAAAGCATAAAATTATAAAATATTAAAAGCCATTCTAAATAAGTGGGTCTTTAGTTGTGCTTTAAACAAAGGGGGATCCGTAATTTTGCGTAACTCTGGTGGAATGGTGTTCCAGAGTTTAGGACCAGCGACTGCAAAGGAGCGATCACCCCATTGTTTGCATCTTGACCGAGGGACCACTAGCAGGTTTTGGTTTGCAGAACGTAAGGCTCTACTTTGGTGATAAAAGCTTATTGTCTCACACGAGTAGGACCGTGCCAGACCATTAATCGCATTAAAAACAAACATCAAAAGTTTAAACTGAATCCAGAACCGTACCGGAAGCCAGTGAAGGCAATACAAGATTGTGTGATGTGATAATTTTTACAATTATTGGTCAGCATACGAGCACAAGTTGCAGACGATGTAAACGAGCTTGAGTGATTCCCACATAAAGTGCGTTATAGTAGTCTAGCCGCGAACTAAGAAAAGCATGAATGGCTTTCTCCAGGTCGCTCCTATTCAGAAAGGGTTTGACCTTTGCGAGGAGGCGAAGATGAAAAAATCCTGCCCTGACAACAGTGTCAATGTGAGTCTGAAAGTTTAAACTGCTGTCTAAAGTCTCCCCAAATGAGGAGAATCGAGACCAGCATTGATAAAACTAGAAAAATTTGGGGTCCCAAACATCAGAGGTGGAAAGAGTAATAAAATTTTGTACTCAAGTACAAGTACTGTTACTTCAGTGAAATTTTACTTAAGTACAAGTAAAGTTACCATTATAAAAATCTACTCAAGTACAAGTAGCTCATTAAAAAATTTACTCAGAGTAAAAGTTACGGAGTTACTTTTTTTTTTTTTTTTTAACAGCGGGGGTGGGATGAGGCATTCTAGCGTAGTTCAAAAAGGATGAGCTGATATAAATCTCAAACTAGTTGTTTTTAACTGAAGGAACACCTTTGCATAATAAAGCTGTTGTCTTTCTTGTACTTGAAAATCAAAGTGGTCACTTAAATATGGTGTTACGTCCCAGTCTAGGGTCATACAGCAAAAGAATGGTTCAGGGTTCTATTTTAAACTGTATGGAAATGGTGGCATATGGCAGAAAGAACTAGATCCAACCATTAACTGATGAAATAATGAGGTTTGTATATTTAAAAAAATAAAAAATAGTACACACACACAACAGGAGGAGGATGAGATTCAGGGTGGACCCAAAATAAAATAAAATAAATGGGATTTATATTTAGATAGATTACCTGCCAAAAAAATAAATAAATAAAATAAAACCCCACAAACATACAGGTACCTTCCCGGACTCCCTAAACCAAAAACAGTGAATAAATTCCCTCTTCCCAAAATAAATGGCAGCCACGCCCCCACTACTAGTGAGTGTAGAAACATACAGTGAAATTATCTACAAATATATACAAAGACCAACCAAACCAAAGGGACAAAGCAATAATCAAAGTCAATGGGAGGCAAAAAGTAAAAACCGGAATACACAACCAAATATCAAAACGCCAAAATCACAATCTCTTTCCCGCATCTCTCTTCGGGATTATATATGGTTGCGCTAGTCGATGACGTCACTCTCAGGGCGGAAGCCACCGTGTGGAAGGTCAGGAAGATGCCGATGTCAGAAAACCTGGAGTCGAGTCTGGAGCGGCGCGCGACCAGGACATGATACACACACGCGGCGCAACGGAGCATTTATACAAAGCATAATATTTTTATTATTTTATCATTTTCATTCATTTATTTTTTACTCAGAAGTGAATATGATTTAAAATGTAGCGAATTACAATACTTCAAACAAAACGTACTTAAGTAAAAGTAAAATTACAGATTTTAAAAACTACTTTAAAAAGTAGAAATACACAAAAAAGCTACTCAATTACAGTAACGCAAGTAAATGTAATTCGTTACTTTCCACCTCTGCCAAACATAATACATTCTGTTTTACTCTCATTCACACAGACAGTTTTGTGACAGCCAGAGTTTGATGTCATACAGACAACTGTGGATTGATTTAAGTGCTTCAGAAGAATTTGGCACAATTGGCAGATAGATTTGTAAATCATCTGCATATAGATGAAAAGAAACATTGTGCTTTGAAATGATCGACCCTAATGGCAGCATGTACTGTACAAGGAAAATAAAACAGGGCCCAAAATGGAACCCTGTGGGACACCAGAGGTCAAAGGGGCTGAGGAGGAAGAGAGATAACATTAACATTGGTTATCAATTATATACCACTAAACTGGTGGTAGGGTCATGGTCACCCAAGGCACATGATAATGTCACCAGTTTATTGGTATATAATTGATAGCCAGTGCTAATATGTTAAATGAAATTCAAAGTGTTGGGAAATTCAAAGTGTTGGGCCCTTGAGCAAGGCCCTTAACCCTCAACTGCTCAGATGTACAGTATAATGAGATAAAAATGTAAGTCGCTCTGGATAAGAGCGTCTGCCAAATGCCTAAATGTAAATGTAAAGTGCTTAGCAATCAGTTGTCCAATTACTTTTGAACCGATGAAAGTGGAAGGAAGGTTGTAATTTCTAAACGGTTTATTTTTGTCAAAGTCTACAATTCTGTTACATGACCTCTTAATTGCTTTTTTTCAAATCCATTGTGGTGGTACACAAAAAAAATGTGTCACTGTCCAAACTGTATCTGCCTGTATATTTATTTAATTTGCTTAATATTTAATTGTGTTATATTTATTAGACAGGAGAAAAAAAAAGATGATTCCTGCAGTGATGTTTTGTTCACTAAAACATTGTGTCATGTGCTGTCCCCCATGTCCTCATGTGTGTCCCTTGTGTGATCAGTGTTTCCAGAGAGACGTTGCACAGCGGAAAAAGATCTGACTACAACCTGAACAAAACGAACGCCCCCATCCTGACCAACACCACACTTAACGTGATCCGTCTGGTTGGTAAGCAGTCGACCTTTAACATTTCATCCACTTAAAAAGAAGCGGAAGGAAACAGTGACCCAGTGCAAGCGACCTCGATCGGCCAATCAATTAATAAGCTAATGGCAGAGGTGTGTGCATTGATTCAGCTCCATGTCATTAGATCTGTTTTGCATTGCCTCCTCATCTCTTTCGGGTCATTTGAAGCAATGATAATTTGTCTGCTGCATCAGCCGACATGGCGGCTCAGACTCCATTAGGTTTAAGCTCTTCAGTAGTAATGAATAGATTAAAATTTATGACGGAGGTGCCTTCTTTCCATTTAATTCTTTGAATTGATGTTAGCTGCTTTTATTTTATTTTATTATGTCTTTTGTTGGATTTTTTTAGTTTTTGTAGTTTTGTAGGGTAATCTTTAATCAATTTCTGCATAAAAATATTATCCTTTAATCTGCTTTTGTTTTCACAGATAACGGAAACCTTTTCTTTCTTTAGTTTTTTCAAGTAATCCTGACAATTATGGTGCAAATAGTAAGCAGATTTTGCGTCAGTAGAAAAATTTTCTTTAGAAAAAATACCCATGACATTTTCCTCGTAATCATTATGCGTGATGAATGATTAAGATGAATAAAGTCTCTATTGCAATCATGAGTACAAAAAAAGCCTCGTCTGTGTACACATTAGTCCTTATTCAATCCTAACTACGTTATCTTTTTGTATTTCCTATATGTACTTCGTGTTTTGTTTTGTTTTTTTCTCCTAAATTTAATTGCTCTGCCTCAGGGGCCATGGAAATGTCAACGTCCAACCAGGAATGACAAATCCAACTTAAACATAGATCTCATAATGATTGAACAGTGCGCATTTCTTGAATTCTTAAAATGGAAGGTTGTTCTTGGAGAACATTTATAACCTGATTAAACATTAAAATGCCTGTCAAAACATGCCTGGCTGTCTAAAAGAAGGCAATTATATTGGCTTTTAATATACAAAGGGCGTTCAAGTCAAACAGGGACCTGTAAGTGATGTTGTTGGTGTAAAATCGATTATCATTTACGGAAGACTTCAAGCACAGCATGATGATAAAACGCTAAGCCGGATTAAAACATTTGACGGCTGTATGTCGAAAAACGACGAGTCGGCTCTGCAGTCGTTCCTGTGAAATTCAAGGATCAGACACGACAGGAACGACTGCAGATGTCTCCGAGCCGACTCGTCATTTTTCGACCCACAGCTGTCTTTAAAAGGCTGCACCGTTCAAATGTTTTAATCTGGCTTAGAGTTTTATCATCATGCTGTGCTTCAAGTCTTCCGTGAATGATAATCGGAATTCCTGGGAGGCCAATGTTTTAAGCATGAAGCAGGCAATCCAATCATAGCCTTGGCGGACTGAGAAACCTTTCTGCCATGATAGTATCCAAGCGCTATTGAAACGCTCAGATAGAGGGGATTATATAAAGAAATAAAGGTATATTTTTGCTCTTATAACTGTGCTCTGGTGCTCTCCACAATGAAAAGTCCCATTTTGACTTGAACTCCCCTCGTAACATCATTCAATGTACAATAATGCATAGCTATTATTTAAATAATAAATGAATTAATAGTGTAGATTCACACAGCTAGTAAACTGACTTGTGGTCTTGTCTTCTGCAGGCAAATACATGCAGATGATGAACATTTTAAAACCCATCGCCTTCGATGTCATCCACTGCGTGTCCCAGCTGTTCGATTATTACCTGTACGCCGTGTACACCTTCTTCGGCCGTAACGACATGGTATGACTGGTTAAGCTTTCTGTAGTTTAAGTATGACTCTCTGATCATGAATTATTCAGTAATTATGTACAGCACTCTTATTTCTTTCTTTTTGTTTTTCCCCTTTTCACTTTGCATATCTGTCACACAACATTGATCGTTTTTTCCATGGGTGCACCCCGGAGCATAATTACCGTTATTATTATCATCAAAGAGAATCGAGCATCACGTGACATGGAAGGAATTTTGAAGTGGGGGTTGGATGTGGGTGTTTTTGACATCTGTTTTACTTTTCACAGGCAAAAATATCTCTTTTAAAATTTAGTCTCGGATCTCCCAGAGTATTCATTCACAAATTTTGTGTTCTGAGAGGCGTTTACGGTTTAAAGAGATTAGTTTCAACATCGTGTCCTGTTCACAAATTCAACAATGTGCCTGATATTGTTCATATAAAACATTTGGACTCCTTAGGAGCAAGATTGAACATGGTCTCATTTGAATTCACAGACATTTCTCAGGAAATCAGTTTGTGTATCTAACAGGGTGAGAAGGATTAAAAGAAAACATTGTCATGAAATGCATAAAATACTGTGTGTTTTTTTCTGAAAAACTGGTGCTAATCTGATTGGTGCTAACTTAAAAACACTAAAGAAGCAGACTTGAAAATTAATATCTGTGTCATTTTCAAACTTATGGCCAATGTTGGGAATCTATAATGCTACAAAATTTCGAGACAAGTTTTGTAACACGCCAGCAGATAGGCAGGCGTGTTACAGGCAGGATAGGGCTGCATGCACAGTTACATGGAGCATCGAGTTTCATAAGTCAGTGTGCCAAAAAACATCATCCTGTGTACATCAGGAGCTGTGCAACTCTGACCACATGCATCACCACGTCTGCTATTTCATCAGGGACAACAAGTTAGGACAAAGAGCTGATGTGAAATTGTGCATGAAACTGGGCAAATCTGCCACAGAGACGCCTAACGTGATTCGGGAAGTTTACGCCGATGCTGGAATGAGTAGTTCAAGGTGTTTTGAGTGGCACTCGTGTTTCAAGAGCAGATGAAAATCACCGGAAGATGACGAGACATCAGGAAGGCATTTAACGAGTTCAACCCCTGAAATCGTTTGGAACCTTGTGCATGATGACCATCAACATTGCTGCCATTGTCGGTGTGTCATATGAAACAGTCCAGATGGCAAGTTTGTCCCCAGGCTGCTGACCCAGGAGCAGAATGTACTGTACATCCAAGATTTTACATCATGATGTTGTGGATGACACGTCCTTTATGGTGAGGATCATTAGTGCTGACGAAACTTGGGTGTAAGGGTACGATAGAGACCTAAAACAAAGCAACAGTCTTCATAATTGAAGAACCAATCATCTCCGCGACCAAAAAAAAAAGCAAAGTAGGTCTGCAGTTCGACCAAGTGCATGCTTTTCAACTTCACATTGTGCATCGAGAATTCGTCCCCAGAGGCCAGACTTTCAATAGCAAATTCTACTGGCAGGTTTTAAAGTGTCTGAGGAAGAACGTACGTAACAGGAAGGAAGAAATCGGCTGGATCTGTGTCGCATAACTCTTGAAATGCTAGAGAAATAGTTTTAATGGCAGTTTCAACTTGTATGTTGAAGTTTTGGAAACGCAAGTGTTAAAGCCTACATCTGAGGAGGTGATAGAGACGGATAGACTAAAGTGTTAAAGCGCTGCTGCATCATTAGATAAATCCCACCTGTATAAGCTCGGCATGCAGAAGTGTGAATAATGTACGACTTTTAACCAAAGTAAAGTGAAAGGAGTGAAGAAGATGAAAGTTTATTACAGAGTACATCTCGGATGCCAGCGAAGAACACATTATTCCACACTGTAGCAGAACTCCCTAAATCCTCAAAATTTAATACACGTCTGAAACTGATCTGCACATGCACTCCTGCTGTCACCCGTAACTGTCTCTGAACACTTACAACCTTTAGAAGATGATTTCCTTGAGAAATGATTACAGTAATGATCATACCACCACAACGACAGCTGCATCTCACAACATCACATCGACTTTCAGCAGGAAAGATTGCTTGTTTAAAGTTAAGAACTTGCCTTGAAGGCACTAAGTAGAAGGAATGGGGAAGAGAATGATTTAAGATACAATGACACACTGGGAAAAATGAATCACCTCTGGGGTGACGATGGGACTCGCAGCCAGGCAGAGCGCCAAGCTGAACAAAGCCATTCCAACGCTACCGATAGAGCAGCTGTCTCTGTAACAAATGGCTCTTTTTCAGATTGTTAATTTAAGCAGTATGCGAAGGCTTTGCTATAATTGACCACCTGACAGCCACTATTCTGCTATAAACTAGATAGCCGGTTTGTATACTGCAGTGAAGGTTAATATAGTATTAGTAGGACATTTATACATGATTTCAAACAACTGACCTTCATGTATGGTTTAACATTGCTTTTGAATTGCATTTGGGGTTTTTTTTCTTTTCTTTTTCCCCTTTTTCATTTCTTTAAGCATGCCCCTCCTCCATCCACATTGAACTCGAGCAGCCGTCCAGCCGTTCCAGGACTGGGCTGCTGGGTAAGAGCGCGGTGTGACTCTCTCATCAGTGTGTCTCCAGTTAAAATCATATTGTATGCTCTTCACAGCGTAGCGTGCATGCGTGTGGTGGTTGTTTAGATTCGTTTAAATGTATTTCTTTGTTAAGATTTATTTGTTATTTCATTATCTCATTCATTCATTAGTAATTTGCATGGATGAATGAATGGATTGATACTTTATTGACTCGACAAGCACAATAAACATGTAAAGCATGTAGAAATCTACAGTAGTTACTGCAAATCATCAGCTGTCTAGAGTACAGTCAACTACAACATAATAAAGTACACATACAGTATGAGAGATGACCCATGCTTCAACAGAAATGAGTGACTGATATTCATGTTTGAGAAACAGCAGATCAGGTCCATAGCAGATTCGTAGTCAGACTGAAATAGCTGTTATTTATTCATTCATTTACTCTCTATACCTCTTATCCAGGGTCGGAGGGACCGGGGGGGGGGGGGCGGGGGATTCTGTGGGGTCTTGGAGCCTAATCTCGGGGACTTTGGGCACAAGGCAGGGTACACCCTGGACACAGTGCCAGTTCATCACAGGGCACACACGCGCACAAACTCCATGCAATTTACAGTAACATAATCTGCATGTCTTGGGACTGTGGGAGGAAACCCGGAGGAAGCCCACCAAGCACGGGTAGAACATGCAAACTCCACGCACATAGCCCCGAGGTGGAACTCAAAGTGCAGTGATTCTGAGGTTTAAACAGTTTTGTAGTGTGCACATGGATTTGCTCATGTATTCATTTGGATGTATTAAATTACTAAAAACCCGACTTTACAAATGACCCGCGTCTATTAACTACAACCCGATTTAAAGCGGCTTTATTACTGCACTTTGTTACTACAAGCATTAAAGCTGATTGAGCCTCAGGGTTTTCTCAAGTGTTGTGCAGATGATCTGTCTGATAGAATGAATATGTGGGAGGTGAGAACGTTTAGCAGGAAAAGATGATAGCTAAGTCAGATTTATGTCTCAATTTGTTTCGTCGTTTCTCGTTTAAGAGCGATAACGTCTTCGGTTTGAGCAGCGAGCCCGTAATGAAAAGAATGGGCAGCCCGTAATGATACAAATTTTGCGGTTAAAAACTTTTCCAATTGGCAAGGGAAAAAAGAATAAATCGACTTTTGATCCCGTCTGTGTTTTGTTCGCCATGTTATGAAAATATTTTTGTCTTAAACATAGTTTGTGTGGTTCCCATGAATTTGCAGATGAATTTCCCCCTGCGTGTTCCCTTTGTAATGGGCATGGTGTTTGTGGGTTGGCAGCTCACAGCTCACTGCAGTTAAACCACCGTGTTGGATACATGCTGACCTACAAAGCCATGCACACACTGTCTACGATCTCAGTTACACTGTTTGTGTTGTGGTGGTTCCTTCGAATAATTCCTCATGAGAAAGAGTTCATAGTGTCTCCGTATCCTTTGCTGCATGTGGGTGGGCTTGGTGCTCTAATTGTAGTAATTGCGTTTGGACGAACATGTGAATGACAGCACAGTGTGTGGGTTTGTTGAAAATATGACGAGTAGGGACCATCTTTCTGACTGTGTGTGGTGTTCCTGTCTCTTTGCTGCAGTATGAATCATCCGGACTGGGGCTGATTAGCAGTAGACTGAGGACGACACTCAACCGCATCCAAGAGTCTCTCATAGACATGGTAAAAAAAAAGAAGAAAATGTGCCTCTATTCATCTTTCTGTCTATTTTTCTTCTCATTTCACCCTGGCTTTCTTCCTATTTGTGCCCGTAACCTGTCTGTTGTGATCCATCTTCAGTTTTTTTCCTCAGTGTAATTTCTTTGTTTGATTCGTATCTTTCCTTATGCTTTCACTCTCTCCGGTGCACTCTCCATTTTATATATATATATATATATATATATATATATATATAACTGTGACTGTGAAACTGAGTGGAAATGGTAGTATGCATTAAGCCCAGTCTCTATAATCCATCATCATTCTCTATCATCTCATGATCCCTAACCGTCAGCCAGCAGCCCCAGGTGAGTTAATCGGCCCCTATGCACACTTAAATAGTAATGCTTTTTTTTTTTTTTTTTAAATCAATGTCCTGTGCTTTCCGATGTGGCCTCCATTAGGGATCTCTGGGTGTGAGGACCTGCCACCTTTACTACAGCACACACACTCACAACAGAAACCTTCAGTACTTATACACAGTCATTAGTGTATAGATTTAGGTATTTTCTACCTCAGGTCATTATTTTTTGTTTTAACAATAATTAAGGTAATGGTTCATTGGAATAGACTGAGCCTGAGGTGAAGCTTTAGCTTTTTTAATTTTCCTTTGTAAGAAAACAGTATATCTGGCTTTTTCGGGGGTTGATTTAGTTATCGTTCATTATCTATATTTAAATAAATAAACAAACCACTACTAATAGTAATAATAGTAATAATAAATATAAATAAAATATATAATTAAAACATTATAATAATTATACAACACAAAACAGTAGCTTAATCATAGTAATTATAAAATGTAACAGGAAAAAAATACAGATAAAACAACAATAAAAGTAATAATCATGTGTAATAATAACAACAACAATAATAATAGCAATAGTTTTTTTTTTTTTTTATTTAATCATTTACAAGCATACTGTAACTATCGTCTAGGTATTTAAAATGTATGATAAATACATTGTTAAGAAAATATGTTGAATAATATAATGAAATTATAGATATATATGAAATGGCAGATATATAATTAATAATAATAAGATGAATATTATTAATGTTTTATTTTTATTTTTTTACAGACAGCTTTAGCAGGTTTTACAGTTTTACTGGGATTAAACCATTCATGTAAACATTCCTCTACTCAAAAAGTTTCTTTTCTCCCTTTTTCTTTTCCCCCTTTTCCCCTCTCTTCTTTGCATGTGATTCTTTTTGATGTTAGCTTTAAAATCCATACAAATCTCAGTTATTGAAACCAATTCCAAGTCTATCCATGTTTTTTCCCTTTCTCCTTTTTCATGTCTGAATATTTCTGTGTCACATTACAGAACAAAAAAACATTTGTGATGTTTTTTTAATTTGCACGGCCTAAGTTATATATCATTTCCCTTTAATACATTTAAAAACAGGAGCCATTCCCAGACTTATATTATTTTATTAGTGTTGTTTCATTCATCATTGTTTAATTAAATATATTATGTGAAATGTGCGTTTATTAATGCAAATAATTTCTGCTTATTGAAATGTATATTTGTGAATAGTATTTTTAAACAAAACCTGATCCTTCCCTCAGTGGTTTTATTTCCTGTGTAAATGAATGAAACACAAAGTGAGAAATTTGACAAACTGTACAGCTCAGGAACAAACAAAGCTCCATAACTAAGCCAGAAGCTTAAGGTAGGTTGACAGATTGGGTTTGTTTCAGCAGAAACAGTGAGTGATAGAAAGCTTTCAGTTGAACGGTTCATGGTTTCCACCTTATTAAATATTCTGCCTCTGCAAGTAACCATACCAATGAATTCATATTTGCAAAGGATTCTCCTCATGACCGAGCTGTGAGGAGGGAGTGTCTGTGGTCATATCAAATCAGAAAGAATTGCTCTATACTGCCTACACATTTCTTTACAAATAATCATCCAAAGATCCATGCTGGACCTTTTTTATCTTGCCTTCTTTCTTCTGCATAAAGATTTTGAATGTGTTGAGAGGTTAGATGTCATTTTCTCTTAGTCAGTACCTTGGATGTTTTGTTTGTATTCAAATGAATGAATATTATAGAAATAGGAGTTTGGATGATAACTTTTCTATTGCTGAAAAGGTTTCTAAAGCAAAAAAAGACCTACTTATCAGGTGATTTTCTTAAATTTAAATATTTAAATCTTTTTTGTGTTTTCTAATATATCATTACAGTACACCAAATATTATTACAACAGTGTACAGGTCCTTCTCAAAAATTAGCATATTGTGATAGAGTTCATTATTTTCTGTAATGTACTGATAAACATTAGACTTTCATATATTTTAGATTCATTGCACACAACTGAAGTAGTTCAAGCCTTTTATTGTTTTAATATTGATGATTGTGGCACAGCTCATGAAAACCTCAAAAAAGCTCTCAAAAAATTAACATATCATGAAAAGGTTCTCTAAACGAGCTATTAACCTAATCATCTGAATCAACTAATTAACTCTAAACACCTGCAAAAGATTTCTGAGGCTTTTAAAATCTCCCAGCCTGGTTCATTACTCAAAACCGCAATCATGGGTAAGACTGCCGACCTGACTGCTGTCCAGAAGGCCATCATTGACCCCCTCAAGCAAGAGGGTAAGACACAGAAAGACATTTCTGAACGAATAGGCTGTTCCCAGAGTGCTGTATCAAGGCACCTCAGTGGGAAGTCTGTGGGAAGGAAAAAGTGTGGCAGAAAACGCTGCACGACGAGAAGAGGTGACCGGGCCCTGAGGAAGATTGTGGAGAAGGACCGATTCCAGACCTTGGGGGACCTGCGGAAGCAGTGGACTGAGTCTGGAGTAGAAACATCCAGAGCCACCGTGTACAGGCGTGTGCAGGAAATGGGCTACAGGTTGCAAATTTTGCATGTCATTCGGAAATCAAGGTACCAGAGTCTGGAGGAAGACTGGGGAGAGGGAAATGTCAAAATGCCTGAAGTCCAGTGTCAAGTACCCACAGTCAGTGATGGTCTGGGGTGCCATGTCAGCTGCTGGTGTTGGTCCACTGTGTTTTATCAAGGGCAGGGTCAATGCAGCTAGCTATCAGGAGATTTTGGAGCACTTCATGCTTCCATCTGCTGAAAAGCTTTATGGAGATGAAGATTTCATTTTTCAGCATGACCTGGCACCTGCTCACAGTGCCAAAACCACTGGTAAATGGTTTACTGACCATGGTATTACTGTGCTCAATTGGCCTGCCAACTCTCCTGACCTGAACCCCATAGAGAATCTGTGGAATATTGTGAAGAGAAAGTTGAGAGACACAAGACACAAGAATCTGCAAAAGGATTCCTGACCAAGTATTGAGTGCATAACTGAACATAATTATTTGAAGCTTGACTTTTTTTTGTATTAAAAACACTTTTCTTTTATTGGTCGGATGAAATATGCTAATTTTTTGAGATCGGGATTTTGGGTTTTCATGAGCTGTATACCACAATCATCAATATTAAAACAATAAAAGGCTTGAACTACTTCAGTTGTGTGTAATGAATCTAAAATATATGAAAGTCTAATGTTTATCAGTACATTACAGAAAATAATGAACTTTATCACAAATATTTTGAGAAGGACCTGTATATTTAAACCTATCTTTAGACAATTTTGCCATCTCTCCTGCCATGTAGAAGGCCCAGGTTTGATTCCCAGCCATAGCCCAATATTGGACAAAAGAACGACAACTCTGTCTACTATGTACAAGATGTTAGTAATTTTAAAGCTGGATGCAAAACCTTGTATGCATTTTAGGACAACATCACATGACAAAGAAATGTCATTCATTAATTAATTTAGTTAATTTAATGTGGGACATTGCAGTGTTGCATGAGTTCCTCATTTTAATCCTGAACTATGGGTTATGCATGTGTGGCATTTGACAGGTATAATGATACAGGTACAGTGATACCTGAATATGAATTAATGATTGAATGAGTATCAAATTGTGTATTGTAGGATATACATAATGGAGAACTATCAAAATGACCTCAATCTTATTAACATTCATATATCCACCTCTCTTAAGCGTTCCAGCTTATTCGAATACTGTACTAAAAATTAATTGAAAAACATTATTCATTAATAATATGGTGACCAAAGGCTAGTCCTAGTGCTGACCATGTTAGAAAGGTATCAGAACATCCACTGCATCATACTACTGTATAGAGGTTGCTGTGTATGACTTACAGTAGCAGGCGCTTCTAGCAAGGTTCTTCAAAATCCCAGGTCTCAATCCATCCATTTAGTTGGATGGGATGTACTAAACAAACAATTTTGATCCATAGAGGTCCACCCTGCAACCTGCAGCACTTAAAGGATCTGCTGCTAACATCCTGGTGCCAGAAATCACAGCACACCTTCAGAGGTCTTGTGGAGTCATGCCTCGAGGGGTCTGAGCTGTCTCAGCAGAACAGCACAACAGGAAGATGCACAACATTGGGCTTAATGTATTGGGTTTTACTGTTATGGCTGATCTGTGTATTTTTAAAGTCGAGATCCACATCAAGCCTGATCAGGATAAATTGGTTCCTGAAGATGATTGAATGAACCATTTGATCGGACATAAGCGTCTATTATATGGCTCATTTGTTTCAACAAAGCAGAAATACACCGTCGTGGCTTCATTTATTTTATGAACAGCCGTCTTCAATGACTGCTCTGAAAATTCATCAAAAGATGAAAAGCTTATTACCTTGAGCATTGTGTATTTCACTGGGACTTCAAGGCCATCACTCCATGCCAAGAAAACTGTAGACTGTAGTGAGTTATCGGATGTCCTGGAGGCTTTTTGGATGCAACAGTAGAAACCATGCCACCATAAATTAATTGACTCTTGTTTTAGAAGGGAGTTGACGAGAATCGTGTTAAAGAGACAATGCAATAATCTTACATTTTTAAACAACATGAATGAGATGAATTTAGATATCCTTATTTATGTCCCCCCGACTTACTGATTGCTCTTTATGTCAGGTGGATGAAAAACACTGACCGTTTCATTAGAAATAAGCAAAACTGTAGGTTCATCACTGCTATTGTAGGTTAATAACTGCTCACTAACTTGATTACAATGAAGAGTCTGATAATTGACCACACTAATACACTGGAGTACATCTTCAACAAGCAGCAGTGGAGTGGGAACTTGCAGTTTCATTGCTGTCAGTTAACCGCTGTGGGACAACTCAAAAGGGAACATTGCTAGTAAGTCACCTATTCGATCGTCAAAATGGCAGCAGTGACTTCATAGGAAATGGATCATCATGGGTCATTCGATTCAAAGACTTCATCTAATTAATCACAATTATAGTCTGTGTTTAAAGTTTTATTGTCATATGCACAGTGAAGAAATATGCCATGCCCACAATGAAATTCCTCCTTTGCTGTCCCCCAGTGAATGCCACTAAAAAGTAAAAAAAAAAAAAGCCTCAGTAGAATAAAATATAAATAAATATAAGTATAAAAAGAATAGGTATTTAAAAAAGGACATATCAAACATAGAATTAAATGCAGAATACAAAAATATGAAAAAGTATTAAATGAGTATCAAAATATATCAATCACAATCAATGCCAGTTTTAAAATTTACTAATTTATTTCTTTTATAAAAGAACAATGTTGGAATAAAGAACTGCTGACACTGACAAACTGGTTAAAGTAAACAGATCATGCAGTTTTATAATATCTCAAACATTTAACCAATGTTAAATTAAAATCTCTTGAATGGGACTGGCAGTACATGCAGTGGTTGAGTAGCATGGGTTGCTGCATCGCACCGGCAGCAGGCCTCGAACTGGGATCCTCAGATCCAAAAATTAACAAGTTAGAGCCTTAGCCACCTCAGCCACCACTCCCACATCTTACATTGAATGTATTCTTGTAAAAATAGTTCCCTTTAAAGGTAGCTCAACTGCACAATTTTTTTTTAGATTTTTATTATGATTCAGCACACCTGATGATGTTTCATCAGTCATCTTATTATCTGTGCTAAACTTGCCATGATCATACACTGCCGTGGTAACCGTGTTTATGATTATGGAAAGCCATTAGAGAAATATTTGATCATATGATTAATTTGCGTTAAAATTTCTAAATTAATCACATGCGTTAACACGTTAATATTATAACAAGGTATGTTTCATCAGCTTGATCCAATTGTAGCAAATACAGTTTCACATTATTGTATATATGTAATACATTAGAAGCCGTTAGAACGCTCTTATGATTGTGTTTTTTTTTTTTTTTTTTTTTTTTTTACAGGCCTCGTCTCAGCTGTAAGGGGGCAGCTGTTGCATCGGCGTAACAGCATGTCTCGCTATAAATAGAGTGTATTCTTAATACAGCTGCCCTGTCTGCGCACCTACAGCACTATATGCTGCCAGCTATTACAGTATATCACATGTAATTATCACTGGTAGCAGCATTAAGATAACAGCTGGATTGCTTTCCCCATGTGAGCACTCAGGCAGAGCGACCAGAGTGCTAACACGGGCGTAATGGTTTAACTTACCAGTAGTCGAGAACATACAGCTGAGGGTCGTTTACAATGTTCTGCAGAATTAAATGCTTTGTAAAGCATTATAGCCATTACAGTTGAATTTCCCAGTGGATCTCTTCATGCCGTTTCCTAGAAAAGCCAGGGCTAGACTTTTATTTTTTTTGGAATAAAGAAGGAAAAAAATGTTTCATAGACAACATCCGTCCTCCCACATACACAGCTATTTCTGTTCAGCTCCATAAATCATTCATCACCTAAGATAAAGTCTCAGAGTCTGGAAACAGTGTGCCTCTCTTTTAATCATGCTGTTCTCCTTAACTGCGTGGTTGTTACTTTCAGATGATTGTTGTGTTTGAAGAACTAATGAGACCTATAGAGTTACTGGCACCCTTCATGAAAAAGTCTTTTTTCTAATACGCCATGTAGTGAGTGTTATTTTGAGCTTAAACATAAGGGGGTACTGTAGATGTACCGTATAGAAACATAAGTGGTTTCCTAAGTAGTTTGGTAGTGTTCTGAAATTCAAAATTAACTCAAAAAGTATTGGCACCTTTGCAAATAATATATGCTGAGAATCTTTTGCAAGGAGCATCACTTTTTTCTTTGGCTACACATAGTCTGAAAACTTCATAGATGTGTCAGCTTTACTGCAAACAATGGATTTGGTTTAGATCTCTCTCTCTCTTTCTCTCTGTATATACATATCTAGTGCATGTGTGTACAGTACATTGACAAATGTGTGTCGGTATTGTATGTTTAATCTCTGATTCATAAAATTAGATAGCCAAAACCTTTTTTTTTTTTAAAGCTCAGGAGGACGATCCATCACCCTGCACTCCGTAGTAAGAATAATTGTTATGCAGGAAGTTCTTTTTTTAAACCATCGGCTCACTTTTTTTTTTTTTCTAATTACCTTCACTTGTCAGCTAAGAATCACTTGTCATACATACCAATACACATGTTTAAGACTTATTCCATATATAATCACTTCCATAGCATTTTAATGCTAACAAACTTGTCAGTACTCAAACTACTGCTGAAACATGACCAAGCAGCCCCTAATGCAGTAGTAATGCAGTTTTGCTTTTGCTCTTGAGAATGTTTTTTGTTGGGATAAGCACGTTACATGTACAGTATTTGTATCGATCAAAACATGTACATCATTTCTATTAGGTTGCATCCTTACTATAAAGCCCTGGTTACCATAGTGACTTCAAAATGTGGCTAAAATAATGTACAGTATACACCCTAAGACCACGATTAGGAGTTTGAGTTGCAATGATGTCATGGTCATGCACAGAGTCTAAGAGAGCAAATTCAGCCCTTATCTCTGGGAGAGAAGGATGCAGTTACCTCCTATTGATCGGGGAACACTAGCCAATAATCCACACCTATGAACTCTTTTTGTATGCAGGAGGGCTGGTAGTGTGCCCTATGATAACACATAATCAGCAATTTGATGAGATGTGGTGGGCGGAGGTGCACATCTCAGCAGAATCCGTTTTGCCGTCACATTCACTACTGTAGCTTGTGGATGAGAATTGGGTGCAACTGAATTGGAAGAAGATGGGGTTAATAATTAATATGACTTCTTACAAGATGCCACAGTCATAAGGTCATATGCTGACAATTAGGCTTACAAATAATGACACTAGTAGTAATGGCATTGCCTCATCTTTAATATGGTACCAGTCATTGACAGGAAAAGAGTTTGTATAAAAAGTTAAAGCTAGAAATAAGCTGATCAGCTTTAATGTAATCAATGATGATATTATTTCAGGTTTCAGCCACATACACATACATGTCTGCCTGTCTTTCTGTACGGCAGAAAACTCTGCCTGACTTTTTTTTTTTTTTTTTTTATAATAGGGTAAAGTTGAGTATTTTACACCTTGTTTTACGCCAAGTTGTAATTCTGACGTTGTAAGCCAAGTACACTCCCTGTTCTGTAATCAGAAAGTGAATCATAGATGAGAAATCGGATAAAGATTAATTTTTGCCTTCAGCATGTTAAAATTCACTTATATCACGTCAGCAATGATATTTCAGTTTAGTTTTTCTGTTATTATCTATTGGTGCAGGTGTTTGTTTACTGTACATTCAGCAAGTAGCTTATTATTACTGTAGCTTACTTTATTCAGTACATTATTAAATCTGTCACATGACTGTTTATAACATGGTGCAGGTTAAACTTTAGGCAGATATCTAAGTACAGTTAAAGATTTCATTAAATTCTGTCCAACCAGTTTTGTGTGATGCTGTTACAAAATCTGTCTGGAGAGACAGACAGACTTTTTTTTTTCAGGTCTTCCAGTGTATGAAACGTAAAGATATCATTGAAGGAGCAAGTTCTGACAAATGTACAGACAGTACCTTTCATTTATTTATATAGATTAGTTCAGGAAATCGTTCAGGTACTTAGCAGTAGTTCCATTAGTACTGTAGATTCGTTTTAAATAAGTTCTGGAAGAAGTGTTACAATAAATGTGGTATAGCCATCACAGCTTTTACAGAAGAAAAAAAAATGTAGCTTTCATTAACGTGGAAAATCCTTAACGACACACTAAGCCCAAAGAGTCCATATGTGGAACTTATGTAATCACTGAGATTGCCTTGGGTAAAGCATCGAACATGACTCAGTCCAATTGGAATTTGCTGGTTCTGATCTCATGCTGCTGTTCTTTTCACAGTCTGAATGAAGCATCTTTTATTATTGGCTCCAGAACCACTGATTTTATTTCCTCCCTTCTCACTAAAGTTACAGAGCTCTTCTCCTTTTAGGAAACTAAACGTTAGCAGTGATATTGAGATTGAACCCTGGGGTCCTCTGCCATCTGGCTAAGCAAATTTGAAGACTTACACGACATCCAGGAAGTAAATGGAGTTACTAATTCTGTTTGACACCCATCTAATGAGAACCACAGTTTAACTATTACTGAAGGATCATGAAGCAAGTGGAGGATTTTATGTGGCAGTAATTGAGTTATTCGTCAGGATTGGATAAATTGCTGGAGCGCAATAATAATAATAATAATAATAATAATACAAGTCTTAAACTCTGCGGCCTCATCCTGCATTTAGTGTTTAAATTTGTTTGTAGGACGTGATTTTTTAAATTTTTATTCTTTTACTGTTTTGTTTCAACTCAACATCCACTAACCTTGTCCTCGTCATTCTGTCATCATGAATCCCGCCATGCCTGGAGGAGATTCGTGGTGTGTGTAGGCGTACAGGCATGTACTGCTCTCCAGCTCCACGCTGGATTGTCTTGAGATCTCAGCAAAGGAATTTAGCAGAACCCCCAGCTCACAACAAATCAGCTGCTACTATTGAGATGAAAGCCAAGATCAACACTCGTATTTCAGCAGTGCAGACCAGTCAGGTCTGCCAAATGAATTCTGTGTAGCAGATGCTGAATTTTTACAGACGGCACTATGATGGGGCTTAATTCTCAAAGCCAGGAGAATCACAAGGCAGGTATTGTGGGCAAAATTTCTTGGATAGCATCAGAGTAAAAATCCAATCCCCCTTAAGCTCATGTGGCTGAGATTGAGAGCAAGCTGTATATATAGCATTATGGAGATTTATGATGCCATGTATTTCTTAATGTTTTATCAGTATGGCTGCTCAATGTAATGGAAAAGCAAAGGTGTGGCTTAGAAAAAAAGACAGGTTAGAGTTTGGGTCAGTGGAATTTTCTCAAACTGATATGATATATTTTAAGATCTAAAAATTATTATTAGGTCTTGTGGTTATTACAATAACTAACTTATTGGTTTTTTTTTCATAATCAAAATTCTTACCAAATTGCACACTTAATTCCAAAGATTCTCACAGGTGTCGAGGTCATTGCTCTGTGTAAACCGCTCAATTCTGTTGCATCAGCTTCGGCAGTACGTCTTAATGGTGCTCAACCTTGCTTTATGAACAGACTATTGTCAAGCTCGAAACAGGTTCAAGCTTCTTAGTTGTAGTGAAGGAAACTTCAACCCTATATATACAGAAAGCAAAGTTTATAGTCTATACAAAAGTATGGTGTAGCATGGCAGAGATCTATTTATTCCATTATGTTGTATCAGTCCTGCTGCTTAATAGAATTGTATACATGCTTCAGGGAAAGAAAAAAAAAACACTCTTGTAGAAGTAAAGAAGAAAATGTATTTTAATAATCATATCAGTTTGAGAAAATGGCTCCCAGATTAACTTTTCCATTTTCCAATAATAATAATAATAATACTAATGGCATTAAAGATTCCTACCACCTGTTCTTTGTGCATTAGAAAAATGTCAGAACTGCTAATAAATGTGATTAAATTATTTTTTTTCACATTGTGAGAACTGAGAAGAGACATTTGGGAAGTATTTGTTAAAAAAAAAAAGGATTGAATCTCCATCAGGTTTGCCTCAGGCTTCACTTAGCCATAATCTTTCTGTTGATTTTAAAGCACGAGCAGCAGTCGCAGTCATTAAGGGTCAGCGGATGATTCTGAAGCCTTTGATGCAAATGCCTTGAGACAAAGCACTCTGCAGTCTCTCTCGCTCCACTTTAGAAAATTGGAGCTCACATTCTTCCTTATCTTAAAACTGTTGGGTTTTTTCCCCCCCTTTTTTCTCTTGTGTCCAACAAAGACTTTAAACTTTATAAGACTTTATGATGTTCAGAGAGTTTGTGAAAATCACCGGATTATCATATTGCGAAGAGGTTTTTGGCGCTGGTACTTGTTACACAATCAGCAGGAGGAACTTTAGTGGTTGGTAAGTAAGTAAGTAGCTTTGCAAGTAAGGGTAGAGCAAAATGGATAAGGGGTTTAGACCAGGGGAATAAGGAGGCGAATATGGCTGAAGGAAAAAACAGGGATGTAAATCATACTGTACAGAGAAATTTGAGAAATTAAGGATTGCAGGTGATTTCTAAAATCCTTGATCCTTATTTTTACTGCTTGTTCCTTAAAATAGCTGAGATTAAAAATGCTCTTTTGCATCATAGTCTTTAACACGCATACACTATACATTTTCCTGTGAATGAATTGTGAATGTGTGCATTAATATAAATGCAGTATTTCAGGTAAAGCCAAATCACTGTCAGAAACGTGCTGTTCTAAATGAATCAACACATTTTAACCAGTCACATTAAAAAATTTATCTCCATTCTGTAATGAAACATAATGAAATGCATTTAATTTATCTCCATATGAATTTAAAAGCACTGGATGTTTTTTCCTCATCTTTCAATTTTGTAAATATTCAGATTAATAGATTAGCACTTCAGTTATGAATCATTGCCCCTTAGACTACATTTTCTAATTAACTATCTGCATTTATTTGAAAAAGGTTGCGGTTAGATTTCTTGGAAGTTTTTCTGCCCCGTCTGAGCTCTCAGGCTGTAATTAACTATCCTGATGGCTGTCTGATTGTTCTGTAAATGAAAGACAAAACAAAAGAAAACAGATCATACTATTCTAAGACTTCTTGATTTAATATGTTTTTGTACTTGAGTGTTTTTAGACTGTTTCTCACAAGAGCACAAACTGACCACTTTATAGTATAATGCATTTAATCCTAAAAATAAAATGATATAATAAATTTAATAACGGTGAGCTTTCATTTTTTCTTTTCTATATGTTTATCATGATCAGGGTGACTGTGGATCCAGAGCTATATCTTGAACACTGAGTATAAGGCAGACGAATGGACCCCCAGACATCTGTCCATTACAAGCCATAATCGACATGCATACTCTTACCTGTAGGGATAACGCTAGTGTAGGTAGTTTGTCCTTTTTTTTTTTTTTTTTTTTTTGGAAGAAGGCTGGAGATCCTGGAGAAAACTCACATACAGTATAGAGGGGAAAAATGTGCTTTTGAAATATATTTGTTTAAGAGCCCAATGTTAAATTGGACTGAGCTTGTGTGGCGCTACACTGTTCAAGCTGCAGTAGTACTGTACATCATTGTAATTGCATGTGTAGATGACCGATTTACATGAAACACATGGTCCCGATCAGCCGTTCAGCAGCCAGATTTTATATGATTAGCATTGAGCTACCATCATGAAACTTGACTGTTCATCTGTTCATACAGTTCATCTACACAGTATGATCATATAGCAATAGAAAGAAAAACCACTGTGGAATTCGACTGTAATTTCACACATACAGTATGCTCTTAGTTATCACATTGATACTTTTTTAGGTGCGTAGTCATGGCAAAATTTCTCTTTTCTTTTCTTCACTGAACAAGAAAATGAACCCTTTCTTGAACTCAGCTCAATTCATTGTTCTGTTTCACCCACTCATTTAATTTCATACGGGGGCTATTTTAAGCTTTTTTTTTATTAACTTTGGATTCCATATACTATTTGTTATATTTGCAGAGAGATTAGTTTTGTTCATGTTGCACCACTCATGGCCTTTTTCCTGAACAAAATGAATATATTTCCTTGTTTGACCTTTTTGTGGTAATATGGGGGGAAAAAGGGCAGGTACACACTTGCAAAGTGAAAGACAGAGCCTTAGGTTAAGCTGTCCTTTCCTGTAATGCTTCTTCTTCTCTGTGCAGAATTTAATGAAAAATGAAAAACAGCAAGGCGTCCTAACCTGGAATTTAGTTTTCTATGAATGATTAAGGTTGTACTGAATATATTGACCTTAACTGATAAATTGGAGATTGATGAACTTGGCAGCATGAAATTCATCGCAGCTCCAGGTTTTCTCCTAGATGAGATAAGAGCATGCATTTTATGCAGATGCCCGCGTTATTTAACTACCATACAGTAAAAGTATAGTTCTGTACGGTACAGTGTTTACTGTTCTGTTTTCAAACACAATGTTCTTTGCAGTACAATATTACAAATATACAGTATGCTGTACTACAGAGAATAAATAAGGAATAATTAATACTAAGCAAAACATTTTTATGTTGATTCCTGGTCAAACATGACTACTTCTCTGCAGTCATGCTTTTTATTTCAAAATTAGTTTTTGCATACTTTAAAACAAGTTATTTTTCTTTGCATTTGCAAAGCATGTGCTGGGATGCATTTTTTTTTAAACATTGCGCCACTTTAATCCCTGTAGTAAAGGGATTAAATCAGTTATCTTAAAATGCTTTTTTGCTGTTATTCAGTAGTTACAGAAGATTATAATCTAGATTGCTGAACCCAGCTGTTCAGATTATTCCAATTAAAAATTTATGTAGCTTTTTGTCTGTTTTTAAACCCTTTTAATTCCAATTCAATTAAATACTGGTAAGTTACAAATGACACATAATAAGCTCTTAAGCTTAAGCACCATTTAATTGTACTACCAAAAGAAAAAGAGGACTAGGTATACGTAAGTTAATTCCACACTTTCTCCATCTTTGAATTATCCACACAGAAACTAAAGAGCCTGAAATTCATGTTTTTTCCTGTGACTTATACCACAGCGCTGTTGAATTCTCGAATCTGATAGGTATTGCTTAATTTTCTTTAACAGCAGCTTTGACAGTAGTGATGCCAGTAATGCAAGGCAAAACACAGGTCTGTTTTGTCCTATAATACAGTACAACTGTTAGTTCCGACTGAGTAATCTGATTGGAGAGGAGACTTTCCATGAGTGATGATAATGGACAGTAAAAGCTTAAACCATATGTATGACCAGTGTTGGGTGTAACGCGTTTAATGTCCTAGAGTACTTGGATTACTTTTTTGATGTAATGAGTAATCTAACACGTTAGATTCGCCGATTAAGTACTCCGTTATTTAGTTATTTTTTCAAAAATGTAATCCGTTATTCAGACGTAAAGCTTTGAATTTAAAATGTCTTCAATAAAGTATTTGCAGTTTCCTAGTAACACAACAAGCTCCATTTTACACAAGAAGCTACTTCCAGACACATGAAGAGAGGCTGGTGAGGGAGCGACTGTGTATAGCTGTGATATTATAACTAATAATAGGATCTAACTTGTTTCACAGACAATTTGTCAAATAACTATAAATTAATACCAAGTATACAGTGTTGTTTCTCAGATTCACACTTAGTCCTGCTGCTTTTATTAAAACCTAGTTCTGACAGCACCAGCATTGCTGGAAAGCAGGTATTTCAGCATTACAGTACATAATCAGCGTTTAACAGCAGGTCATTTATTATCTAATAACACACATCACAGATATGAGTCATCATTCTTTCTTATTGATTTGCTAAAGTTCACACTTTTTTTTTTTTTTAACCCAACCATCAGTGAGAATATTATATGTAATCTAAAATTCATTATTCTGCAGCTCATTTTCCATTTCTAAATAGAATGTACGACTTTGCAGGTAGACCTGTGTGAAAGTATAGAAAGGAGGATACTTGAAAGGTGGAAGTCAAAACGAATAAATATGTCATTTTACAGAGGACAAAAGTTAATCTCATTTTTATTGTGATTACTTTAGGCCATACTTACCATTAACACAATGCAATCTCTGCTAACACCTGATTACCACTTTAACACTGTTATTTTCTCCATTTGTTGATATTAATATCCAGACACATACAGTACAAAACAAGATTACAGCCAAGCTGTTTAGAATAGAATTTTCAGGCTTAATCTTTGAATAGAGGTTAATATTACAGTACATTATTTTTCAGTAGCTATGTTGGTAATGATAATAACATGCTGTTCAACCATTTCTCTATTTGCCAAGTTGTATTTTTTCTCTCTCTCTACTTGTGTGTTTATGAATTATATAGCATCCATTTGAACTCAATGCCTTTGTAATGCTTTTGCTGCTTCTTGAATTTGTTAGAAACCAAGAATGTTGATTTTTCTTGGAATCATTTATTGATTTTAGTGACATTCTTCATCTTCATTCAGCTCATTAAGCAATAATGCCGTTTCAGAGAAAACATCCAGCCTAATGTTTTGTAAGGATCCTATAACTTGTCTGTTGTTAATTTTTGTTGTAATGTTATACATAAGATAGTTACAGTAATTAATGCTGAAAACATTCACTGTCCAGTTCGTTAATTAAAGTGGCCAGTTATTGTACTCTATTATACGAAACCTCTAGTGTTTGGTGGAATTTACAGGCATAAGAGGAGAGTTAATGGATTATCTGGAGGACTTCCATTAACACAAAATTGTCATCTATTCACTTCGCACATACTGTAAATAGCGATATTTGAAGAATTAGTCAGGTTAGTTCTGAATTAGTTTGTTTGTTGTTTAATATAATAGGAGACATGTGACTTATTCTTTCCATATTCTTTATATTGTACAGTATGTACTCTTTCAAGAATTGAGAGGAAAAGAGTATAAAATGTTCAACATCAGATGTTTACCAGTGATGCTAGAATTAGAATTTAGGTTTTAACACATATAGGGACCTAGATGTCATACTAGTCACTATCTGCTGTGATGGATAAGTGTTTGCTTTGATACCCAAGTCTGCTATTGAGATTTGTCTGGGAAATGAGCGTTTAATGGAACATTTGTTTCAACGTAAAACCCATGGCTTGTGGAATTTTATACATCACTTTTGTAGATGCAGGGTTGTGAAGTGGTAGCCTTTATGTTAATTTGTCTATTATTATTTTGTGGCAGTAAAGATCAGAGTGTTTTTTTTTTTTTTTGGCCTGCATTGCATTTAATTCTGTAGGAATAACTGTACACTATGTCATTCTTGTAAAAGAGTTTTATATATACAGCTAAAGTGTTTGGATTTAGGTCAGTGTATTGTGAAAATTTGAAAGGGAAATTATACTAATCACACATACTGTAAGACCTACCAGAAATAGGCAAACATTTTTGTCTGCTACTGATACTTTTGGATCTTACATGCTTATTAAAATGTGATTAAAATTACCTATATAAAACCTGCACTGCATGTTGGATATATATGTTTTTCTGTAAATGAATTAACTTTAATTATCTAAAGGTTTCATCAGAGCACACTGTTCATTGTCCAGACGCACAGTGTTGCTTTTTTTATTGTAAATCAATTATCGTGACTCTCCATTCCCTTTAATCAAACAAAGGCAACCAATCATACTAATAGTCTTTTTAATGAGCATTTTCCAATCTTGCTGCACTTCACTATACTGTACTTCTGATTTAATCAGTGTTTATTATCCCGTTTACAGTTATGGCACAGTGCTGTTGCCAGGTCAGTTACTGAGAACAAAGTATACCGCTTGTCACTTATCCGGCTTCATGGTCAAACTACTTTTATTTGGCTTTTTTATGAATTTGCTCATGTTTTGTTTGTACTGTACATATTCAATCACGCAAAGATCCTTGAGATCTTCTGTTCAGACTGTGGTTGCTACTGCATGGTTAAGGCTGAAACAAGGACGATTATGGTTTTAAAGTTTCAGCATTTATATCCAGCCGAGAGAGAAAAAAAAAATCAATATTTACACACTCATACAGTATCTGAAAAGGGACAGTACGGAGTGGTGTTTGTTTATTCAACACAGTGTTGAGTTGAGTTTTGAGTATTGTACTTTTATTTATCCTGATGGGTCAAGTGTTATTGCACATTCATTATTTTTATTTATCTAATCCTATGTGCAGCTCTTTCCTTCCTTCCTTTCTTCCTTCCTGCCTTCCTTCCTGATACTCTAATATTTTATTGGATTGCCTTTTGCCTTTTGTTTCTATAAGCTTATGCAATGGCCCAACATTTATTTTATTTTCTTTTGAGTTCTTTCCAAGATCTTGTATTGATGATGGGAGAGAGACTCTGTAGTGGCCAATCCATGTGTGAAAATGTGTCTCATGGTCCCTGAACGACTCTTTCACAATTTGAGGCCGATGAAATTCTGGCATTATCATCTTGGAATATGCCTGTACTATCAGGGAAGAGAACAAATCGATTGATGGAAAAAGCTGGCTGTTCAGTTTATTTAGGTAGTCAGCTGACCTCATTTTCTGGGCACATACTGTAACCTTGCTGAACATAGACCTAAACAACAGAAGCAACTCCAGACCACTTCCCCCACAGGGTCTTACAGTAGGCACTAGGAATGATGGGTGCATCATTTCTTACCATGACTCTAGAATAGGGTCATTCTGTACTCATCAGACTATGTGACCTTTGTCCAATGCTCCGCAGTCAGTTCTTTATGCTCTCTTAGCAAATTGAAGCCTTTTTTTGAAATAGCCTCACTGATAAGTGGTTTTCTTAAGGCTTTACAGCTGTTTGGTCCCAATCCCTCAAGTTCTTGTCACATTGTGCTTATGGAAATGCTGTTAGTTTCACTATTGTACATAGCTGTGAGTTTTCTTTAATGATTACATTTTACCAAATGTTTAAGTGATCTCTGATCAGGATCATGAACTTTTTTTATCCGACCACCTTTGTTGCTTGAAGATGGTAGTTCAGCACTATACTGTATGTGCATACAGGTTTTAATACAGCAAGCTCGGGTTAAAAATCTGGTGATTTTGGAAACCAGATTGCTGAAACAACTAAAACTGGGTTAAGAACTTTCCAATGCATTATGTGAGGCAGATGAGCTTCGTCAGCAGAAGATCTCACTGAGTTCAACTCCGGTCAGCGAAGTTCAAGACCATGATGATACAGTGGATCCTGTGGATCACTGAAACTGGATACATACAGTAACTGAAGATTGGAAAAAGACTAAAAATCTTTTTCCTCATGATCCGGGAAATACCTGAAAATTATGCTCTCTTTTTTTTCAGTTACTGCAGCAGTCAGACCAAATCTGAATAAAAATGGACAGTTGACTGATAGGAGCAGGACAGTGGTTGCCTTAGTTTTGGAAAACAACATAAGGGGGCTGCGAAATCTTGTCACATTGTTACGATTAGGATAGTGTGTTTTTTTTTTTTTTTTTTTTTTTTTCCTTTATCAATGTTGCCACCTGTGTGTAAAACTTTAATGTAAATAAAGCTGGAAATTTGATTTAAGTGTCGTTATGAGTTGGTAAATGCTTAAATATAAAATAAGTTTTTCTGCACTGACTTGCCTTTGATCTCGGTACCTTCTGTTTGAATATTTTTTATGAACCTTTTTTTTGTGTAATTTTGCAGTTTGCCCTGGGAGAGATGGAAAAAAACAAGTTTTAAATCACGGCTTTTAAATTGCGTCATTAAATGTTATGACGTCAATCCAGTACCGCATAGATCTTTAGTCCATTTCTACTAACGTTAAGATGAGTGGAAAAAAAACATGCTGATTTAAATACGCACTTTATTTTCCCTCGATAATGTGTTGTAATGTACGATTTGGACTTAAGCCCAGTAGTAACGATAATCCTAGGAATTATGTTCAATCATGTTCAATTTACTTCTAGTTTTTTACACAGCTATAATGACGTACTTAAGAGTAGCTTACGTTGTTGCTGGCTGACAACGTGGTTAATTCATGTTTGGTGCAGAAGTACTTTGTTACCGCCAAGAAAATGATAAGATATGATGTGTGGCCTGTTGTTATACTATAAACTTGTTGTATAAACTTGACAGATGTTCTAGCTTTTAGTACAGCAACAACCATCTACAGTATTGCTCTCTTGTTTGCTCTTTTGTTTCTCGGGTTGTGTAGGAGGCAGGAGGAGAGAACGCTGCCACCCACGGATCCTCTGAGGACCGAAAGGAGAAGGTGCCCAGCCCTCACCTGAGCCAGCTGGTGGTTCTGACATCCAGCAGCACGCTGTATGGGCTGGCAGAGCGGGTAGTCGCCACAGAGTCACTGTAAGAGCACTACTTTTGTCCTTTTGCATTTTTATTTTTATTTATTCAAACATTGCACGAGGATCATCAGCTGGCCGACTGCAGTCCAAATGCGAACCCAGCAATTTATTTCCGCATGCTGAATTCCGTAACTGAATATATACCTTAATTAATATGGGGTGCCTTTAAGAAAAGACAAGCTGTAACTTTTCTCTTTTTAGAGATGAGAACTGCGTCACCGAATCAGTAGATTTGCTGATGCCCCTGCACGCATCAGTGAAGTTTCCTGGGGCTGCTGGTGAATAGTGAATCAGACCATGTTGTGGATAGCTTTCATCCTATTCATACTCTACCTGCGATGTTTATTTAATATGCTGTAGTTCAGAGGTGGCCACAGTTTTTTGTAGGGGGTCAGATGGAGAAAAGATTCTCATCTGTAGTTTGTGATTTCATCCCCTTTCTGCTGAGTGTCTGAATGTGTTGAATGTCTGCACATGGGAAAATAAAATTACCTGTAGTTTTCAGAAGGGTCTGGGTTACTGTTAGAATTTCAGGGGTTTTACCTCCAGCACTGCCGAGCTGCCACTAATGGAACCATAAGCAAGGCCCTTCACGCCCATGCTCCAAGGGTACTCTACCATGGCAACATCTGCATGCCATTCAGCGTTCATGGAGCTAGTGAAAACACAACACTTCAGTCTCATTCATGGCAAAAAAACAATCATTGGTATGTAATTGTTTTCATCATTCAGTCAGATTTGGACCTTTGTAAGCAAGGAATTTTATGTAACCTGACCTTTACAAATATAAGTTGCTTACCCCTGTTAGAGAGCTTTTTATTAAAAATTTTGCATGAAATTTAACCTACAAATGAAATTAAACTACTATATCTCTATTGAAGGAAATCTCTTTTGATGCTCCTACTTTTCCTCTCAAAACAATAAAAGTCACTTGATTGTTAGTCTTTAAAATGTGAGATTTTGGCACTAGTTTAATATTTAACAGGGTCGTGTACTAATTTGTAGCCAAAGTGATTTATATTACAGTATGTGTGTATATCTATGCATGTCGCCGTCTCTCCTCCCAAAAAATGGCTGGTTTCCAGTTGTGCTAGCCTGATGCTGTGTGCAAATCCAAACTGATTTATTTCCAATTGCTTTGAAAAAATGCTCTCTTGGGTGCTCTTACGAAAAGACAAGCTGTAACTTTTCTCTTTTTAGAGATTTAAAAAACGAGAACTGTGGCACTAATTCAATACATTTGCTGATGCTCCTGCAAGCAGTGATGTTGTGGACACTGTAGCTCTCCTCCTCTTTATGCCTACCAGGTTGAATATGCTGTAGTTCAGAGGTGTCCACACTTTTTTTTTTTTTTTTTTTTGGTGGTGTCCAATGGAGAAAAGATGCATACTTGGTTAACAAAACCACCTTTTTGATTTACTTGACTAACTCAGCAAGAGTAATGTGTTTTTATCTCCTTTCTGTTGAATGCTGCATTGTTGTGCCTGCAAGTCCTATTTGCAATTTTGTTCGAGAAAAACTCTCATACATAGAGTCTATGGAGCCCAAAACATGCACAGCTCAGCCGTGTCAGTATGCACCAATGCTCTCGTCATACTCGGGAGGAGAAAAATTAGCTGCACGTGCTTCGCATGATTCTTGCAGCTTTAGATTGGGTGAAAAAGCTTCTATTCAGAGTGACTTTTTTTTTTTTTTTTTTTGGAAAGATGCTGTTTATAGTTTTTATCTGTGTAAAACATGAAAAGTTTCCATACTTGACTAAATGTTGAGCTGCTTTATAGTTAGCCTACTGTATGTTCCACTTAATAAGCATCTTAAGAGTAATGTTTCATTTGCTTAGGAAACTTTTTCCTGAATATCTAAATGCACATTTCCTTCTGAAATGAATAATAATAAGAAAAATCTTCTTTCATCCAGCCAATCACTAAACACCACACATTAATCAAAAGGGTTATGATTTGGATTTGATCTTTTATAAAAATTAGAGGATTGCGTCAGGAACGGCACCCGGCGTAAGACCTGTGCCAATTTGTGTGTGGATCGGATCTGTGTGTGGTTCAATTTTCATTTTAATTTTATTTGTACTTAAGTGTAATATTCTATTCTAAAAGAAGCAGTCTTTTTGTTTTTGTTGCC